>PVIU01001634.1:57403-203789 GCA_004026605.1 Ondatra zibethicus | reverse complement strand
TGGGGGGTTAGGGTTAGGGTTAGGGTTATATAGTTCTGAAAATATCCACACACACACGGGGTTGGGGGGTTAGGGTTAGGGTTAGGGTTATATAGTTCTGAAAATATCCACACACACACGGGGGCGGGGGGGTGCACGCACACAAGAAGTTCCTGAGGAAAAGTAGCTTGTAAACTCACAGGTCACCAGCACCCAGAGGTGCTACTTAGTGTATTTTAGTTCAGACCCTTCTGTGGCTTTTTCCATGATTGCTTGCATAGCACACTACAGTTTTACTTTTTCTTTTTTGTGCTTGAGATTAAACCAAAGGCCTGCACATGCTAGGTGACCACAGTAGGCAAGCATGTTTCCACCAAGTGACAACCTCAGCCCCCAGCTCTGTATTCTTGGAGAATTTTATTCATGATGCTGGGGAGGGAGCCCAGAACCTTATGCATGCTAGGCGAGTGCTCTGTGATGGAGCTGCATCCAGCTTGTGAGGCAATTAAACATGTGCATCAAAGTAATTGCCTTTAGAAGAGCTGATTAACCATGGCACAGTGCTACTTCAGGCCGGTGAGCGCTTCAGCGAGTTTACTTGACAACTGGTCTTTCTTTCAGTGAGTCATCTCAACCATTTTTGTGTTTTATCATTTTAAATTCTTTTTACACACTTGTTCAGGGACAGTATGATAATTCCTATAATTTGACTTGATCAGGCAGAAAGCTTTATTTATTTATTTTTGACAGTGTGTAATGTTAGCCCAGGCTGTCTTTGAACTTGCTAGATAGCCTAGGGTGACCTCAGCTCCTGCCTCTACCCCCTGAATGTTGGGGTTAAAGCAGTGTGCTATGTCATACCCTACTCGCCTTTCTTTTTTTTTTTTTATTTCTCTTTAAAAAAAATCCTTTATGAGCTCTGGAATAATCATGCTGTTATCTGTCTGTTAACAGAAGTGATAGTTTGTAGCTCACTCTGATTATTAGGCTAGTGTTGTTGATTTTTCCCCTTTGAAGTTCTGTTTACCAAGAAGGCAGTAGTCTTGGTCTGCTAGGACTGCAGTGATAGGATAGTCCACAGCGTGTGGCTCAGGCAACAGGAGCTGATTTCTTCAGTTTTGAAGACTGGAGTCCAAGATCAGGGTGGTGACCAGGTTGCCTTCTCATGAGTTCTCTCTCCTTGGCGTGTTACCGTGCCTTAAAATGGTCTTTTCTCTGAGTGTGTGTCCCTAGTGTCTTGATATCTGTCCTTAGAAAACACCACTTGTGCTGAATTGGGTCAGCTTTAATACTTACTGACTCTTTAAAGGCTCTGTTTGCAAGTATAACCTAATCCTAACCTAACCCTAACCCTAAGGATAACCCTAACCTAGCCCTAAATGTAATCCTAATCCTAACCTAACCCTAACCCTTGCAGAAAGAGGTGAAGGGTTTTACTGTTTTTGGGCCAGGGATACAGTTTTCATAATAGCCTCTATTAACGTGTCCCACTGTAGGCATTGGATGGTTTTCTGTTTGTGGTCAATCGAGATGGCAACATTGTATTTGTGTCAGAAAATGTCACACAGTATCTGCAGTACAAGCAGGAGGACCTGGTTAATACGAGTGTCTACAGCATCTTACATGAGCAGGACCGGAAGGACTTCCTTAAACACTTACCCAAATCTACAGGTGCGCTCTTTGCTTTGTATATTGTTTGAGAGAGAGGGAGAGAGAAACAGGGTCTCACTGTGTGGTCCAGGCTAGCCTTGAACTCATGATCCCCTGTTTTTGTCTCATGTGCTGGATTATAGGTGTGTGCCTACCATACCTGGCTACACATATTGCATATAAATGTGTGTCTTCTAAGTACATTTAATTTTTTCTTAGTTATTTCTTAAGAATTTGAATGTGCTTTTTAGGAAGCCAGGAACCGAGACTTAACAAGTGATTGCCAGCAACATTTTCAATATCGCCTCAGCAGACTCAAAGTTTTCCCTGGGGCCCAAATGTCCAGTGGGACTTCTGGTGAGGTAGAACTTATGCAGACATCTTTATTGTTGTTCTGAAATATTAGTATGTAGGTGACACCACATGGGAGTTTGTGCGATGAGAAAACAGCTGGATTCTTTTTCCGTTGCATAGAGTCTCATGTGTTACCCAGGCTGCTCTCCCGTCCTCTTGCTTCAGTCTTCTTAGAAGCTGGGCCAGCAGCATGCTCTACCACACTCAGTTATAGCTTGGATTCTTTGTTTGCTGCTTGTTTGTTGTTTTTTGTTTCTCGAGACAGAGTTTAACAATCCTGCCTGTCCTGGAATTCACTTTGTAGACCAGGGTGGCCTGGAACTCACAGATCCACCTGCCCCTGCTTCCCGAGTGCTGGAATTAAAGGCGTGCACCACCACTTACCATCTGCATTAAAGATTTAAAAAAAAAAAGTGTTTATGTATCTATGTGAATATATGCCATGTGTGACTGCAGTGTGGTTGGAGGCCAGTAGAGGGTATTATTAGATCATCTGGAGCCAGAGTTAATGGTGCTTGGGAGCCGCCTGATACTGGTCCTGGGAACAAGACTCTGGTCCTCTCAGGAAGAGCAACATCTGCTCGTAACCAGTGAGCTACCCCTTTAGTCTAGCCAGTGAGCCATCCCTCCAGTCCCTAGCTTGAATTTTTAAAGATTTTCTGTGTCTGGTGAGTGTTTTGCCTACATGCATGTTTGTGTATCATATGCATGCTCAAGGTCAGAAGAGGGCATCAGATCCCTTGGAACTGGAGTTGCGGATGACTGTGTGCCACCATGTGGGTGCTGGGAACTGAACATAGGTCCTTCAGAGAGCAACAGATGCTCTTAACTGCTAAGCTATCTCTCTGGCCCCAACCATAGCTTGAATTCTTGATAAGTTTTGACTGAGTTTTACCTGGCTTCTATAAAATAATTCAATTTATTTTCAAATTTTACTTTTTTCCTAAAAGTTAATGGAGCTTCTTGGAATAACGAGACCCAGAGACAAAAAAGCCATACATTTAATTGTCGTATGTTGATGAAAACACATGATATTTTGGAAGACATGAATGCCAGTCCTGAAACTCGCCAGAGATATGAGACAATGCAGTGCTTCGCCCTGTCTCAGCCTCGAGCTGTGCTGGAAGAAGGGGAAGGTAAGAGTCAGGGGTGCTGTTTGTTTTCTTGCTCATGTGTTCTCGCTTGCCACCTGCTGAAGAGTCCTATCTAAAAGTGAGTGTAACCCGAACTGATTACCTTTGTCACTTGTAGACTTGCAGTGCTGTATGATCTGTGTGGCACGCCGAGTGACGACCGGGGAAAGGACATTCCCATCAAGTCCTGAGAGCTTTATCACCAGGCATGACCTTTCAGGTAAAGCCAGCCTTGTGCCTTCCCTGAAAACTGTTAGAGAGCATTCTTACTCCTGTCAGTTCCGTGTGTACATGAGTGCATGCACTAACTAGTCAGAAGGAAACTCTTCTCCTGTGCATGTGCTGCAAGCATGGAACATAGGTCATCGGTAAGCACTTCACCTGCTGAGAGCCAGCTTTCAGCCCAGGCTAGGTTTATTACATGACTATAAAAGAATTTCACTAAGGACCTTGGCAATTGAGTTGAATATAGTTGGCACTTAAAATTTCCCAAAATAGAAAGATTTAAAAAATAAATAAATAAAAATGTAAAGGCTCCTGGTCCTTTCTTCAAATACCCCCCCCCCCCCGCCCTGTTCTCCCCTCATTTGTTTGTTTTTGTTTTTCCAGACAGGGTTTCTCTGTGTAGCCCTAGCTGTCCTGGAACTTGCTCCACAGACCAGGCTGGCCTCGAACTCAGAGATCTGTCTGCCTCTGCCTCCAAAGTGCTGGGACTAAAGGTGTGCGCTACCACCACCACCACCAGGCCAAACAGCACTTTCTGAAAACTGATTTATGGACCTGGAGAGAAGGCTCAGTGGTTAATCTCACCTGCTTTTCCAGAGGACTTAGATTTCTTTCCAGCGCCATGTAGGGCAAGTCACAACTGCTTGTAATGCCAGCGCCAGGGAATACAATGTCCCTTTCTGGCCTCAAACATGGCTTACATTCGCACGCACGCACGCACGCACACACACACACACACACACACACACACACACACACACACACACACACCCACAGAGAATGAAAAAATTTAAAAACATTAAAGAAAAACCCATCTATCCATTCCCACATAGAGTGGGTGTGCACATGACCCATAATGTAGCTGGGAGATCAGGGGCAATGTAGAAGAGTTTGTGTTCTCCATCATGTAGGGCCTGGATATCAGACTCATATATCAGGATTAGTGGCAGTGTGCCATCTCTCCTGCCCCCAAAAAAGCACCTTGTGTGAGAATTTAATATTTATTTTCCTGTAACTTCAAAGCCATTTATTATAGTGAAACACGTTTTCAAAAATACATAGAATTTCTAATAATGAGGGTAATTTATTTTTATTTTATATGCAATTGTGTTTTGCCTAAATGATTGTGTGTGAACCATGGTGTGCCTGAGGACCCTGAGGCCAGAAGATGGCATTGGATCTCTAGGAACTGGGGTTATAATGTTTGTAAGCTGCCATGTGGGTGTTGGGAACCCAGCCCATGTGCTGTGAGAGCAGCCAGTACTTTTAACCTCTCCGCCATCTCTCCAGCCTGGAGAGTAGTTCTTGTCATAAACATGAGGCTTGATTTTCTTCTTTTTTTTTTTTTTTTAAAATTTTTATTTCTTAAAAAAAGGCAATGGAGCCCTTGCTGACCTGAAACTCCGATGTAGAACTCCTGCTTTGATCTGCATTTTGGCTCTAGGAATCCTGAATTAAAGAACTTGGTTATTGTTCCTTGCTGTTTACCTTAATTACTTTATGTTATGGGTGTTTCGCTGGCTTGTAAAGCGTTGGATTCCCTGTGGCTGGAGTTACAGATGGCTGTGAACTGCCATGTGGGTCCTGGGAGTTGAACCTGTGTCCTCTGCAAGAGCAGCCAATGCTCTTAGTAACTTTTCCAGAGCACTCCCCTCTCATCTTTAAAGACTCACTGAATCTAATGTGGCTAGGCAGGCTGACCAGCCTCCGATCTTCCTTTCTCTGCCTGCTCTGAGATTACAAGTTTGCGCCATTCCACCTAGCTTTTTTTCTTGGTGCTTAGAATTGAATATGGGTCTTCTTGGCACGTTAGTGACTGAGCTATCTCCACATCCCAGTGGCATATATTTTCATTTGATCTTTCGGAATCAGTCCCTTTTTGAGTGCTTACTCTCGTTTTCTCTCTCTATTTGATTGATGAATTGACAGTCTTTCTCCTAAGTAACATTAAGTATAGCTAAATAAAATTTCTTTAAGCACTTTAGTGACTAGCATTCAAAAATCCATTTCATCCAAGACTTTTCTGACTACAAAGGCGATACCTGTTCATTATAAAGGCGCATCAAGAACAGTGGCATGCTTCTTACTAGGAGCCCCGCCTAGAACCAGACGGTGTGCGCTGTTCCATTCCACAGTAGGACCTGTAGACTGCCGTCAGCTTCCTGCTGTGTGGTAAGGATAGTAGGCAGGGCTGAGATTCAACCCCTTTATCTCACAAGTGCTAGTCAGAGCTAAACAGCAGTAGGTATTGGTGGGAGGGTTAAAATCTTTTGTTTTTATCTTTAATAGGAAAGGTTGTCAATATAGATACAAACTCACTTAGATCTTCCATGAGACCTGGCTTTGAAGATACCATCCGAAGGTGTATTCAGAGATTCTTCAGTCAGAATGATGGGCATTCATGGTCCCAGAAGCGTCACTATCAAGAAGGTAAAGGCATTTGAGTAGATCTTGGTGCTGTAAGGTAGTCACTGTGTGGACAGCACTTGGCCTGCTGTGTGGTTGTGGGAGAGGGAGGGAATGATGATTGAGCATAGCTGCTCTTTACTTTTGTGCATGTCCACGCGACTTACAAAGCTTTGTGCTTGAAACACGACTCCTTCCTGTTTCTGTATGCATTGGTCTAGTCTCAGGTACCAGTGACAGTGTCCTTTTCCCCAATAGCTTATATCCACGGCCATGCAGAAACCCCAGTATATCGCTTCTCCTTGGCGGATGGAACTATTGTGAGTGCGCAGACGAAAAGTAAGCTTTTCCGAAATCCCGTAACCAATGATCGCCATGGCTTCGTCTCGACCCACTTTCTCCAGAGGTGAGGACACTAACTGCACCCTCGTCCTCAGGGCGCTTTGCTGCTGATGTGCAAAGGGAGGAAAGGCAGGGAGGTTGTTGGATTCCATGAGGTGAATTTAGATTCTTAGAAATGTTTTCTTCAAGGTTATATTTTTAATCTAAAAGTTAGTATTTTCCACTAAATAAATGCTTCCTGAGTAAGGCCAGGGTGTGGTGTGTGGAGGATGAGGGAAGGGTGGCGGTGTGTTAGAGGATAGTGGATGCCTTGTCACTCATTATTTACGTGTCTTCTAGGGACTGAATTTAGAGTAAAAATAAAATAGAGAGTAGGAACTACCGGTGTTATTAATGGTAAATTAACTGCATAGAAAGGAAGAGATGCACTCATGTTTCCCTTGAGGAGTTGCTGCATGCCCCCAGTTATGGTCAGCTGTCACTACAGGCCTCAGAGGCTCCAGAGACCACTGCTCTTAGAGCTGCTCAGTGTCATTTAAAACTGCTAGGGGTTAGGGCTGTAGCTCAGCTGGTAAAGCGCCTGCCTTGCATGAAGCCCTGGTTAGATTCCTAGCGCAGCAGAAACTGGGTGTGGTGGTGTTCTGTGAGTCCCAGCACTTGGGAGGGGAAGGCGGGAAGGTAAGTTTAAGGAAACCTTTGGCTTTCTAGTGAGATCAAAACTACCCTAGGCTGCATGGGACCTATTTCAAACAAACAACAACAACAAAACCCCCAAACAAATTCCCAGACTCAGGCCTGGTGGTATAGACCTGTAGTCCTAGCTTCATGGGAGGCTGAGGCAACAGGATCTCAGATTCTGACTGAGTTAATGAATGATTTCAAGTCCAGCCTGGGTAACATAATGAGACCCTGTCTCAAAATAAAAAGTGGGTTTTGGAAAAAATAGGACAAGTAGGGGCTAGAAAGATGGACTGCTCAGGTATTAAGAATACTTACTCTTACAGAGGACCCGATTCATAGCACCCATATGGCAGCTCTCAACTGTCTGTAACTCTAGTTCTCAGGGCCCGATGCCTTCTTCTAACCTCCACAGGCACTCGGCATGCATATGATGAAAGGACACACATGCAGACAAAATACCAACACACATAAAATTAAAAAGGAAGAAAAGCAAGGCTTGACGTGGTGTTCAGCACCCAAATTGGTACTGGAATGACATCTAGTGTGTGCTCCTGGGCACTTCCCTTCATTCCCTTCCCCTTTTGCCTTTCCTTTCTGCATTGCTGCAGTTTTTTTTTTTTAAAAGATTTATTTATTTATTATGAAGACAGTGTTCTGTCTGCATGTATGCCTGCAGGCCAGAAGAGGGCACCAGATTTCATTACAGATGGTTGTGAGCCACCATGTGGTGGCTGGGAATTGAACTTAGGACCTCTGTAAGAACAATCAGTGCTCTTAACCTCTGAGCCATCTCTCCAGCCCCCAATGCTGCAGTTTTTAAAGTCAAAACCTGATGTGTTTCTTTGCAGAGAACAGAATGGATATAGACCGAACCCAAATTCTGTAGGACAAGGCATCCGGCCTCCTGCAGCAGGGTGCGCCATGAGCGTGTCTCCCAATCAGAGCATACAGGCACTGGGCAGCAGGACCTACAGTGTGGCAGACCCCAACAATGCGGGGCAGATGGGCGGAGCTAGGTATGGGCCTTCCAGTAGCATAGCCTCGCTGACCCCAGGACAAAGCCTGCAGTCACCATCTTCCTACCAGAACAGCAGCTATGGGCTCAATATGAGCAGCCCCCCTCACGGCAGTCCTGGTCTCGGCCCCAACCAGCAGAACATCATGATTTCTCCTCGTAACCGCGGGAGCCCGAAGGTGGCCTCACAGCAGTTCTCTCCTGTCGCAGGTATCTGCTTTGCTTGGGCTTTCTGCCCACGCCACTGTCATTCTTTGTCATAGGAGCTTTGAAGTTGTTTTCTTAGCATGTCTGACTGTCTCCTGATTTTCTCCACATGCAGGTGTGCACTCTCCCATGGGATCTGCTGGTGCTACAGGGGGTCACAGCTTTTCCAGCAGCTCCCTCAGTGCCTTGCAAGCCATCAGCGAGGGTGTGGGAACTTCTCTTCTATCTACTCTGTCTTCACCAGGCCCCAAATTGGATAACTCTCCCAATATGAGTGTAAATCAACCAAGTAAAGTGAGCAGGCAGGATTCTAAGAGCCCCCTAGGCTTATACTGTGAACAGAACCCAGTAGAGAGTTCAGTGTGTCAGTCAAATAACAGGGAGCACCCCAGTGACAAAGAAAGCAAGGAGACCAGTGGGGAGGGGTCAGAGACTCAGAGGGGTCCCATGGAAAGCAAAGGCCACAAGAAACTGCTACAGTTACTGACGTGCTCTTCTGATGACCGAGGCCATTCCTCTTTGACCAACTCCCCCCTGGATTCAAATTGCAAAGACTCTTCCATTAGTGTCACCAGTCCCTCTGGAGTGTCCTCCTCAACACCAGGAGCAGTGTCTTCCACCTCCAACGTGCATGGGTCTCTGTTGCAAGAGAAACACAGGATTTTGCACAAGTTGTTGCAGAATGGCAACTCGCCAGCGGAAGTCGCCAAGATCACTGCAGAAGCCACTGGAAAAGACACTACTAGTAGTACTGCTTCCTGTGGAGAAGGCACTGTCAGGCAGGAGCAGCTGAGTCCCAAGAAGAAGGAAAATAATGCCCTTCTCAGATACCTGTTGGACAGGGATGATCCCAGTGACTCCCTTGCAAAAGAGCTGCAGCCCCAAACTGATGGGGGTGACAGTAAACTGAGCCAGTGCAGCAGCTCCACCAATCCCAGCTCCAGTCAAGACAAAGAGTCCAAAATTAAGACAGAGATGAGTGAGGAGGTAAGGTACCCTGCTCAGCTCTTCATGTTTCTTTTCTGTGTTATAAACAAGATTTGGTAATACCACCAATAGTTTTAAATTTAAGGATAACTTTGAGTTTACATTTATCCATTTTTTAAAGACTTATTTATTTATTTTGTATGCAATGTTCTGTGTAGAGGATACCAGATCTCATTACACTTGTACTTGCTGGGAATTGAACTCATGACCTCTGGAAGAGCAGCCAGTACTCTCTTAACAACCGTTGAGCCATCTCTCCAGCCCCCTCTAGTAACATTTATTATATAACTTTGATTTATTATAGTGTGGGTGTGAGTGTGAGGTAGAGAAGGTGGGTTTGAGTGTGAGAGTGTGTGCATGTGTGTGTATGGTGGGGGTTGGTGCAGCATGCCACGGCATGCCTGTGACAGTCAGAGGGCAGTCTTCAGGAGTCTGTTCTCCTTCCAGTGTGGGACTGGAGACTGAACTTGGGTTGTCAGTCAGGTATGAAGGCCAGCACCTTGACCTGCTGGGTCATCTTCCTGGCCTGATAAATAAGTCTGGAGAAGCCAGTTTGAAATTTTTTCATGGAAGTGGTTAAGTTGGAATGAGTAGCTTGGATTGTTAAGGACATGGTAGACATTATTAGGAAAGTTTGGATTTAGCAGCATAGTTTTTCCCTCGAGTCAGAGTTCATGCATAGGAACACATTCTAAGCGTGCATCTCACTGACTTTGAGAAAGCACCCTTTAGGGAGAAGGGAAAGACTAGCACTTCCTAGGGCACGGGCCTTCCTCGTCGCATCTGCATACCTGTGAAATACCATGTACCAGTGCATTTTAGAAAAGTTATGTATAGATGCAGGTTTCTGCCAGCTTTGAACCTTCCTCAGCAGCCGTGGTGAGAAAATAGTGTCAGAGCAAAGAGTGCTGCGTTGGAGCCCAGTGATTTATCAAGTGGCTATCTGTGCAGTGAAGGCAGAGATGGGGTGAGGTTGTAGGAAAGCAGTCTTTGAGCTGAACATTGTTATTGCAGGTGTCCCCTGTGGGTTTTTGTTAGGTTGATTCCCGCCCCCCCCGCCCGCCCAAGGTTTCTCTGTGTAACTGCCCTGGCTGTCCTGGAATTTGTTCTGTATCCCAGGCTGACCTGGAACTCACGGGATCCACCTGCCTCTGCCTCCCGAGTGCTGGGATTAAAGGCATGTGCCACCGCCACCCAACCTGGTTGATTTTGTTTTGAGAGAGGTCTCACTGTTTGTCTCTGGGCTCCTACCACTAGAACTGTTCTCTCTCTTTTGCAGCAGAAGCCGTTGTTGTGGATGTGATTTTTGAAGTATTATCTCAGGCTTATAGTGAGGCAATTTACGTGACAGATTTGTTTTTTAGGGATTCTAAGATCAGATTCTGAAGATCTATAGCGGCCTGGTACATATCCTGAACTGGGGTGCTGAGATTAAAAGTGAATCACACACTTACGTCACTGATGTGTTTTAGTGGGTTCCTGTTTGGTCATGTTTCTTTTGCTGATGCCTTGATAGCTGCATCTGGTATCCCATGCAGGATAATCTGAAAATGTCATTTTCAGGTATCTGGAGACCTGGATAATCTAGATGCTATTCTTGGTGATTTGACTAGTTCTGAGTTTTACAACAATCCTGTATCTACAAATGGCAGCCATCCAGGGACCAAACAGCAGATGTTTGCAGGACCAAATTCTCTGGGTAAGGAAGAAACAGAGTTTTTCTTTTTGAGGGGTGAAGTTGGGTGGAAGGGTCACGACAGGGTCTTTCTGAGGAATCCTAGGCTGGACAGGAACTTATGCTCTTAACTCCATGTCCCAAACACCCTGCTAGCTTTTGTTTAGAAGCTTCTCGTCACAGTGGCATGTTCTGTTACACCAAGACCAGGAATCAATAGCATCAAACTTAAGAACACAACCTCTTCCTTTCTGAGTTCTTGCACTCATTGCTATTGTCTGTGTTAGTTCTTTTCCTGTCCCCGCTTCCTTTTTGAAAATTACATCTAATTTCATTTTGTGTGTATGCATGTGTACTTGCTCATACTACAGCATATGTGTGGTCAAGGTCAGCTTGTGGAAGCTGGTTCTCCCCTTATACCACGTGAGTCCTAAGGGTGGAGTGGGACTTAGGTATACCAGATGGCTTGGCAGCAGGTATCTTGGCTGCTAGTTGTTGCAATGTCTCTTTTTATCTTCCCCTTCTAATGTACCAGTAGCCATGATACTAGAGAATCCATATTTGTTCTCTGGGGAAGATTTTTTTTTGTTTTTTGTTTTTTTGTTTTTCAAGACAGGGTTTCTCTGTGTTGCTTTGGAGCCTGTCCTGGAGCTAGCTCTTGTAGACCAGGCTGGTCTCGAACTCACAGAGATCCGCCTGCCTCCGCCTCACGAGTGCTGAGATTAAAGGCGGGCACCACCACCGCCCAGCAGATTTTTTTTTTTTAATACATGGAGAATTGGGTTAAAAGATGAAAATTGGATTAAATTCTTGTCATACCTGGTGCTTAAAGAATCTTGTTTAACCATGAGACTCTGATTCTTCTCTCTCTCTTCACGAATTCTTCCCTATTGTAGTATGTTTATTCATTATTTTATTAAGGGTGTGTTGCATGAGCTAAAGAATAATTTATAGTCGTGCTAATTATTTCTACCCTCTTCTCCCCCCCTCTTCATTTCTTTATATTTTTTCCATCCTCCTCTCCTCTTTCTGTCTTTGAGAAAGGGTATCTGTGTAGCCCTGGCCTTAAAATCACACCTAGAAGTGTCTCCCTCCCACCCCTCAGAGTCTCACTGTTTTCAATTGTACTGTTTCCTAAACGGAAATGGACAGATAGTCAAAGAGGTTGGACAAAGAAAAGAAAATGATTGGGAGGAAAATATACATTTATTACCTATTCGATTTGGAAGGCAGCTTAACAGTTTAGTTTTATTGTAAAATTGTGAGTCGAGAATGTACGTGTAAGTACACATGTGGAAGAGTCTCTAGGAATTAAAAACATGGATGCACTTTTCTCTTTCCATCTTCCTCCTTGCTTTGTGTTGCTGGGAATCTGCACGCAGGGCTTCATGCATGCTAAACATAGGCCACTGAACCACACTGCTCAGCCTGGGACTTGGCACTGCGATATGGACATCATGCATGACCATATTAGGCTACAGCTAAGTGGGGCTCTTCAGCCAACATGCAGATTATTGTTTGTACTTTATTTGGAATTCGGGCTTTTTTTAAATTTCTTTTCGGCATAACTTATTTTGTAAAAGAAGATGGTAGTTTTTGTTTTTATGAGAAAGAGTTTTTGTGTCGGGCTTAGTGGTGTTAATTATTTCAATATTGAGTTAGCAAGGGCTATTAATGTGGTAAGCTTCTATGTTTTCAACAGGTTTGCGAAGTCCACAGCCTGTGCAGCCTGTTCGTCCTCCGTATAACCGAGCTGTGTCTCTAGATAGCCCCGTTCCCGTTGGCTCAAGCCCTCCAGTGAAGAATGTCAGTGCTTTCCCCGTGTTACCAAAACAGCCCACACTGACCGGGAATCCAAGGATGATGGAGAGTCAGGAGAATTACGGTGCCAATATGGGTACGTTATTTCTAAGTGTAGCGATTTCCTTGAAGTACCTTTAAAATACAGAAAACATTTAAACATTGAAATCAAGTAATATCTTTAAAATATTATTATTAATATAATGTTCCTTTCATAGGTGTCTCTCCTTTGTTTTATGTTTCGATTATTTAAACTTTTAAATATTCCATTGGTTCTGGACTTCTATCTAACTAGTAATGCATGTGTGAGAATACTGGCTTCTAAATACTGTCTTTATAGTTGGCCAGCCCTGCTCTAAGGATGACAGTGGTCTGTCCCAGCCACTGTTGTATATAATGGCTCTCCCTGTACACGAAGACTTTGTTATGCTTTGGGTAAGACTTCATGAATTCTACCTCTTTTAGGAGGACCAAACAGAAATGTTGCTGTGAATCAGACTTCTTCCTCTGGAGAGTGGGGCTTAGCTAATTCAAAGGCCAGCAGAATGGAACCTGTGGGATCAAGTCCCCTGGGAAGAGCAGGAGACTACGGTGCCGCTTTGCCAAGACCTGCCATGGGGGGCTCAGTGCCCACCTTGCCTCTTCGTTCTAATAGAATGCCAGGTGCAAGACCAACGTTGCAGCAGCAACAGCAGCAGCAGCAGATGCTTCAAATGAGTAAGCTGTCCATTTCATTTTAAAAAAAAAAAGGAAAATGGAAAGTTTTATGGCAATTTTTGCTTTTGGGTTCTTGGAAAATTCATGGTCTGCTTTTGATCCCCCAGGAACTGGTGAGATTCCCATGGGAATGGGGGTCAACCCCTATGGCCAAGCAGCACCATCTAACCAACCAGGCTCCTGGCCAGAGGGAATGCTGTCTATGGAACAAAGTCCTCATGGGACTCAAAATAGGTATGGCTTTATATTGTGATGTGGGAAATGTTTGCATTGGATTTAAGAGTCTGAACAGGGACAGTTCTGAAAGAGTCTGTGAGAAACATTATAGTTTGACTGTTTGCCATCTGCTGAGGCAGCAACCAGAGTCTCCTGGGAGGGGTGGAGGAGACAGAAGGACAGCTCAGCCTTCAAGCCTTCTTCCAAAGGGCCCTTTCTGTGAGGCGAAGCCTTTCATACAATAAATCTCCCAAGGGGCGGTACACATGAGCAGCAGCTGGTAAAGACATGTTCTCACTGCTTCATAAGTGGTGTTCTGATACTGTGTCTCAGTTCTATAATTACAGTTTTATTTACTTATTTTAAAAAATAGGTATGGGTGTTTTGCCTTCATGTGTGTCTGTGCATCCTGTATGTGCAGTGCACATGGAGGCCAGAAGAGGGCATCATCCTGCACCTGGAGTCACACATTGTTCTGAGCCTCCATCTGGGTACTGGGAACTGAACCCATAAATGCTGAGCCATTTCTCCAGCCCCTGAAAATTAAATTTCTGCCTTTTTTTTTTTTTTTGGAGACTGGACTGACACACACAATTTTAAAAAGAAAACGTGAGCAAGGGATGTTGCTTAGTGGTAGGTTGTTTATTAAACAAATTAAAAATAAAACACAGAATGAACTCACAATCTTTTCTTTCCTAAAAAAAAAAAATTAAAAGAAGGTGCAACAGTTTTCTCCCATCCTTACCGCAGGAGGCAGAGGCAGGTGGATCTCTGAGTTTGAGGCCAGCCTGGTCTACAGAGTGAGTTCCAGGACAGTTAATACAGAGGAATCCCATCTTGAATTGCCCACCCATATGTATTTTATAGTGGATATTTTTACTTTGATGTTAATATGAGCATTGTATAAGTCTCAGCATTTATCACTAAACAGGAGAGATGGATGGATGTGAGTTTGAGGTTAGACTAAGGAATTTAGCAAGACTCTCAGAAAACTTAAGCCTGAACAAAAACAACAATAACAAAAGAGCACTCATAAAACTCTTTTGGTTTTTTTCGTGGTCCTGGGTGTGGAATGCAGGCTCTCGTCAACCCCAGTCCAGCGTCATTAAAGCTGACTCAAGTCTCTCTCTAGGCCTCTTAGAAATTCTCTGGATGATCTGCTTGGACCTCCTTCTAACCCAGAAGGCCAGAGTGATGAAAGAGCCCTGCTGGACCAGCTGCACACACTCCTGAGCAACACAGATGCCACAGGCCTGGAGGAAATTGACAGGGCCTTGGGCATCCCTGAGCTTGTGAATCAGGTGAGTAGCAGTTAATGTAGAAATGGAAGTTGCCAATAAGTATGTTTGCATTTGCATATTCATGAAGACAAACACAGGCTTAGAACAGGACTCTGTTTACCTTTGTATCCCTGTGAGAAAGTGTGCATATTTATATCTTGTTTTTCTATGGCCAAAGAAAAGATCTAATGAAATTACAAACGTTTTTAAGATGCTGCTTAATTTTTTAGTTTAACTTCATTTTGAAAATATTATTTTATGTTTATGGGTGTTTGCCTGCATGTATATCTGTGCACCATGTGCACATCCAGAAGGCCAGAGGGGGTTGTGGGTTTTTTTTCTTTTTCTTTTTTTACAAACCAATCCCAGTTTTCCCTCCCTCCTCTCCTCCTGCTCCCCTCATCTTCTCCCCACCCTATACCCCATCTGCTCCTCAGACAGGGTAAGGCTTCCCTTGGGAAGTCAACTAAGTCTGTCCCATCTTCTTGTTGAGGCAGGACCAAGCCATCCCCCCACCCCCCCTGCTGAGCAAGGTATCTTTCCATAGAGAATTGGCTTCACAAAGCCAGATCCTGGTCCTATTGCCACACACTGCCCAAGCCCCACCATTGTCACCTGCCTTCACAGGGCCTAGTTCATTCAGTTCTATGCAGGTTCCTTAGTTGTCTTTTGGACTCAGTGAGCTCCTACTAGTTCCGGTCAGCTGATTCTGTGGGTTCCCCCTTCATGGTCTTGACCCCTTTGTTCATATTGTCACTCCTCCCTCATTTCAATTGTCCTCCAGGATCTCAGCCCAGTGTTTAGTTGTGGATCTCTTGATCAGTTTCTATCAGTTTCTGGATGAGGGTTCTATGATGTCAATTAAAATAGTCCTCAATCTGATCATAGGGGAAGGCCAGTTAAGGTACCCTGTCTACTATTGCTTAGATTCTTAGCTGGGGCTATTCTTGTGGATTCCTAGAAATTTCCCTAATGCCAGGTTTCTTGTTAACCCCATAATGGCTTCTTCTATCAAGATAAGTCTTTCCGTGCTCTCACTCTCTATCCTTACTCCAACTGGCCTTCTCAATCCCTCCTGTTCTCCTCCCCCCATTTCCAGAAGAGGGTTTTGTATTCCTTGGAACTGTTATAGACAACTGTGAGCCAACATATGGGTACTGGGAACAAACCCTGATAGTTTAGAAAAGAGCCAGTTCTCTTAACTGCTCCTAGCACTTGTGAGGCAGAGGCTGGCAGATCTCTGTGAGTTCGAGGCCAGTCTACAGATCGAGTTCCAGGACAGCCAGAGCTGTTACACAGAGAAACCCTGTCCCGAAAAACCGAAATACAAACAAACAAATAAGGAGGGTATTGGATCACTTGGCTGGATTTAAAGATGTTATGAGCTGAAATGTGGGTGCTGGGAACTGAACCTGGGTCCTCTGCAAGAGCAGCCGATGCTCTTTGCGCTGAGCCCCTCTCCAGCCCCAACAAATGCTGTTTACTTTCATAACTTTAGTGTGTAGCTGATGGGTTAGGTGTGCAGAGGAGGTAGGCTGTCCGCTCTTGCAGTTTAAACAACATCTACAGTGGCAAATCAGCATCAGCATCTCTCTGTTTATATACCTGTCTCATGGAAATGTGCTCTCATAAGACAGGATTTCTCTGTGTAGCCCTCTGGCTGTCCTGGAACTCTGTAGACCAGGCTATTCTTAAACTCAGATTCACTTGCCTCTACCTCCCCAGTGCTGGGATTAAAGGCATGGGCCACTACTACCAACATTGCAAATATTTTGAAATATTTGCTGCAATGTCCAGGTCTTTGTTTAACAATAAATGAAGAGTGGGGCTTCTGTTGTTGGTAGGGAGATAGACATACATATGTAAGGAATTGAACTTAGGTCCTCTACAAGAGCAAACAGTGATCTTAACCAGCTCCTTTCATAGAATTTTCAAAGGGATCTGGGGAAACACTGAGTAGTTCTGATGTCAGTTAGAGATGCCAGTGACACCTGACCCTGACCCTGAAGAACAGCTGACCCTGGTGGTGGTGGTAGGATGGTGTGTGTGTGTGTGTGTGTGCGTGAGCGAGCTGCAGAGGGTGACACCTGACCCTGACCCTGAAGAACAGCTGACCCTGGTGGTGGTGGTAGGATGGTGTGTGTGTGTGTGTGTGTGTGTGTGTGTGTGTGTGTGTGTGTGTGCGAGCTGCATAGGGTGACACCTGACCCTGGTGCTGAAGAGCATGTCCTGTTCCTTCCCACTTTCTGTTATAGGTCTCTATCTAAAAATCTGATAAATGTACCAAATGTAGTGGTTCTCACCTTCAGACCCAGCACTCTGGGAGACAGAAGCTGGCAGATCTGAGTTCAAGGGCAGCCTGGTATATATAGCAAGTTCCAGGCCATCCAGAGCTACATAGTCAGACCCTATCTCAAAAACCCAAACAACAAAAACAAATTCGGACAGATAGAAAGAATAAAACATAAAACAACAGTTTAAAACTCTACGAGCAGCATGGGGAACATTGTTAGTAACTGTGGACATATATTTTTAGGTTTAAAATGGTATGTGTATAAACATCCATCAGTGTGTGTATATGCTTACAAGGGTGTCAGTGAAAATCACCATCATTGTCAGTTGTCAAAGGTCTCACTATGTGGTCTTTGCTGTGTATATCAGCCTTTGTGTGATCTGTAGATGTAGTTTCCTGTCACAGTGGCTGCTATCCAGCCAGCACTCAGCTGATGAGAATTGAGCATGGCTCTTTCCATCATAAGAGAAAAGCAAAGGGTTTAGAGAGTGTGCATCCTTAAGAGATTATGAGTGACCCAGGTGATACAAACCTGGTGTCCCAGCTGCTTTGGAAGCAAGTCAAGAAAATTACATGATTCCAGGAGTTAAAGGCCAGGTCACAGTAAATGAGACTAAAAGACTATTCTCACTAAAAGACCATTACCCAAATTCTTTGGTCAAATTAAGCAAGATTTATTTTCTGTCAGACAGGGCTAGCTCCCTAAAGTGGGGTTTGAGAAAATTGCACTGAACGTGGGAGAATATGGGGTTTATATTAGCCCTAAAACTGCAAGGCTTGGGGGTTTTCAAGGATTTTGGGTTATGTAGAAACTTGGCAGAACATTTCAAAATTATCTGGCAGAACATCTTATCAGGGTGGAGGTTAGGGTATAGGGTGTGGAATGTGAAATTCCAGAAAATAGGTCAAGACATAGTCAAACCCAAGTTTTACAGAAAACAGGAATGAACTTATTTTGACCTTATAGTAAGATGGCTTTTAATCTCAAGGTGGAGTCAGGCTGGTCCATCCTGTCAGGACCTTGTCTCAGAAAGGAAGGTGGTGGTAAGGCTTTCCTAGATGAATGGTGTCTGTTCTGTTCTTCTCTCTCAGCTCCACTGTGTTGTGTGGCTTAGGCAGATGACCACAAACAACAGGGTATGATTATTTTAAAAGAATATTTACTAATATGATAGACATGTTAAAATATGATATGTTTCCTCTCTGTATTTCTTTGCAAGTTTGTTGGCCATTCATTCATGTTTTTGTAGTCGTCGTGCTCCCCCCCCCCCCCAGATGGCATCTCCGTGTAGCCCTGGCCATCATGGAACTCAACTCAGTAGACCAGGCTGGCTCGAACTTAGAGAGATCCAACTGCCCTCTGCCTCCCAAGTACTGGGATTAAGAGTATGTGCTACTACCGCCCAGCCGTTTTTTGTAGTTTTCTAAGGGAGTTTAAATGACGTGATGACTCAGGCTGTGCTGTTTGATTTCATAGAGGTGTAGAACTCATGCCCGTTTGTTCCCAGGCTGCCCATATTCAGTGTTACACTCCTCCAGGCTGCCCATATTCAGTGTGACATTCCTACAGGCTGCCCATATTCAGTGTGACACTCCTACAGGCTGTCCATATTCAGTGTGACACTCCTACAGGCTGCCCATATTCAGTGTGACACTCCTACATGCTGGGAGCAGATACTGCCACTTTGTTGTGGTGGCCTGGTTTTAGTTTTGTTTTCAGTTTAAAAATGTTGCTGGGCATGGTGGTGTCCACTTGGTTCCAACACTTGAGGAGGTCAAGGGAGGCCAGTCTAGGGCTACACAGAGAAACCCTGTCCTAAAAAAACAAAAAAAACTAAAAAACAAAACAAAAAACATCTCAGCAGATTCTCCAGATTTATAATAGTAACCAGAAGCTAAGTAGTTAACTGGTAAGAATTTAAATGCTATCTAATCCATCTATAAAGCTAGCCATAGATGACAAGTGACAAGAAGATGAGCTAGTCAATAGAATACTGTTCTATTGGGCTGGCCTAAGCTGATAACCCGAGAGTTAGATTCCTGGAACTCACATAAGGATCCACATGAAAATGGAGGCAGAGAACCAACTCTGCACACTGTCCCCTGACCTTCACATGTGCACTGTGCTGCACACACAGCAATAATAAAGGTGAAGTGAAAGTGTTCTGTAAATAGTCAAGATAATAGATATTCACAGTATGATGTCTGTGGTCAGGTAGAACAGGGTCTAAACATGAAATGTAGAAATGGTCAGGAAACACCTCCAGGAACACAGAGACTGTCTAGGAGTGTAGGTGGCCCTTGACAGAGTGGCAGGCAGAGGCTGGACAGTGGAGTCTTGAATGCCAGGTAATTCCTGCTTTTTATTATATTTATCAGTGGGTTAGGTAAATTCTCAGAACCTTCTAAATTCTTTACATTCATTTTAGTAGAGTGGGCATGAAAAAGAAGGTTAATGCATAGTCAGTATACCATGTCCAGTGTAACATACAGCGGGCAGTGGTGGCGCACATCTTTAATCCCAGCACTTGAGAGGCAGGGGCAGGCAGATATTTGTGCCAGTCTGGTCTACAAAACGAGTTTCAGGACAAGCCAGGGATGTTATACAATGAAACCCTGTCTCGAAAAAGCAAACAAAAAGATGTCTGTGTCTGAAGTGTGGGGTTGGAGTGACAGACAAGACAGTAGAAGCATGGATGCCAGTTGGCTGCAAGAATCCTTCGGAGTCTTGGGAAGGGTCTGGGAATGGAACACAGAGGATGCAAGGATATAAACAGCGAGGAGGGACCCCAGGAAGACCAGGTGAATGTGTATACCACTACATACACTTGGAAGGAAGGAGTTCTGGGGAGCTATGCAAATGTACAGGGAGACTTGAGAAAAGGGGATTTTCTTTTCTTGTGGGGAAGTGGGGCAGTCATAAAAGCTTGATCTGTTTCTGCATACTAAGTTTGAGATGCTGGGGACACCCGGATAAAGAAAGGTATTAAGGATTTATTTGCATAAGTCAAATGAGTTCAGAGATATTTGGGGTCGAAAGCATAATCGGATAGCTAGAGAAGAGGAAAACACAGTGTACTCCTGAGACTCATTCAAGTAAGGAAAGGCTACAGCAGGAGGACAAGGATGGTGGTGGGGTGGCACAGTGGGGTTACAGGACAAGATTTAGCAAAGCTGGCCACTGTGTTCTTAGCTTTTTGTGCCTAGGAGAAGGCAAAGGTATACAGTGTACCCGACAGTTTCTTATTTACTCCTTCAGAACATGCCATTTCAGGTTTCTTTTTCTTTTTCTTTTCTTTTCTTTTTTTGTCATCATTGTATGTAGAGAATTGATGCCTGAGCCTAACATTGAGTACTTGAGGAATAGTGATTGATGACTCTTTTGCTCCCCCCCCCCAAACAAAACAAAACAAAACAGTTTTTCTGGGTAGCTTTGGCTGTCCTGGAACTCAATTTGTAGACCAGGCTGTCCTTGAACTCAGAGATCCACCTGCCTCTGCTTTCTGAGTGCTGGAATTAAAGGTGTTTGCCTGGCGATGATCCCAGCTTTCAGCTGGGAGTGCATTCCAGAGATGAGAAGTGGTTTTTCCCTTATTTTACCTATTAGTACATAAATCATCTCTTGCTAGTCATGAATTTTGTGAGAATTTATTTAATTTAAAAGGACAGATTTGTAGTTTTAATACATTTTATTTAATTTTGTGCGTGTGGGCTCATGTCCATCTATGCATATATACCACATTAATGGAGGTCAGAGAACAGCCTGTGGAGCCAGGTCTATCCTGGTGGCAGAGGCCTTTGCTACTCAGCCATTTCACCAGCCCAAAAACCTTTAAAACATTTTATGCACTTATGCCATGCCATGCATGTGGGGTCCAATTGATAGAGGTTTCTTCTGTCCTGCCCTGTCCTGCAGCCGTTCATCCCAAAGAATCACACAGAGGTCTATATTAATTATAAACTGGTTGGCCTATTAGCTTAGGCTTCTTATTAACTCTTATAACTTACATTAACCCATAATTCTTGTCTGTGTTAGCCACGTGACTTGGTACCCTCTTGTAGTAATGAGGGGCTTGGGTTGCATTCCCGGTGCCTGGTTCCCGGCACAGGGCCTCTTTGTTCTGTCCTGCCCGGCTCCCGGTGCGTACCCAAAATAATTACACAGAAACTGTATTCATTGAAATACTGCCTGGCCCATTAGCTCTAGCCTCTTATTGGCTAACTCTTACATATTTGTTTAACCCATTTCTAATAATCTGTGTGTCACCACGAGTCGTGGCTTACCGGGAAAGATTCAGCTTGTCTGACCTGGCAGCTTCATGGCGGGCTACTCTCTCTGACTCTGTCCCCTTCCCAGCATTCTGTTCTCTTTATCTGTCTAAGTCCTGCCCTATCAGAAGGCCAAGGCAGTTTCTTTTTTTTTTTTCCAAGGCAGTTTCTTTATTAACCAATAAAAGCAACCCAAATACAGAAGGACCCTCCTACACCATTTCCCCTTTTTCTATTTAAACAAAAAAGAAAGGCTTTCATTTTAACATAGTAAGGTTACATATAACAGTTATCAAGCAAGAATTACAGTTACAATATTTAGATCTATTTTATCTTTTATCATGACAAAGGAAAACTATAACTATCCATTCTTCAACTCCATCAAAGACTCCAGAAGGATAAAATATTACCTAAGTAAACAAGAAATAAGCAACTTCCAAACTCTAGAAATGACAGAGACATCTCCCTGCCTGGACAGTCACCCAAAGTTCCTCTGTATTGTTGGGGCATCCATCTTCAGCCTATAGGCCCATAGTATCCAGCAGACATTTCCATGAAGCAGGAAAATTCAAAGACAGTTCAGTCACTTTCTTCTGTATCCTGCAGAATGTTTCGCAGACTCTTTCATGAAGCAGGAACCCTGAAGGATCATCTCACTTTTAGGCAAGTTTAGCAGTCCTCTCTCTGTGGGTTCTTTGTGTCCAGTTTATGCAACAGTCCAGGCAAGAGCACTTTCTTGCCCAAATGGCAAACCAACTCCATAAGGAGTCTCTTCGATGCCCATCTTCCTCTTGATGTAGCTGGTGCTGCCAGGAGCAGACGTGTCTCATTTGTTATGAAAAGTCCTATGTTATTAAAATATTTAAATGCCATATTCTGTCGCCTTTGAAAGATATGAAGAATGTCTATCTAGCTGAAATATACCTCTATATATCTAGAAAATCTAACATGACTACAAGCTTGACTATATCAATGATTATCTATTAACAACCTATATTTCCTAATTATACATAACATTTTTAAATGAACTACACAATCACAATACCTTAATCAAGATCAGAAATACACATATAACAAGATAGATCTTAAATTTATATCAACAAAGCAAAATTTATACCAGTGTAAATTATTCATATCTATATCATCTCCCCCTTTAAATTTAAAGAACATTTATAAACAATATTTGGGAATATGGGCGTAGTTACTTCTCTCCAAACTTCTTCCTGCTGTATGGGGGTGCTGTTAATCAGGTCTGTCATGGTGTATCCTGTTCATCTCAGTCACCAGTTGAGTGAAGTAATTTTTTGAAGGTGTTCACAGTGACCTTTCAGGAGGGCGTGGTCTATCAAACCATCTGAGCCCCTTATTACTACACCTTCTATCAGCAAGTCATTCTCATCTTGCTTCTTCTGTGTCTGGGTGGCGACTGCAGACTGAGCCTTTCCCCTTCCCAGAATTCTCCTGTTCTGGTTGCCCTGCCTGTACTTCCTGGCTGGCTACTGGCCAATCAGCATTTTATTAAACTAGTACAACTGACAAAACTTTACAGGGTACAAGACTCTTTGTCCCACAGCAGAGTCCAGAGGGCAATTTCAGGAGTCTGAAAGTTCTTGCAGTGTGGGGGCCAGGGATTGGACTCAGGCTGTCAGGCTTGGCAGCCGGCACCTTGACTTGTTGGGTCACCTGGACAGCCCATAATTTACTTAATCAGTTCTGCTATAGACAGTTATTTGCTACTAAAAATTAAGATAATATGCTGATTTCCTTTTATTGAAAATGTGTGAAAACTAGGAAATCTAATTATCTACACTTGATATTTACATTTCAACCAAATTCTCCTGCATTTTCTTCCATCCCTTCCAGTTGTGGTTGTCCCACGCTGCAGATGAGTTCTGGACCACTCAGGAGTACACAAGACTTACTGAGTCTTTTTGAGTCCAGCCAAGTAGAAGTATATAGAAGTCATTGCTAAGCATGCACACCACACAGCTTCCCTATAGACTATTGTTGAGAAGGTAGGAGGGGATCCCCCAACCCTCCCTTTCACCTCACAAAAACAGCAAGAGGAAAAGGACATTACAGAATTCATTTGCTAGTTTGTTCTAGCATAGAGTTGGGACAACATTACTTACTTGTCATTGCCAGTAGGAAGAGCAGTGGAAGACAGCTGAAGAGACTCTGGTTAGAATTACTCCCTAGTGTAGCCTTCTCAGAAGGCTCCATCTGGGACCTTGCACAGTTCTTGCTTCTCTCTGATTATATGTGGCTGATCCCCTCTTTCTGGCTGCTGCTTTGTCTGCCATTCTCTCTCAGCTGATGGTGTCTGTTCCTGTTCCTTTCCACATACAGGGAAAACCACCTCTGCTCTCCCAGAAGGTCCCTGTACTGGGAAGGAAGCTTGGTACTAGGAATAAGAACAAAGGTGTGAAGGTCTCTTATTCATGTTTCTGGAATGAACCTATTTCAGTCCTTAGTGTCTGGGTGGGATTTCTTAGGGTAACTGAAAAGATGTGGGGAAGGGGTCAAGGTTGGATGCTAAGCACTTGTGATTGGCTCTTTGCCTCAAACACTTGTTCCAAAGTAGCCCAGAAAAAGTTGTGTAGACCAAGGCCTGGTATGGTGGCTCACACCTTTAATCCCAGCTCTTATGAGGCAGAAGCAGGGGGATCTCAGAGTTTGAGGCCAGACTGGCCGACAGTGAGTTCCAGGACAGCCAGGGCTACACAGAGAAACCCTGTCTTGAAAAAACGAAAACAAAGCAAACAAGTTGTGTAGTCCTAAAAGACACCAAAGCCCAGAATCCAAGATTGGTGGTGGGATAAGTCAGCATGAGAACATGTTGCCTGCTGTGATTTTGATGCATTGTCTGTTTGGTTTGAGAGGTGTGGTTGTTACTGGTCGTGGGCAAATAGTATTTCTTCAAGTATTGACTATACTGTAGCTACTGGAAAGGCTGAGTGTGTGTGTCTGCTGTGTGCTGGGACTCAGCTCCTAACAGGGGGGATGTCCTGTGGAACTTCAGGACTGAGCCTCGATTGGCTTCTGGATTCTGAGCCATTACTGTTAACATGTACTGACTTTATTTATCCATTTACTTATTTATTTATTTATTTATCTATCTGTTTATTTATTTATTTATTAATTTATTAACCTTGTTTAGGATATTTGCTTTTGGTTGCTTTTTCAGATGTACCTCACTATTCATTTGTGTTTGTTTAAGGGGCAAGCTTTGGAGGCCAAACAAGATATTTTTCAAGGTCAAGAAGCGGCAGTGGTGATGGATCAAAAGGCAGCACTGTATGGACAGACGTACCCAGCCCAGGGTCCTCCAATGCAAGGAGGCTTTAACCTCCAGGGACAGTCGCCATCTTTTAACTCTATGATGAATCAGATTAGTCAGCAAGGCAGCTTTCCTCTCCAAGGGATGCACCCCAGAGCCAGCATCGTGAGACCAAGGACAAACACCCCCAAGCAGCTGAGAATGCAGCTTCAGCAGAGGCTGCAGGGCCAGCAGGTGAGCCAGTTGTGTGCTTGCCCAGGCTCTTAGTGGCTTTCAGGCTATGTCCTTCAGAGCTCTTGTCATCGGCTCTCCACTCCTTGCTAACTAAAGGAGTTCCTTTTGCGCTCACTTCTTATTTTGTTTGTGTAGATGGTTCCTTGTTGAGGAGTGTGTGTTAAAATTGGGTATCTTTTCTATATTCTATATTCTGTGGTATAACATTAGCAGTGGCAAAATGGCTCAGTGTGTAAAAGTGCTCCATGCAAGCCAGGCAACCTAGCTTAGTCCTTAGTCACTCTCTGCTTAGTGCACACCTCTAATCCAGCGCTTGGGAGGCAGAAGCAGGCAGAGTCCTGTGAGTTCTCCAGGCCAGCCTGGTTTACACAGTAAGTACTAGGCCACCTAGGGCTACACAGTGAGCCCCATTTCAAACGACAGAAATGATTTCCCCAGAAGGAACAGCATGTCTTGGTAGCCCCTGGAAGGCATTTTCTTAGTATGATGGCCAAATACTTAAATCTTGATTTTAGCTGTTTAGTTTATATAGACAGAATCCTGTTAATCCCAAGCAGACTTCAAATTTGTAATCCTCCTACCTCAACCTCTCATACTGAGATTGTAGGTGTGTGCTACCTCTGTTGATTTCAGCATTTTATAATGGCAACTGCTTTTTGATAATTTTTAAAGCTTTTAGTACTTTGGGGCTGGGACATTCTCAGCAGTTAAGAACATGTATTGCCTTTGCAAAGGACCTATGTTTGGTTCCTGGTACCCACATTGGGTAACTCACAGTCTAACTCTAGTTCAGGGATTCACGTTTTCTTCTGATCTCTGCAAAATCTCACTCATGCATATACACCCACATGCAGACATACTTAAAATAAGAATAAATATTTAAAAAGAATTAATATTCCAACTAGAACTTCTATTTCTTCCCGATGTTTCCTTAATCCCTAGGTTTGTTTTTTTTTTTAAATTCCCAGTTGTTTTAAAACATAATTGTTTCAAAACATAATTGGGTGCAGAAACTATAAGTGCAGATAAGTGTGCTTATTAAATCTAGTGGCACTAGATCACTCAAGTAGATAAGTAGCTGAGCTGAGTCCAGTGGGCCAGAGCCAGGGCACGGTCGTTCCTGAAGTGGGTTTAGAACTGGGGAAGCTGTGTGCCTATGCTCATGATACTCTGTACCTTTCATTATCTCTTCCTACTAAATGCTCACTATTATCTGATGAAGGTAAAGTTGTTCTTTGGTTGTCTGGATGAGGCCCGAGAAACCTGGCCCAGCCCCTTGGGCGCCTGCCACAGTGTTGCTCCAGCTGCCCACTACTAGCTCTTTGGCTTTTGCCCCAGGGCTGAACAAGCTTTCCACACTCAGGCAAGGACTTGTCAGCATTTCTTGTCTATTTTATTTAAAGATTTACTTTATTTTTAGTAGATGTGTGTGTGCGCGTGTGCACGTGCGTGTAAAAACATATATGTGCCTGCAGAGGCCAGAGGTGTGGAACCCCCTGGAGCTGGAGGTAGCAGTGACTGTGGACCACCATGTCAGCGCTGCGAAAGGAGCCCGGCAGGTCCCTGGGGTGACCAGTGCGTGCTGAGCTGCTGATCGCAGAGTGCAAACAAACCAATTGAGTTTAGATGTGGCTGGCTTCCCAGCTCAGTGTGTTTGGAGAGATCATCTCACTGGGTGGAACTAAAAGTCGGTAAAGCTGATGGGGGCTCATTAACATTTGACCCCTACTAACTTCTCTCTGTTCAGTTTTTGAATCAGAGCCGGCAGGCACTTGAGATGAAAATGGAAAACCCTACTGGTGGTGCTGCTGTGATGAGGCCCATGATGCAGCCCCAGGTAGGTTCCTAGCAGAGGGTGGGCCCTCCACACTCCATCATAGGGTAGCTTCTGCCTAGTCCTCAGTCCATGCTAAATGAGAATAATTCTGAAGTTCTTGTAGGAATTGGTTCCATCATACTTTTAGAAAAAGTTATTTTCTGTTTATGAGTATGTTCCCTTCATGGCTGTGTTTCATGTGCATGCCCAGTGCCTATGGAGGCCAGAAGAGGATGTGACATCTGGGACTGGAATTACAGGTGCTTGTGAGTGAGTCATGTGGGTGCTGGGAATTGAACCCAGGTCCTTGGAAGAGCAGCCAGTGCTCTTAGTTTCTAAGCCATCTCTCTAGCCCCTATATTTATTCTCCTTTGTTAGTAGTCATGGGTTGGGGAGAAGGGATTCCTTCATTAAAACCACCAATAAAATCACCCAGATCGAGTCCCTTTGTGATGAGTTGCTATATTGTAAGATAACCACTGGGCTTTTTGGGAATGTGTAAATGCTTCTGATCCTAGATAGTGAGATTGTGCTTACTGGGCAACATTTAGAAGCCATGGTTATAATGAGATATTTTTGATAATTTTCTTATTCATTTAATTACAGAGAAGACACTGGGTGCTTTTTCTCTGACAGCTCGTGTATTGAGTGGCACTGTGTGACTGACTGGTCTCTTGTATTGTCTATCAGCAGGCTTTCTTTAATGCTCAGATGGCTGCCCAGCAAAAACGAGAACTGATGAACCATCACCTGCAGCAGCAGAGAATGGCGATGATGATGTCACAGCCACAGCCTCAGGCCTTCAGCCCACCTCCCAATGTCACTGCTTCCCCTAGCATGGATGGGGTTTTGGCAGGATCAGCAATGCCACAAGCCCCCCCGCAGCAGTTTCCATATCCAACAAATTATGGTAAACCTGGCATTTTGTGCCTTTTCCAAAGTAATGCTACTGAGGTCACAAGCTCCACTAGGGTCTGTTGTGTTTGAAAAATAGACTACCGTTCACTCCATCTTCTGAGGACACAGAGCTGCTGTGTATAGTAACGGGGAGAGAACAAGTGTGTTCTCCAGCTGCAGCACCCCTCCATCATTCCTCTGCCCATTCTTCATGTCCCAGGGAGAATGCTGTGCCATCTCTGGACATTCTTACTAGGAGGACAGAGCCCAGGTGTGGGCTTCAGTTTCTTCTCAGCGACTTGAGTGCCTACCATGATTATACTAAGCATGCTGTGCTTCCATCCTGTCTTTGGGAGAGACTGGAATAAAGGGGTCCTATCGGGAGAGTGCCAGTTCCAATGTGCAGCCCTGCCCTCTGGGAAGGAGACTGTCTCACAGGAGGTCATGAAGCAGATGACATCTTTTTTACTAAACCCAGGACTTTGTCATCTCAGTGAGAAGCACGACCACCTAGAGCAACTACCTGTCGCTCTGTGTCCCTTCTTCACCACCCTCTGCCACCCACGGTGACTCTAGGATGCTGAGGTCCCAAGGGTGCAGCATTTGAACACTGATTCTTATTTATGTCTTCAAGGAATGGGACAACCACCAGATCCAGCCTTTGGTCGAGTGTCTAGTCCTCCTAGTGCAATGATGTCGTCAAGAATGGGGCCTTCCCAGAATGCCATGGTGCAGCATCCTCAGACTGCACCCATGTATCAGTCCTCAGAGATGAAGGGGTGGCCATCAGGGAACCTGGCCAGAAGCAGGTAAGGAGTGTGACCCTAGCGCTGGAGGCATGGACTGTTTCTCAGTCACACTTAGGCGGGAGAGATCACGAGGCTTGGCTTACTCCAGGTTGCTTTATCCCATGTCCATATCTGTGAGCACGCTGAGTCCTAACAGCTATGAAGAACTTCCTCAGGCCAGGTGTGGTGGCAGCCACCCAGCACTCAGGTGGCAGAGGCAGGAGGATCTCTGAGCTTGAGGTCACACAGGGAGCCAGAGGTATCAGTGAGATCCTGTCTCAAGCACCACTACCACCACCAAGACAAAACAAAACAAGAACTAGACGTTCTTTCTGTTTTCTGCTTAGGCAGAGGGACATCTGACATCTGTGATAGTCTGTGTGCCCTGTAGTCTGGATTGATTTGGAAGCAGCATTATCCTTTATTTTTTTTTTGCAGCTCCTTTCCCCAGCAGCAGTTTGCTCCCCAGGGGACCCCTGCAGCATACAGCATGGTGCACATGAACAACAGTGGTGGTCACCTGGGACAGATGAACATGACCCCCATGCCCATGTCTGGCATGCCCATGGGTCCTGAGCAGGTATGGGTATCTATCCTTAACTCTCCAAAAAGGTTTTCCTTCTCTGTTGAGACCCAGAACCCTGTCAAAGTGGTCTGTGTACTTAACTCAGATATATAACTTACATAAATTACAGTTTTGAAAAGCATTTGGTTTGAAGGTCCTGGCTTATTTAGCTATTTGTGTTGGATTCTAAAGATTCTAAAGAACCAGTCACAGTGGTGCCTGGCAGAGTGTGCAGAAGGGGGATGGTTTTCCACTGTGCTGACTGTTTTCTTTGTTAACAGAAATACTGCTGACATCTCCCTGCTGGGACCAACAAGGAACTCCCTCACTGCACAGGATCATCGGGGGTAAGGAGTCATTGTTTAGGCGGCCAGCTTGACCACCGAGGTGTTCCGAGTGCTGTCATTTGAGCAGAATTGGGTCCCAAGCTGAAGCGCACTGTCTACCTGATGCCCTGCCTCTGTGTGGCATGGTGTTCTGCCTCATGGGGACGTGATTCTGGAGACAGGAATTTCATAAGCACCGCTCTCCTGTGTCACTTCCTCCTGCCTTGCCAGCCAAAGTCTTCACATAAATATAGGTGGCTAGGGTTTCTTCCTGTAGCACTGGGCGAGGAGCACAGTCTGCCTTTAAGTGTTTGTCACCAAGTAGTTCTGTGTCGCTCTTCTGTCCAGTGGAACTGATGTTTCTGTGCTCTTGTCCTTTACAGGTGTAGTCCCTAGAGTCTGTCGTCTTAGGTTTTCTCTTGATGAGGTCCCAATACCCTGTAATTCTCAAGGATTTGTCATTGCAGTTAAATGGCTTTGCAGAAGGGAAAATGAGATGACAATATTTAATTTTCCCATGCTGATGTGCAGCCAAGTGCACTTTACTGAAGAATTAGTGGAGAAATGCAATATTCCTGAGGGTGTGAGGAATGGTGAGCCACATTCCTGGTTTTTGTCTGCACTAATCTGTTAGGACAAGAACATGATTGTTTTTTGTTTGTTTGTTGTTTTCTTTCAAGTACTGGCGTCACCCTTTGCCTATATGGTAGAGCAATAATGCTTTGAAATAAACTTGTGAAACCCAAGGCCAGGTACTGCACTCTGAATCAGAAGCTCGCAGTGTTTCTGTGAATAGGTTTCCTTTTTGTAAATACGATCTTTTAAGATATTGTATTATGTAAAAATATGTACATACCTTTTTTTGTAGGTCACACAGCTCATTTTTACAGAGTTTGTGAAGCTAAATATTTAACATTGTCGATTTCTGTGAACTCCATGCAGTGAGGCTACAAGCGAGTAGACATCCGGAAGGCCACAGCCTGTGGAGGACAGGCGGCCGCAGCTTTCCTGCCTCACTCTTCAGTCTCCTAATCCTAAGACTTTTTAAAGTGATGATTTGTTTAGATGTAGGCATTTAAAATTTAAAAATTTTCTTTACCAGAGAACTACGCACTTTGTTAATTTGGGGGAAAGAATAGATATTGGGGAAATGAGCTTTTAAAAAAACAACCTAAGAATTGGAGGGAAAAAAAAGAAGTAAACTGAAAAAAAAATTTTTTTTGCATTTTTAAGCTGTCCGTAAATTAAATAATAGTTTCAGACAACTTGAGTATGCAGCCCATTCATCTTTTAAGAGTGATTTTGGTTGCTAGGACCTGAGATGGAAGGCGCTGGGGCTTTGCTGTGTGGTCCGAGTCTGCTCAGCTCTCCCGTTGTTCTGCTCAATGGGGTCTCTCTCTACCTCTCTGCATCAGGATGCTGAGTCAGAACCAGGCCCTGCCCGTGCTGTTGAGTCAGAGGGTGGGCCTTGGCCCTCGCTAGCCCTTCCCTGCCACTTCTCTTGCCTCTTCTTGGCACCTGTTCTAGTAGTTTGGAGTAGGGGGAAACCAAATTTAATGCCCTTTATTTGGGTTTGCTTAGGTTCAAATAATGAAGTGAAATTTGATTCCTAGACTATGTATGGCTTTCAGGTATCTCTGCCAGCCCTGTGTCATTTTCTGAGAGCCAGTTACCTTTTAAAAGCTACACATTTAGCCACTTGTTCTCTGTATCCCCGAAGGGAGCATCACCTCACTCTTCTACCTGTCTCTGAACAAGTGAAGCTTACATTTCCAGAGCCACCTCAAGGATGGACTTGGCTTTCCAACATGTTAGGTCATGATGGGATTCCCCTGTGACTGACCTACTGCCCCGGATTGTAAATCTGTAAGCTTCCATTGTGTCTCTGTGCTTCGCGGGTGACTCTCTGAGCTGGGCTGGTGTGGCTGAGACATCCTTGCTTAGACTGTGTAGCCCACAGTGGTGCTCCTGTCTCTTCTAAAGACATCTAAGATCCAACTTTGTGATTCTTTCCTCAGCACCCCAATGCCAGGATAACTGGTTGGCACCCCTTTTTTTTGTATGGGGAAAAATGGAAGTTTATTATGTTTTTATATTTTCTACTTATTTTTATTGGTGCAAATTCAAAATTCTGATTTTCTTTTAATAGTCTTTGGGATAATTTGTTTTTACCTGAATTGCCCTTTTAATCTTTTTGGATCATTCTCTTTGTACTCCTGTTGCCTACCTCGCCTCCCCCTCCTCCCTGGCCCCTCTTTTAAATCTAGGTGTCTCTTGGGCAAACAGTATAAATTATCTTTCCATCTGCTTTTATGATGTGGGACATTTCCAGTACCTACTTTTTTGCTGAATCCAAAGATATATAAATAAAAATATATTTTATGAAGATCAAATGATATTAAGGAAACATGTTTCTTCAAAAATAAATGAAGCTGTCCTGTTGGTATTAGACCGCTTTCTCTCTGAACTGTGCCCGGTCATTAGCAGCCCTACTCCGTTCATCAGGATTAAAGGCTGAGCGGAGCTGGGGGTGTGTAGCAGTGGGTTCTGCAGAAGATAATGGCTTCACAGCCTAGACGCTTTCTTGAAGTAGATGCAGCTGGACCATCGTGAGGGTGGCCAGTTGCCCACATGCCAGTCCAGGCCCTTTCTGTCTGAGGAGGGAGGCCGTGAATTGTTCCCAAGTGGGGTGTTATAGGAGCAAGTCTCTAGGCTAGCTGCACCTGTGATCCTGCCATGAAGCAGCAGGGGGTGTTCCCACCTACTTAAAAAGCAGGGCATTGTTCTCTTTTGTTCTCACCTCCCCCCTTTTCCTTTCCTTTGAATATATGGAGTTTTGAAGAAGATGAAATGTTGTTCCAAGAGCAGTAAATTCTCAGGAAGTGACACCACTGAGAACAAATTTGGGTTTAATCAAGTTTATGTTGTGTCACCCTAAAAGGGAGCCATTCTTTACCCTGCAAGGAATCGAAACCACATGGGTGACTCATTTGGAGTGAGCTTTGGATGCCTTGCTGACTGTCTGGATGCTCTTGTAAATAAAGGTTTCTATTTAAACCTCAGCCTAAGCATGCTGTTCCTCTCCTCCACGTGCCCAGGCCAGGGGTGAAAGAGGGCGAAGGAATAAGGACACCCGTGTGTCTGTGAGGTCAAAACAGGCCTTTCAAAACCTTTGAAAACCATTTAGACAAACATGAGTGCCCTCTGCTGAGACGTGGCTGGGTTGACCTTTCCATCTCTACCCACCCTAGCTTTCTGGCAGTCACCTGGACCGGGTCACCCTACTTGGTTTAACAAAGGGTTGGATGAGTGCAGGCCTTGTTGAGAAACAGACTTCCAGATGCCCCAGAGCTACCGGTGGGCTTACCTGTGCAGCCCCATGAAGCATGGTAGATTCAATATTAACGTGCAACCCTCTGCTTCTCCAAAGCCCTTCCCAGAGGCACCAGCAGTATCCTGAATGCTTAAAGAAAAAGTTAAAAAAAAAAAATAAAAGACAGCAAAAAGAAAAGTACCAACATAACCTTTTACAAAAATTCAAAGGTTTTTTTCATACCAGTAGCTAGTCCTTGGCTGGGGGTATGAACACTGTAAGATGGTGCTTATACCACAAAATTTCTTTACAAATACAATGTCATTAAAACACAGGACACACATCAGCTTGGGTGTTCAGTACCTTAGAAAACATCAGTTCTGGGATGGGTAACAAAGGATGAATCCTGGGTGGGAACAGACGTCCACACGCTCGAGGGATTTTTGTTGACACTGGCCACAGAGCTTTTATTGACACCACGACTCTTGAACGGGATTTTGTATTAGTGAGATTCCCCTAAAGTCCCTGTGTTGGTTACATGTGAGCAGTCACATATGTACAGTGAAGGCAGCTTCAGAGGCAGCGGGCCATCCGGCCAGGTGAACAGTGCTGCTTTTGTGCTATTGACTCATGGCCAGACTGCCTTGTTGACAGCACCCAGGCTTGCCCATGTCCGTGCTTTCTCCAAAGAATAAGGTTAAAACAAGCTTGTTTTCTTATATGACTTCAAAAAAAAAAATCCCAGCAACTTTCATCCCTGGAGGAGATCCATGGAAATCGGTCCTGTTGTCCGTCCGAGCCTCCGAGAGGGCTGACAGAGATTCCAGACGTGAGAATGTATTCTGAGCAGCTGGTGAAGTTCAATCCAAAGCAAAGCAGGGCAAAAATTGGGCCCGGGAAAGTCTGGGCGCAGTCCTCAAGGATTTCATGTCCCAAGAGAGCAGGCCCTGCCTCCTGTCAGGCCTCCCAGTTCCAGCACTGGGAATCGTGGTTTTTGCACGGCCTGGGCAGCCACACAAAGCCTCTGGTTTTGGAGGTTCCTCTCTATGGCCGCTTAACCTTCCCAGCCTTCCCAAAGCTGTCCCCTGCGGAACAAAACACACTTCTCAGCCTTTGGTTGCCATGCTATTCAGACTTTAAATCAGCCCTGCGCTGCAAAGCTTGGTTGAGCGGTGTGGCTAGTGCGCAGGAGTGTTGGGCCATGAGGGAAGGAATTGTTCCACCCGGTTGCCTCACGGTTAATGGCTCACTTAGCGACTCTGGACATTTGTTAAGGGTCTGGGTAGAACTGTGGCTAAGGATTTGAGATGCATGTTCTGGAAGCTGGCCCATTACTGCCCTTGTGAAGCCACAGAGATTGACACACATGAGGAGGGATATGGGCGGGCCAGGGTGGGTCACTGCAGAGGGGAATGGACAAATGAGCTGTCAGTCTTACAGTGAACTCTTCACATTTGCATTTTGGGGAGAATCTGGCAAGCTGTATCCGCACCCCTTGGGAACCAATTGGCTGCCCGTAGACTTGAGGTGAACATGGCCCGTGACAGCCACTCTGCCGAGAAGGGTATACACTGCAGCCACAGCCTTCAATGTGTCTGTCACTGTGGCCCTTACCCACTTCAACACTGCCAGAGAACAGCAGTCTATTAGGATTAGCTATTAATTTGAAATTATGAAATATATTCGCATTATCTTAGAGGAAAAACTTTTTTTTTTGTATTACTTTGTCCCCTCTCAATATGGGAACAGAGGGAAATGAAGATACTGCATGCATGAAGAACAGCCCCAAAGAAAGGAAACAAGACCGGGGTGGTGTTTGGTGGTAGAGCTCTTGCCTAGCATGAATGACTCCTGGCTTCAGCCCCTAGTACCGGAAAAAAACACACAAACAAAAGAAAAACCAACAACAACAAAAAACCAGGCCATAGCAACAAAACCAGAAACTAGCAAGTCAGAACCAACTCTGCCTGTCTGCGGACTGGTTCTTCAACTCACAGTGATTTGGAAGAAGGTCTCTTCACTTCTGGCCATTTTCGACGCTGAAACTGCCTACATTTTCAGGTGCCAAAAGGAAGATCTGTGTTAACTATCAGTAAGATTGTATTGTCGCATTAACCCCCCTCAGCCCTCACCCCTGAACTCTGCAAAGATGCTATCTGAGGTGACACTTCAGTAGACAGTTTCTCAATAGGTACAGCCATTAAAAAAAGGGGGGGGGTCAAGATGGGGGAACTTAGCCCAAACTTAAGTAACAAAACCAAAAACCAAAATACCTGTATTGCTCATAACTTCCTCCATCCTTGAGTCCTAAGTGAGAGATGGACAGAATAGGAACGGTTTAAGGTAAAATGGTACAAGCATCAGCAAGCTAAGAAAGAGACAGGCAAACTACCTTCGGCATGTCACAATGCCAGTGCCAGGATGTCACTGGCGTCCCTTGCTCAGGTAGAGGGGGTGAATGAAGACCCCTTTAGTATGCTAGATGGCCTTGTAGACACCCCCCCCCATTGACCCCACTTAGCCTTCATTCTCAATGGCCTTAGTGGGGAAGTAGGCACGGGTGTGGGTCCTAGTGCCGCAAGAGACTCACTGGCTGTGGGTGGGTGGGTAAGGGACCCCTATGGTTGCACTCTGAATTCCTGAGGATATGAGGACATGAGCATGTGTCAGTCACTGGGTTCACGTTGCTCGCTTCTAAGCTGGGGATAGAGTTGCCTCAGAATTCCCACCATCACTTGGCTCTGCGCTTGGCACAGTACTTAGTTAAGACTGCATGACCGCCACCAAGTAACAGCAAGTACTTGGGTAGGGTCAGGTGTCTCCTGCCACCGCTGTAGCCACTCTCGACCTCCCCACATCATAACGCAGACTGGGACACCTGGGTCTGTCTTCTCCACTTCCCACTTTCCCCATGGGAACTCTAGGCATCTCTAAACAGACGAGCAAGGGTTCTGAGGTTGTTCCCTCTACACTTGGCTGTGACTCCTAAGCACATGGCATCTTCCTAGTGGTTTCCATCTGCACGCATCCAGCTGGCACCCTGAACTTAAGAGCTGCTGGCTTTGCCCTGTTCCCGCCCCTCCGCAAACCCAGGAGTAGCCTGTATCTCCCCGTCTTCTGTTACCTCCACCTCACATCACCCCCATGTCGTGTGGCCTTCGGTTCCGCACCTCAAGTCCATTATCATCTCTCACACTGAGTCGCAGCCCCAAGGCTCCGTGGATAACTCGTGTGCTGCTCTTTACCGGATCCAGCTTCATCCTCTATTTAGCAATCACTGTCTTTTTTTTAATGTTTGACTTTCACTGCCCAAATTTAAACCCTCCCATCAGCTCCCGAAACCATCTCAATTAAACTTTAAACTTTTCTCCGTGGCCTGCAAAGCCTGTACAGGATGGCTGCCTGATCCTGTGTGTCACATATCACTCTCCATCACTACACTGGGCTTGTTTATGCTCCTCCTACTTCTCAGCTGCCCGTGTTTTCTTGACAGTTCCTCGACTGCTTCCTCTACAGTGGTCACCCCTGATCTATCACAGAGCCCCAATGATCCTGTCTCACCCTACTCGAGCTAAAGGCTTCCCTGTATGGACCCTTGCTCTGAGCAGAATGTCAGCGCCACATCTTGCTCATGCATCTGCTTCCTTAACTCACAGGGTTACGTTCTGCGTAGATAGTGAACAAAAGGGAGGACGTGGGAAAGAAGTTTGTGTCCGGTATTGATTGTAAAGGCCCTCAGCTCTTGGGAAGCACAGCCCCGTGAAACCCAGAAGGTGTTTATAACCTTCCCCATCCTTTGCCTAGACTTGGAAGAGACTCAGACCCTTCCCTGTGATTCTGGGCTCACTTTTGGGCCAGCCATGACCTAAGCTCTTCTCTGCAGGTTTCGCACTGGGACCCCTACTCACCCAGGTCCATGTTTCGGGTCCGGGGGTTGCACTGCTTGTAGCCTTTGCAGCTTCTCAGCTCCATGAGCTGCACGTGCAGTTGATTGAGGACATCCCTGTCCAGCGTGTTCACCGCGTTCATCAGCTGGTGGGAAAGGGTGGCTGTTAACAGGGGAGGTCCTGGGACCCTGCAGTGATATTTCACTTGTATTCTAATAAATAAAGCTCTCCTGGAGGTCAGTGCAAAGCAGACATGCCAGGCAGAGGTGGCACACACTTTTAATCCCAGTAGCCACAATAGTTAGCCATAGAGGCTGGGTGGTGGTGGTGCACTTTAATCCCAGCACTAGAGAGGAATATAAGACTGGATGAGACTGGAACTTGCTCTCTTTCAGTCTGATCTTCAGGCTGAACCCCAATATCTGTCTCTGGGTTTTTATTATTTGTGCTACGGGACCCCCTACCTCCATCTCCTCTTCAAACCACGGCACTTAAATCAGGTGGGCTGGGAGCAGAGGTGCTATAGGGTACTGTCTACATCCACGCTCCACCTCTGCAAGAGCCACAGCGTGGAAGGGTGAGATGAAGGGTCAGATCCCCTCTGCCAGGTCTGCTTAGTGGGGACGGAAAATGGAGAAGACAGGCTATGTTCGTGTCCTTAACCTTGAAATTCTGGAGCTGCCCATTAGGTGTCTGGAGAGAACCTTCTAAGCCTTGTTTGTAAGCTCTTGTTCCCCTTGATGGGAAAGCGGCCACTAGGTACAAAGGTGGGTCAGGGGTGTGGAGGCCTTGCCTAGTCTGGCAGCTCCTGATGATCACTGACTGACATTGCCTGGCACTCTCATTGGTAAAATATGGATGGGCTGAGCCTATCAGAAGGAAGACTGCCAGGCTGTGGCTACTGAAGTCACTTTGCATGAAGATGCTTCAGGCTTTTTGAATGGAGCTGAACAGTTGGACATTACAGAGGCTACTCTCCAAAACAGCTAAGATGGAAAGTTCTGATTCCCAGGTGCCCTGTGGCTTGTGCTTATTTCGTGTGGCTTGGAGCCATTTCAATCATATCTGTGCCTAGGTTGTTTGCCTTAGGAAAACAAGGCACAGACCTTGCCTCGAGTGGATGCTAGGTGTGAGGGTTGCTTGCCTGCACAGTCTGTGCCAGGCCAGAGTGTCCTGATCCTGTAGCTCCATTGCTCTAAGGGTCCACAGAACTGCCTGCTGAGCCTTGTGTGTGGCCAACGGTGAGGGAAAAGCTGTACTGTAGATCAGAGAGAGGGTAATGGAAGGAGACACATGTTGACTCCCCAGAGTCCCAGACTCCACGTGGCCTTGGAACTCACTCTTCCGTCTTAGGGACCTGGTGGAACTTCTCTGCCCTTCTGTGGGTGTCTGGTGGTACCTGTGTGCCATGCGCTCCCACCTCCCCATCTCTCTGGTGGTATCTGTACCTGGTAAGGGTCTGTACTGAGGTCAAAGTATTCTATGAAGCCAGTTGCGAATTCACAGAAGAGGAAGTTGTGGGTCTCATTGATGGTCCTCAGGCACCAGTATGTGTTGTTGTTGGCGCTGGTGCAGGCGCAGAAGGGCCCCACTGTGGAAGGAAGCAAGCACGTTCTACGTGTGCCCGCAGAGACGCGAGTCTCTCAAATACCAAGTGACAGGCTGATACCAGGCATAGGTTTCTAAGACACCTCCAGGGTCCAGAAGTTTGGCTCTCTGAAGCCTGGGGATGGTAGGTGGCTATATACAGGCCTCCCAGCCCTTGCGTGCCCCTGCTTGCTCACGCGTCCAGAGAGGCGCCGTCTGCCAGTGGTGGTTGTCGTGGGTGAAGCACGTGAGGCCTGGCATGCTGCACGTGTCATTGTTCTGCAGTCGCTTGAGCAGCTTGCGCAGTTTCTTCTTCCGTTTCTGCTCCCGCAGCAGCCACACCTTGTCCTTCTCCTGCAGTCCCTTCCTGGGGAGAACAGAGGACCACACACACTTAGGACCCCTGAGGGATCAGTGACCCCCCCAGCTTTGTGGTCCACCCTCGGGGTTGGGCAGTCATTAAGGACTCTAAGCCCCACGGTCGACCCCAAGGGCCTTTCTCCTCCCATAGCCTCCTTCAGGCCCCCTGCAGCCTGCGAAGTGAGGTGGCTGTCAGGATCCCTGCTCACACCGTGTGCCCTCCTTCCTGAGTGCCCAGTGCTTAGTGTGGCTGCAGCACCATATCCAGCCACAGTGGGGCCTCCAGAGGTCTTTGCATGGCCCTGGGGCCAGCCTCTCCAAAGACGGCACAGACCTCACCTCCTGGGGGAAACCATGGAGGCCTTCTGACCTTTCCATGTCAGGCTGTAGCTACAGGCAGGGAGCCGTCTCTGAGAGCCGCACACCTTACCGCTGTGGTCTGTTCCCACCCTTACCTGAAAGGGTGCAGGCTGGAGCCTTTGTGCTTGAGGTGGCCTTTGTGCTGGGTGTGGTAACTGCAACAGACACCCCCCAAAATAAATAAACAAACAAAACCCCAAGCGTCAAGAGCATCACAGGACACCCTGACAGGTATGCAATGGGTTTCCTGGGCTCCCCTATGCCCTTCTCTCACGTAGCGGGACTACACTCCCCAGCATGCCAGCTCCACACTTGTCTGGGATGCCCCAGGCTAGACCATACATGGTCAGAGTGGGTATCATTGAATCCAGACTGGAAGCTGAGCTGCGCTTCAGGTGGTCTCAGCCTTGACCTCGAAAGGTCACTTCCCAGTATGACACGTACCGAATGCTTAGAAGGGGATCTTGGGTACCTGAGTTTTCAAGGCCTTACAAGTCAGCTCAGGTGTTCAGAGCAGTGTGCCTGCTTCAGTTTAAATCGAGTAAAATTCTCAAAAAAAATAATTTTAGCTGGGAGTGGGTTGGTGGTGGAGGTGGCACACACCATTAACTCCAGCACTCTGGAGACAGAGGCCGGCACATTGTTGAGCTCGAGGTCTGATCCTGGACAGCCAGGGTAAAGTAAAATTCTGGCATCACATACGATAGTCATATGTGTGCTATGACCACCACACTGGACAGTGACCACAGATAGGATCCATTGCTTTCTGTGTGGGACGTTCTCACGGGCAGGCAGAACCTGAGTGGTAGCATGGACCTCAAGTTCCTCAGCTCAGAAGTTCCCAAAGGTGATGAGTGAGTAGAAGCAGTATCCCTGCCTGAGCAAGCTGTTCAAGGCAAGACCCTGCCTCCTGTTAGAGCTGCCACCGGAGAGGACCGTGAGCCCCGGGGAGAGTTATCATTGACTCCTTAATCTTGACAAGCAAAGATGCAATTAAAAAGCAATGAAAGAGGCCGGGAAGGAGAGAGGAGTTTGTGTTTGCAGGGGGGTGGGTGGGCCCTGTGCTGCCCACTCCCATACCTGATCTTATGGCAGTCACATTCTTCTGGCCGCTTCTTCTTCAGGTGACCTCTGACCTCTCGCAGGTTCTTAATTTTGTTCTGCAGGGTTTCAATCTGAGGGGGCAACAGAAGAACTAGAAATCATGGGGCAATGGTGGTGGCAAGGGTACAGCCACGCCTACATTCGTGCTTCTGCCTGGGGAAGAGGGTTTCCCTTCTCCTCAGCTAGGATCCCCTGAAGGACCAGAGGGGACAGTCAGCGGAGCCCACCAAGGCTGTAAAAAGGATGAACTCTATCAGAAGCATCTTGCAGATCTAAACTATGACAGGCTATGTTGTCCTCAGCCAGCTAACTCTGGGTTGGACCTGTGGCTGGCTATCAGATCCTGGGACTCAGATTCCCGTTCTGGGGTCATGGATTTGGGGGTGGGGGTGGGAAACACTCTTCTTCTCTTGGCCAGGTCTCCCTGCCCTCCCTGTGGATGCTGCTACGGAGCCTGTGGCACCCAACTGTGCTGCCCCCGGTAGCCGAACCTCATGGTCGATGTGCAGCTTGTGGTCTTTCCAAGCCTGCAGGGACTTGTACAGGTCTAAGTCACACTGGACTGTGTCATTCTCGAGGATGTAGCACCTGTTCAAGAAGAGGGGTCATGAGTGGCCCCGAGCGGTGAAGAAGGGCCCAGCCTGCCCTGTTCCCTTTGGGGAACCTCCACCTGGGCTCTCACCGATGGGTCACTTTAATGGGATTAGGGGCGGAATAGTCTGGAAGACCGCCAGTACCACTGAAGCTGCCACCGTCCTTGTCATCCTGGTCTTCTGGGGCCCCTGGCCAGTGCCGCTTGGTAAGGTTCCGGGGCTGGGGCACGTTATCCAAGCCTACATGGTATACCTCACTATCCACCTCAATGGCCACGGAACGGATGGAGCGGTTACGGGCATAGTTGGTCTTGTACTCTGTGGGTGTCGGAAGGGACAGATTAGAGAGGCTGGGGACAGGCTAGCCAGGAATCCTGGCCATGGGTCTTCAATCAAGACAGGGATGCTCGATGTGTGGGCTTAGGAGATCTGTCTTTGGAAGCAGGGCCTGGGTCCTGCGCAGGTGTTACACCAGGCAGGCTGAGCAGCAAGTGACTGAAGAGCTGGTGAGATTGCTTGGTGGGTAAGGACACTTCCACCCGGGGCTGACATCTGAGCCCCTCCCGCCGCTCCCCGGCCAAGGTGGTAAAAGGAGAGTTAACTCTTGCAAGATGCTCTCTGTCCACTCAAATGGGCCACAGGTGCATTCTGGGAGCAGGTGAGTCTGCCAGTGTGGACTCTGAAAGCAGACTGTCCACATGGTCTGATGGCTTGCCCCTCAAGTCACATCCAGACCTGAAGGCCTGCCCCATGCCACCTGGCTTCTTGCCTGGCCCTCAGCTGTCTGCTTCTCTCACCTTTAGAGTGGTCGTTTGAGGGATTTTTGAGACCATGAAATTGACTACCTCATCTCTGTCCTCTCCAGACCCCAGGGTCCCACCGGGAAGGAGACACCCATTCTAGAGTGTCCGGCTGGCCCCATGTGCTTGGCCTTGGTCCCTGTCCACACTGCTAGCCTCCAAGTGGCTATCCTATCACTACGGCTCTCTTAAATGGTGGCCTGGGAGAGATCTGGCTGTGTCCCTTGCTCCGAGGACACACTCAGGCTTGGAGACAAGTGTCTGTGGAATTGTTTGAAAGTTTACAAGGCCCGGGCCCTGGCTGCTCCTCCTGCCTAGTTTGGCCAGGCCTGCGACACTTACTTTTCTTAAAGAGTTTGCGGCGTCCAGCCAGGCCCAGTTTGTAGTCCCCGCCACTGTCACAGCTGCAGGCCTCGCGGCTCTGCCCGTAGTACTTGGGCACCAGGTTGGAGAGGGCTCCGCCGCCGCCGCCAAACCGCGTGGGGCCCTTACACTTGTGCAGCTTCAGAGTTCCGGAAGCGTCTTCCACACACTGCCACTTCTGCGGGACACAGCAGGGCTTCAGGCGCCTGGGCCCTGGCATCGTGCTTAACACACCCACCTCTCCTCTCCCTGCCCATGCTTAGCTTGGCAAATGTCATACCCTTGCTACCTCCAAGCGCCTGCTCCTCTTTCTTCACACATAGCTGGACCTACCATTGCATCCAGCAAGACAGTCCTGGTGTGGCTGCTCCTGCCTGCCTAATGCATGCCCTCACGGTGGCCCAGCAGTCCTCTTTCAGGGTCATGTCAATCCCATTTAAAACCTTCCCAGGCCCGATCTTTAGGACCCAGGCTGGCAATCCCGGTATAGTCTGCCCAGCCTTCTCCTTGGATCTCCTTCCCTGCTGGCCTTGCTCTTTCTCAGCCCCACACTCTCTTCCAGCACACCCGTGTGTCCCTCACTTCAGTGCGCCTCAAACTCCAGCATGAAGGAGGTGTGTCATGAGCCCCGCCTTGAGAGAAATCACAGAGCGGTCCGGACCTTGCCCCGGGTCGCACGGCTGGGGGGAACTGGCACTGTGATACTTGTTTGCCCTGCCCTGTCCCCCACCGATCTGCTCTCCTAGCGGCCAGTCTATTATGTCAGAGCTTCCTGCTGCCCTCGTGCCCCTGGAGGTAGGCCAGGGGAGCCCCACTCCTGCTCATACCACATGACCACAGGCTCTCTCTTGTCTCGCTGTCCTTCCCATCTCCCTACGCTTTGTGGCTCATGCCCAGTGAACTGTTGCTCCCCATAGGCCATTTTGGAAAAGCCTTCTTTAGGTTCTCTGAACACCAGCCCTTGCTCTCCCTGGAAACCACCTGGATTATACTTGTTCTTAGTGTTTCTCTTACAATCAATTTATTAAAAAAAAAAATCTTGAAGGTCATTATCTAATTCCCCTGTAAATGGCAAGACAGCCACAAAAAGGATACCAAAGAAGTCAGCAGGAAGGCAATGCTGTTTGCCATCTCAGCCTGCCTGCTGGTCTTTCCCTCAAGCAAGGTCACACACCCAGAGGACACTGCTACTCTGACAGGGCTCAGAGACTCCCAGTAACCAAGGAACCACACCCTAGAGGCCCAGGGGGATGCGGGCTAGCTCCTCACCTGCCCCAGCTGCTCGCAAGCTGTCTGGTACTCCGCGCGCTGACACAGGTCCTTCACGCGCTGGTACTTGGGCAGGAAGTTCTCCTCCTGGGCATCCACTTTGTCACCGTCTCTCTTGTGGAGCAGTTTGCTGAGGGAGATGAGGGGCTGGGTGAACTAGGGGGAATCCCTGGGATGACTTGTGCTTGCCTAGTCTGAAAGCCCCACTCAGCTCTGTGGGGACCTGCGGAGGATGTATGTCTAGCTGCGGAGGTCGTGGGTTTTAAATTTATTTATGTATACTGTATGTATAAGCACTCTGCATGTATACCTGTATGTTAGAAGAGGGCATCAGAGCCTAGTATAGATGGCTGTGAGCCACCATGTGGGTGCTGGGAGTTGAACTCAGGCAGCCAGTGCTCTTAACCACTGAGCCATCTCTCTAGCCCCACACCTAGATTTTAATGGGAAGTCTCTAGAAGTGGTTCATTCCATGGATTGAGTTGGGATAAATGAGCAATGAAGACACTATACAGGCTCTGCCAAATATGTTGAAAGGTGGGGGACATGTGGCCTTCAGATTAGAGTTCTGCATCAGTCACCCAGTCACCAGCACAGCATCAGTGTGCCCCCTGTAGTCTTGCAGGAGCTCCTAGCAGGGGCCAACCTCCCTGCCCCGCACTCACCCTCTCTCCACCAGGAAGGAGTCTCGCCAGACCCTCAGCTTCTTTTTCAAGTGGAACCTAGGAAACAAGCAGGTCCAGCCCTGTCCACAGGTGCTCCAGGCTCCAGGGCAGTGGCAGGCATTGTGAGTGACCAGTGGGACACTGGAAAGGTCCCCACACCCTGTGGTCAGGGCCACTTCTCCAAGATGTATTTCTGAATGCCTCTCTGGGGTTGGTTGAAGTCACCTGATTACGTGTGTGTGTGTGTGTGTGTGTGTGTGTGTGTGTGTGTGTGTGATGTGCGTGTGTGTGTTTCCTAGGATCCTAGGCTCCAAAATGCTGGCAGAGACAGCACTCCCCAGTTCTGGGCTAATGAGTGTCTGTAAGGGCCATTCCTTCTGACCCATTAGGGTCAGGTTTCTGTACACGGCCTGCGTGTATAATGCATGCTGTCTTCTCCATTTTATAGGTGGGGGCATTGAGAGACAACATTCTACTGTCCCCTAATTCTCAGGTGGTCTCAGTGTGCCCCCACACTCTGCACATGTGTATTTCACGTGCTTCCAGCTCGCTCAGTTGGAGGATGTGCCTCCTTTCAGGACAGCCACATGTAGACTTCAGGGCTGGGCTCTCTGGGAAGAAAGCCAGGGCAAGGCTCAGGGCAAAGCCAAGGATGACACCAAGCATGGTGACCTGTTAGCCAGCGGGCAGTTTCAGTACTGACCGCCAGGGGTCGCCCCTGCTTTTCTGGTCCCTCATCTCAACCCATCTTTCCTTCCACTTATTTTTTTGTTCACTGCTGCCTCCTGCAGCCCAGGACACCTGGAACGTGTTCTTGTCAGTCACACCACCCATAAAAGTCACACTAGGGCCATAAAAGCCATAGTTGTCACGATGAGTCTGAATTCTTGGTTATCATCTTACCTCTCTAGGACTCAGATAATGTAAGTCTCCTTTGCTGGGGGGACTATGAGGGCAAACCTGCTGGGATCCCCGGGCACATAACATGGTCCCCATGCCCCTGTGATTACACAGTGGCTACTGGTACTTCAGGCTTTCCACCATTTTAACTTTGGAAGGGTCCTCAGCTCCAGACGGGAGGATAAAATCCCAGAGAGGGTTGATCCTTTGCTATCTCATGTGGTAGTGTGGGGGCACCTAGGTCCTTAGTTCCTGTTGCGAGTGGCCTTCCCAGTCCCCCGTGGTTCGGCTGAGTTCACATTGGTCACGGAGTCCCCTCCTTCCCTGGGTCTGTCCTGCGCCCTTCTCACCGGTTCATTGGCCGCTCTGAGTCCAATAGCTTGAGGATAGACTTCCCATCCATGTCCGCAGGGATGTCCAGGCCGGCAATATCCAGTATGGTGGGGGCCAGGTCAATGTTGAGGACGATGTGAGGATTCCTGGGGACAGAGGGATTGGAAACTTGGCCTCCTGGAGGATAGCTTGGTTTGGAACAGAGACAGCTGGCGGTGAAGAGGGAGGATCATCGGAGGGAGAGGAAGCTCCCATTACACCACTCCAACCTTCACAAAGGGGAGTTCCAGCTGGATCATCCTTTGTTACCAAGGCGCTAAACTGACAAAGTTACTTACCCTAAGGCCAACCCCCTATGCCCTTAGGGCAAATGTCCACCTTCTTGTAGATTCATACTGGCTGGGAATGCATAGTCTGGCCCCTAAGCCCTTGCTGTCCTCTGCCCAGAAAGATCTTCCTCCAGACAGCCAAGTGATAACGATCTTCACTTTTAGCTCTTAACAAGGGGACCCCTCCCCCGCCCCCGGGATCACATCTTAGTCAGTGACTGCTGGGGAATCCACTCAGTGGCCATCCATGTGAGAATGGCCCAGCCTAGCCCATGGCTAGCTGGCAGGGTGACAGAGGGATGGGTATGAGAACAGGTGTTTAGCCCCGTCTTACTGGAGTTTTTTTTTTTCGTGTCTACCCCTCGCTGGCTTTGAAGGCAAGCCGAGGGCTGCTGTGCAAACCCAGTCCTCTGAACACACCTGGGTGAACCTTGATGTCCCCCCCCCCCCGCACCTCAGCTGTTACAGGGACGAGGCCACCACGATTACCAGCCCTCCTTCCATCTCTGCCTCCCGCTGGCATCTCTGCTGCAGGATGCCATCTCAAAGGTTAAGTCAAGGAGAAGGGCTGCAGTCCATGGCCCACGCAGCCCTTGAGGAAAGAGTAGAAGGCAGATGGCTTGCTCTGCGCTGCCACCAGGAGCAGGCTCAGCTCAAGTCTGAGGTTTTTCCCCAACAGCCACCAGAGCAGTGGCTGCCCAGCTGGGGTGGAGATCAAAGCTCTTCCCAGGCATCGGTGACACCCAGCCTCTGGTATTTCCTGGCACAAAGGCGGCTATAAAACTCCTTGGAGCCACCCTGGGTGACACATTGGCTGGCTCAGTTGTTCTGGAATTGTGTCCCTGGGGGAGTGTGGCTTGGACTTGGGCTAAGCTCCAGAGCCAAGCAGAATCCAAGGTCTCCCTGTGAGCCTGGAACCTGGGATATAGGTGTAGGTGACATACTTACAGAGAGCCGGCCTCCACGTTGGGGCCCCTCACGTAGAACGGGACCCTGATGTCGAACTCATAGGGCATGGACTTGCCCTTCACCAGGCCAAACTGGCCAATGTGGTACCCGTGGTCGGCGGTGTACACGATGTAAGTGTTATCCAACTCACCGGTCTCCACCAGCATGTCGTAAATCTGCAACAGAGGCTAGAGGTGAGGTGTCTGGCCAACCAAGGGGCAAGGGACTGGAGCCTTCCTGTCTTATCATCCCTCCCATCTTCTATGGACCCTCTGGGGCAAATCCACTTCTCCACCAGGCCTCGGGGACTGTTTGGGAGCTCATTTCCCCCCTCACACTTAGCATCCATAGAGAGTCCTCACGCTATGATGGAAGTGCCACATGGTGGGAGTCTTGCTGTGTGTAGAGGGGTCTTTCTATTTTGTTCCTTGGCAGCCGGGACCCACTTGCACTGATCCTCAATAAATGACACTGGATGAATGAATGAATGAATGAAGCTAGATGTGACCAGGGCAGGAGTTTGTGGCCTGAAACAGAGCTGTTGCTTAGGACTTTCTGTGATGGTGGCCGTGTGAGGGTCTGTGCTGCCCAGCGTAGCTATGGAGCACACAACCTAAGTCTGGTGTGACCAAAAAATGGTATTTAAACTTTATAGTATTTTTTTAAAGAATTAATTTATTTATTATGTATACAGTGTTCTGCCTGCACGTATGCCTGCAGGCCAGAAGAGGGTGTCAGATCTCATTATAGATAGTTGTGATCCATCATGTGGTTGCTGGGAATTGAACTCAGGACCTCTGGAAGAACAGCCAGTGCTCTTAACCTCTGAGCCATCTCTCTAGCCCCAATTTTATACTATTTTAATTAATTTAAATTTAGATTGCTAGGCTGGAGAGATGGCTCAGAGGTTAAGAGCACTGACCACTCTTTTTCCTTTAAAAAAATTTAGATTGCTATGGATCCCTAGTGTGTGAGCTGTTATCCCACACAATGGAGTATGATTCAATACAAGGTGTGTTGTGTGTGTGTATGGATGTGTACAAGTACATTCTAGCATTCCAGTTTGTGTGTGTGTGTGTGTGTGTGTGTAAGCCAAATAAGAATTTTTGGAGTCAGATCTCTCTATTCTGTGGGTCCTGGGGATTCTGATATATGCTTTAGTACAGGGAAGCCTTGAGGACAAAATGCCAGTCCCCCCGTCCTGAGTGCTGGGATTAAAGGTGTGTAGCCACATAAAAGGCCATATTTTGTATGATCCAATTGCATGACATGTCCAGAGTAATGAAGAGCTTAGCATCTGCTGAGACTGGGGGCTACAGAAGGGGGTTACAGCAGTAATGGTTCTACAACCCAGAGTAAATGCGAATTCTGAGGGCCGGGGACACGGCTTAATTGGGTAGAGTGCTCGCCCACCGTGCACAAGGCCCTGAGTTCAATCCCTAGCAGCACACAAACCAGGTGGTACACACCTGCAGTCCCAGCACTTGGGAGGCAGAGGCAGGAGGGCCAGGGCTTCAAGGTCATCCTCAGTGAGTACTAGGCTATTCTGGGTTACAGGAGACTCTGTCTTAAAAACAGAAGCAAACAGAACTCCCGCGGCACCGCACACACGGAGCAGCCACGGCACCGTGCACTTCAGCTGGGTGGACCACATGGTGCATGAGTACTGAGTGCATAGCTCAGTAAAGCTACTGAGATTATAAGTGGTTTCTCCTTCTTTTGTTAAAGAGACTGAAGCAGCTGGGCATGGTGGCTTTTATTTGTAATTCCAGAACTCAGGAGGCTTCCTATGGGTTAGAGGCCAATTTAGCTGCTTATTGAGTCCTAGGACAGCCTGGCTATACACAATGAGACCCTATTAAAAATTTTTTTAAAGAAAATAAAGAAAAGCAGCAAGGCTACAGTGACTCCATGAGCACAGGCTCATGGGAAAATTTCAGGAGGCAGAGGCCTCCCTCTGGATTGCTCCAAGCCCCCTTGCCCAAATCCACATAGTGCTTGGTCCTCTGATTTAGGTTCCCGGGTTAGGGCAGAGGCCTGTTGGGGGCGGGAGGGGGGCGGGCTGAGGGGCGGGGCCTACCGTCTCCATGGAGTCGTCCACAGACATGAGTGTCTGCAGGCGTTTCCGCTGAAGCATGTTGGTGAACTCCATGTGGATGGGCTTCATGGGTCCCGTGTAGCGCATGATCCAGTGCTTGTCAGGATTGGGTGCATAGTTGTAACTTGGTGTGCTGGTGGCAAACACAGGCAGTCACAAAAAGTGCCCCAGAGCAGAGGTAACACGGTGCCACCGGCGGCTTGCTCCAGTGGGGGGCAAGCGGTCACTGGCACCTCAGGGGCTGCACTAAACAGCATAAATGGGGAAGACAGCCTTTAGGGGGTGGTAGAGCATTCGGTGGACCGGAGTCCCCAAGTGCAGAAAGCCAATCGGTTACCTCTCGGCTTGGCATGAGTCCTTCTTTGAGAATTTTTTGGAATTCATTCATCAACCCTTTAAAGAGGCTCCAGTTCAGATGTTCCTCACACCCAGAACTTGATGCTAAGTGCCCATCCTGCACTGCCCATGGAGTTTATTTCTTAGCCCCAAGGGACATAAATGGCTGTCACACCGGTGAAGGGAGGACCAGAGATAGAGAGCCCTTTGCATTTGACCTTGGTTTGAGAAAGCCGGAAACCCGTGTAAAAATCAAGTATGTCGCAGCAGTTATGCACGCAGGGCCCACACTCACGAGGATGCCCCCAGTAAGCCCACATCTGGGATGTGAGACATGCCATCCTTTTGTTTCTTTGTCACAGTTATTCTTCCAGTTTTATGGTTTGATTTTCCTTTAGACTAAGTCAGGATGATAACAAGTTAAAGACTTGCTTGGGCACAGTAACCTGAGCCTCTCTGGGAAACAAGACAAAACAAAACGAAACCACAAATAAACTGTAAAACCCAAAACTAACCCACAGAAAGAGGGCATCATGCCAATGTCCACTGGGTCTCCAAACATAAGCAACTGGTCCCCTGAGACCCTATCCCTAGCTTAACAAGCTAAAAATGTGTGGCTTTATGGCTTAGAGTTGTCTCCTGCTTGAGACTGGCTCCTTAGAGAGGAGTAGGGGTGGGGGCGGTCTGTGAGAAGACCTTGTCAGAACAGACAATGCTCTCCCTGCACAGACCCTGCCTGGGGACCCCAGCACTCTCTCACACATCAAAGGGTCTTGTACGGAGATGGCACCATGGCAGCGCGCAGCAGTCCAGCAGATAGGAAGGTTGCTACTGTGTGCTGCAGAGGAAGCTAGGGTCTCACGGCTCCCTGGCTCCTGCCAGGCTCCTGCCGCTAAATCCTTCCCAGCCCATGCGTTCTTTGATTATGAGAAATGCCCGTGCCCCATGTGGCTGGCCCAGGGCATGACCTCCATGTAGAACATTCTTGGAAACAAACCTCCTCATCTCAGGGAGCCAGAGGGACTACTGGGGCAGCGGCAGAGCCACACTGTCAGCTGGAGTGTGGGGAAGTCACTCCCTGTGATCCAGGCTTAGACTCCAGGATAGAATGGCTGTCCCTGACTCCACTGGGAGTCAGGTTGGTACCTGTCCTATCTGGGAGCATGAAGGTGGTAGCAGGTGGGAGCCAGCAAGTGACATCCACCACCCTTTCAGTTTGGGAGGCTGTATGGAGCCAGAAGTTAGAGAGCTGGGTCCTGAGTGGGACCTGGGCCATGCAGCTGGTCACCTGCCCCAGGCTAGGCACCTCAAACATCTGAGGAATATCTGGGTGTCTCTAAAGGACTTTGAGCTGGCTATCCTCTTTCCTTACACTAGGTGATGTACAGAAATGTTACCCCTATATCAGTCAGGGGGACCCTTTATGCAGCAGGCTGTGACCTGCCACCCCAGTCTGTCAGCATTGCCCCATCTCCATAGGTCCTGGGAAGGGAGGCTTGGCACCTGGGCTTGCTCTCAGATGTCACGTGTTGGAAGATGTGCTGAGGGCTGATAGGTATACATATACATGTCTGTGCAGGTCTGTGAGCTTATGTCCACCTAGTCGTGTGTGTGTGTGTGTTTGCATTTGTGTGTATGTGCCTGTGCATATTTGATTGTCTGCATGTGGTTTTTTTTTGGTATGTACCTGAATGTGTTTACCCATGTTTGTCTATGTGTGAGTTCTTTTGTGCCTGCTGTGAGTGTCTGCATGTGTATGGTGTGTCTATGTGTACTTGTGTGCATGTATCTGTCTATGTCCATGTATGTGTCTGAATGTGTATGTGCGCCTGCATGTATGTGCTGTGTGGCCCGCGTTCCTGTGCATCTGTATTTCAGTGTCTGCATGCGTGTGGCACGGTGGGGAGGGTGGGGCAGTAGGGTGGGGGTGCAGAGGATGTACAGGGCTGGCACTGGCTTGTCACAGACCAAAAAGTGCTCCAGGAGCAGGGATGAGGCAGGCTGGCTGAAGGGGTAAACTCAGAGGCTCTGCCCTCTCTTTTACCATTACAGACATCCTCCTGTAGAGCTTTTAGGGAGCAGCTGCCTTCCAGGGACAAGAGCCTCTCAGAGCTACCGTGGTGGAATGAGGAGTCTCTAGGCAAGCGGCTGGGGGCTGCTCCCCACTGTCAGGTCACTTCATGTCACTTCAAAGGGACAGCACAGGAGCAGGCAGTGTCAAACATCACACACCCTGGCTGACAGGCATTGGGCCCAGGATGGAGTATTCTTGGCCTCCCTCTCTGGGGAAGAGGGCAGAGGGCAGTGGATGGAGGCGGCTGGGCAGACAGACATTTGTACGGAGGCTGTACCGTGCCCCCTAAATGCAATTCACTATCTTCCGTCACCTCCTCTCTGCAGCCCAGTCCCTGCTATCTCCTCTGAGTGCTTTACACTGTCAGAAAGAAATTAAAGCTGAGCTGGGGGAAGGTGGCACATTCTGACCTCAGTGAAAATTCAACGCCCTGGGTATTCAGGTAGAGTCCAAATTGCCCTGTCCCTGCTACCCTAGAATGTCACAGCAAGGGCTGCTGAGTGTCACTGCTGAGCCAGAGGTAGTGAGAAAGTTGTACTAGCCAGTTGGGTGGAAGACTTGCAGGGTGGCTGGATTTGAATCCTGGCTCTGTCATTTTGCAGCTGGGTGACTTTAGGTACTCACTGCCTTTCTGTGCTTGCTTATCTGTAAAACGGGAACACTAAGTGTGACAGCATCGAAGGTGGCCCTGATGACCTCTCCCTCTTCTTAGTCTTCACACCCTGAGGTAGGCGTCTCTGACAGCACAGTGATATGTATTCCCTGTCCGGGTCGAAAGGATGGCAGCTTCCATCTTGACTTCTCTTTCCCTTTCTGCACTGCTTTCTAGAGAGGCCTACACAGCAAGAACTAGCCAGCTGAGTCAGGACCTCAGCGCACCGACTCAGGTTCTGGCACAGGGTTATGAGGTAATGTGTGCTTGCTGTTTAATGGGGTTAAACTTTGGAGTCATTTGTCATGCGGCAACAGAGAACTGATATGCCAGGGTCACCATGAAGACCAAAGGGCTCCCACGGCCAGTAGCTGGCAGAACTGTGGACTGTAGACGCTGTGTTGGCACCCAGGCTGGATTTAGAGTCACCTAGGAACTGGGAGGGTGTTTTCCCTCTGAATGTGGGAAATGCCGTCCCATAGGCTGGGGTCCTGGACAGAATAAAGAGAAGGCGAGCCGAGCGCTAGTGTTCATCTCTGTCCTGACTGCAGATGCCTCCTGCTCTGCGCACCACGCCCTCCCCGCCATGATGGATTAGACCCTCAAACTGGGAATGAAAGCAAATCCTTCCCCAACTTGCTTCTGTCAAATACTGCCGGCTCCGTCCGAGAAGAAAGGGTTTAAACATAGGATATAAACAGAGGCTTGTGGAGGAAGCCCTGGAGGTGCAGATCCAGCGAGTATGAGGGTGTGTATGAGGACACGGATCTCAGTCCAGAAACCTTCTGCAGCGGGCTGAGCCAGGCTGGCTGGCCTGTGCCCCGGAGCCACAACTGATGAATAGCTGGACTCCTGAGGTCTTCATGTGCCCTATCGACTCAGGCATCTTCCCAGCTCCCCCATTCCCTGTTCTCGGTTATTATTTATTTTTTTTTTTTTTGAGACAGTCTCATGTAGTACAGCCTAGTCTCAACTGTCTAAGTAGCTGAGGCTGGCCCTGCACTCTTGACCATCCTGTTTCTACCTCTCGGGTGCTGGCATGCCAACCTTTGGGGTCTTTAACCAGGAGGGTTCTAGAGAAGGCTTAGCTACATCACAGTTGCTGTCCCGTTGCTGCTGATCTCTGACCTGCCCACTCCTATGTCACTCCAGTGACGCTGCCATGTTGGGGCCGAGACTTACATGTGCTGGGATGCATTGGGGAAGAGGCGTGAGTACTGGGGGGCTGAGTCTTCAGGGCCATGGGGAGCTGCGTGGCTGATGACCATGAGCACGGGTCTATGTGGGTACATCTTCTTGGATGTGCGGAAGAAGCTCACGCTGTCATTGGTGATGAGGTCCGTGAGGTAATCCTGGGGAGGGAGAGACAGTAGGATGGTGAGGACCAGGGCATTTAGACTGTTGCTTTTGTGTCCCCCACTCAGGTAGGCATCAGGGACGAAGCTATGAACATGCCCTGACAGTAGTGGTATGTTATTTGTATTCTGATAAATAAATCTTGCCTGAAAACCAGAGGCAAAGTTAAAGCCACTAGAGGCCAGGCAATAGTGTCACATACCTTTAATCCCAGGATTTGGGAATGAGAAGCAGATGGATCTCTATGAGTTCAAGGCTACCCTGGGCTATACAAGATCAATGCAGAAACAACTCCAGGTATGGTGGCTCACACCTTTAATCCCAATCCTAGGGATTCACACCTATAATCCCAGCACTAGAGGGAATATGAAATGAAAGAGGAGAGAGGGCTTAGTCTGTTTAGTCTGCAGTCTACTGGCCTTGGTAGTGGTAAGATTTTTCTAGTGGTTTAGCTGCTTTGCTTTTCTGGTTTTCGGGTTGAACCCCAATTTCTGTCTCTGGGTGCTTATTATATGCGCTATACCTGATCTCTGCTCTCCTGGAGGCGATGGCAGGGCAGACAGCAGATAAGCAAATACAGTGCACAGAATGCCACTACAGGCAGTGTCCACTGTCTCCTTAACAGAATCTAGGGTCACCTGGGAGACAGACCTGAGCGTGTCTGTGAATGGGATTATCTCCATTGCTTTAAACGAGGTGGGACCATCCCTGGCTGGGGTCTTGGACTGTGTGGTGGGGAGGGGAACTGAGCAGTACCATGTGGTCACTGCTTCTGTCAAGCCGGGTAGCTTGAATGTAACTGGCTCCTGTAAGCTCATAGGGAGTGGCACTGTGTCACTGTGGGAACAGGCTTTGCGGTCTCATATATGCTCAAGCCACGCCCAGTGTCTCAGTTCACTTCCTGTTGCCTGCAGATCAAGATATAGGACTCTCAGCTCCTTCTCCAGCACCATGTCGGCCTGCATGCCGCCATGTCCTCCCATGATGGTAATGGACTGAACCTCTGAACTATGAGTCACCCCAATGAAATGTTTTCCTTTATGAGAATTGCTGTGCTCATGGTGTCTACCCAGCGACAGAAAGGAAACTAAGAAGTGAAGCCTGCAGGAAGAAAACAGAGTAGGAGAAGGGAGGGAGTACGGCAGGGGGACGGGTACCCTCCATGACAGAAAGGACAGTGTTAAACACAACTGAATATTTATGGTCAGCCAAGAACCGGCTTGTGTTTACTTTCACATAATTGTAGAAAGTGGGCATGGTAATCCCTGCTTAGAAATGAAGGCACAGGGAAGAGAGTTGTTCAGTGTTACACAAATGTTAGAGCTTGGACTCCAGAAACTGGGCTGAAACAGTGAGGGGTCCTCTTAGAGGAGGCGGCATTTGAGCTGACTCTAGAACTAGAGGATGGAAAACCTGCGCACCAACCCCAGGAGGGAGCTCAGAGCAGGGCTCTCCGGCTGGGTCTGGGGAGGGCACAGCTTACCGTGGAGTAGTCGGAGCCATGCTTCTCTTTCACCCCGTTCCGGCAGAGTGTGTAGTTATAAAATCTGGAGTTCTTAAGCAGTCCGACCCACTCCTTCCAGCCTGGCGGCACGTAGGAGCCGTTGTACTCATTGAGGTATTTTCCGAAGAAAGCTGGAAGGAACAGGGGCCAGAGGCGCGTGAGAGAAGAGCAGACTTGGCCTTGGCATCGCTCGGTGATGTTGTCTAACCTGAGTGTTCACAGCCAGAGACCAATACACGTCCTCTTGTCCTTCGGCAAGAGGGGAGCCCAGGGCTCCTTCTCAGCGGTATTCGCATGTACAAGATGAAATGTACAGCAGGATTATAGGGAAGCATCAATGTATTTTGAAATCTGGCCATAGAAACACTAAAATAATTTACAGTAGATAATATGTTCTTTAAAAATTAAGGGATCAAAAGCAGGGGGCGGGGCTGGAGGGATGGCCCAGGGGTTAGGAGTGTGCACTGCTTTCCCAGAGGGTCCCAGCACAGGTGACTTACAATTGCCTATGACTCTAAGTACACACACACATACACATACACACATACACACACACACACACACTTTAAAATAATTTTTAAGTAAAAATAATAAAAAATAAAAATATATCAAAAGCAAAAACTTGCTGAAGAGTTAATTTCAAAGTAGTGGTGAGTGCAAGTATTTAATCGTGTGCCATCTGCAAGAACTATAGCAGGGCCTCGAACACCAGTGGCCCTCCTCCCCCCACCTTCTTTTCTCCTCTCACTTAACAAGGTCTAATACTGTGGCCCAAGCTATCCTGGAACTACGTAGACCAGACCAGCTTCAAACTCATGGCAATGCTCCTGCCTCAGCTTCTTGCAGACAGGGATTACAGCTATGAACCACCACATCCTGCTTAAAATGTCAGTGATGTCCTATGGATGACAAAGTCCTGGATTCTGGTTCATGGCCTGTGAGCACAGAGGAAGCAAGCAGGTCGTTCCTGCTGTAGGTTAGTGAGAAGTAAGAGTGTCCTCGTCACCTCTCTGGCAGTTTGGATGAGAATGGCTGCCATAGGCTTTCCATTTGCATGCTGAGTCTCTCAGTGCACTGTTTGCAAAGATGAGAAGGAGTGTCCTTGTTGGAAGAGGTGAGCCCTGGTTAGAGGGGGTGTGTCCTCGGAAGTGGGCTTTGAGGTTTCAGAAGCCCGTGCTAGGCTGTCTTACCCCCTATGCCTGCTGCCTGTAAACCAGGATGTAGGACTCTCAGCACCATGCCTGCTGCCACGCTCCCCACCATGATAATGGACTAACCTCTGAAACTGTAAGCAAGCCCCTAATTCAATGCTTCCTTTTATAAGAGTTGCCTTGGTCATGGTGTCTCTTCACAGCAACAGAACAGCGGCTAAGACGCCCCCTTGTCCAGGCCTACGGATGCTCTGGAATGTGTCTTCCACAGTCCCAGAAGAGTTGATAGTATTCCAAGGGTTGGTGGGAATGGGGATCAACTGGGGTTCTTGCAGATAGCTGGGGTGTGCCGACTGGCCCAACACTTTGGAATCTCTTTGGCACTGACTGTTAAACTTGAACACGGGCCCCGACCCAGCAATTTGGAATGTGAGTGTTTACCCCACAGAAAAGCATACACACGGTCTTCAAGAGTCACCCAGGACATGTTGAGAGCAGCACACTCGGAAGGCAAACAGAAATGAGTAAGAACCTCATGTGGGGGGAGATGGATAATAAAACACTGGAGTAGAAATATTTTGGTTTTTCAAGACAGGGTTTCTCTGTAGCTTTGGAGCCTGTCCTGGAACTAACTCTTGTAGACCAGGCTGGCCTCGAACTCAAAGAGAGCTGTCTGCCTCTGCCTCCTGAATGCTGGGATTAAAGGCGTGCGCCACCACTGCCCGGGCCAGTGATATTTTTAAAGAGCTGTAATTTAATGAAATTCAAAAGTTGGGCAGAAGAAATTCACAGCGTTGGTCCGTGCTGGATGCAGGGAGGGGAGGAGGTTGAAGGGGCCTGGGAGGGTTTAGCACCACGGTCCCACTTTGTTTCTTGCAGACACAGAGGCCCCACTGGTGACCTTTGCGGAGCAGCCATCTGGTCACTGTGTCCGTCTGTGTCACACCAGTCAACAATGAAGCCCGCTGTTAACAAAAGCACCCCAATCTGTACTTGATCAGAAGGGGAGATGTGGAGCTTCTCCCTGGGGATGAGGCGACAGACTCAGGGGTTGTGCACAGAGGTCATACCCTAGTCCTCTATTTCCAGACAGGGTCACTGAGATCTCTAGTCACTCCACCAAGACGGAAGCCAGCACAGGACCTTGACTGTCTGAGGTAGGAAGGTAGGAGAACTCAAGGACACACTGAGTGGAGATGTGCCCTGACCAGAGAGTGCCCAGTGGGTACTGGCTCAATACTCAAGATGAGAGAGGTTTGGAAGGGAATGCTTATAGGGAAGACAGGAGGAGCTAGGCTCCTGTGGGTCCAGAGGACAGTGTTGGGCCCCTCCATGTTGAACCTTTGAGAACAGAGCCGCAGCAGTCTGCTGCCTCAGGGTATAGGCACAGCGAAAGAGGGGATCCCTGGAGACCTGGCAGGTAGCCGGTGGAGAGAACTATCTCCTTGGAGTTTGGGCCACTGGATTCCAGAGTCCCTCAGGTACAGGTCAAAGGAGGCACAGGGACAAAGGGGTCTGCTGAGGACCCCTCAGTAGTGCAGGGCGAGAGCCGGCTGCTCCTGAGACATGCAGAGGAAATGCAGCTTGCAAGGATCTAGGAGCGAGGCTCCAGAGAGCAGTGAAAACAGGAAGGAGGATCCTTCCGTGGGGAGGTGGAGAGATGAACAGACAGAACCTGCTTGATGGTGGGGGAGGGGGGCAGGAGGCGGCTGTGCCTTCTAAGTCCCAGGAGCTTCCGGTATTTCTTATGAGATGTGATTAGGCCGTGGGTGCCTCACAAAACAGCAAACTGGAGTGACAAAATACTGGGAGGCAGGCAGATCTGGCCGCTGAGTGAGAAGCCAGTCTTTCTTTTCCTACAGAGCTGGCAAGGTCACTGCCAGGATGGCCTAAGGCCAGGTCAGGATGCCTTGCCGTGCTCAGTTCCCCAAGTGGGCTTTCCATCCAGGCTGCTTTTGTCCCCTAGATTGTCGTGGTAGTTCACAGAAGATGGCACTTCTAGTGTTATAAAGGATGGCTACAGGGGCTGCTAGATGCTACCCCTCCTCCAACGCCTAGGGCAGCTTCCTGGTCAGAGAACCTTCCAGAACAAAATGTCAGTGGTGCTGAAGAGGAGAAAGTGTGACCTTATTTAAAAAGGCTACCATCACTCAGCCCTGGAGCATCTCTGGGTTCTGGAACTATACTCCGAGAGCTAAAGAGGCCCTAGGAGATCAGGCCTGCCTCAGGCCAGATCTAATCAACTGCTCAGTGACTCAGTGTCCTCGCTCCTCATTGCAGTGACTCTGCTTTGGCAATCTATGCCATGACAGGCCTACCTCTTCACTCCCCATTGCCCCTCCTGCTTGAGAGTCCACACACGTCAGGGCCAGCAGGTCCACCCACAGGCTAAACCACCTCTGTGGCAGTTAACCTTTGTAGAACATAGGGACAGAAGACATCAGCAAATGGATGTGGCTATGTCCCAATAAACCTTTATAAGAACAGATGGAGGGCTGGATTTAGTCCATGGGCCACAGTTTGCTGACCACTAGCCCAGACAACTGGTGGGTTTGAATGGACCAACTGGGAACTCAGGAGCCCAACCCCTTTCTGGCTTATCCAGAGATAGAGAGAGATAGATAGATGGGGGGGGGGAGATTGGTGGGTGCTGTTTTAAGAAAGAAGTTATAGAGAATGTGCATGGGGCTGGGGGTACTTCAGCTGGAGCTTGGAACAAGGCTCAGATGCTCAAATGCCATCAGGAAGAAGCCTTTCCACGTTCCCTTTACCAAACCCAGGTTGGCACCCACCACTACTACTGTTCTTTCTGTACTGGCTCAGAACTTCAACAAGAACACTCTCCTCAAGCCCCCCCCCCCAGCCCTGGAATACAGGGCTGTGTAGGGAGATGCTAGGTAGTGAGACCACATTCCTCTTCCAGAGGACCCAGGTTTGGTGATCGGTACCCAAGCTCACAACTACATATAACTTCAGCTCCAGGAGATCTGGCGCCCTCTTCTGGTCATGGTCACTGCACACTTGTGGCATACACTCACATGAACACATATATGTGAATACAATTTAAAAATATATTATGGTTAAAAATAAAATTAAAATGGAAAAAGTATGTATGTACAAGGATGGAAAATGTCCTTTGGAAGCCACTGGAGTGCAAAGGGTGAAAAAAAAAAAGAGCCAGTTATCAATCAAAACCACAATGACATCAAATGGAATTGGTGAGTTTGGGATAACAGCCCCAGGGCATGTATGGCTTCAGATCCATTCAGTAACCCCTGTCATATTCTTACAGAGCTGGTTGGTCACCGACTGCAGTTCCTGAGGAGGTGTTATGGATTGAGTCTAAAACGTGCCCCACAGACTTATGTGTTTGAACACTTGATCCCCAGCAGGTGGCACTGTTTTGGAAGCTTGTGTCACCATGGGGACATGCAGCTTCACTAGGCGCGTGGACCATTGGGAGAAGGCTTGACAGGGATATCCACTGATAGTGTGGCAGGCTGAAAGACACTGTGCCAGGTAGGAAGAACAGCAAGGTGCAAAGAAGTGTGACAGAAGCAAGCCTGGCACATTTGAAGGACCCAAGGAAGACAGAGGGGGAGGAGGAGGTGATGTCACAGGGCAAAGGGCTAGATTTTTTTTTTTTTTTTGGTTTTTCAAGACAGGGTTTCTCTGTAGCTTTGGAGTCTGTCCTGGAACTAGCTCATGTAGACCAGGCTGGCCTCGAACTCACAAATATCAGCCTGCCTCTGCCTCCCGAGTGCTGGGATTAAAGGCGTGTGCCACCACCGCCCGGCTAAGGGGCTGGATCTTGCTGTCTCCTGGAAGCTACAATGAGCAGCAAAGTGGCCAGAGCCTCAGGGAATCCATACCTGCCAGATGTTGTATTTCATGTTTACATGAAAATGCTATGTCCCCAAAAGAACCCAGGACCATAGCTTGCCCAGGAAGTATGAAACAGCTCCTCCCTGTGCAGATGAGTGAGAACCAGAGAAAGGTGGCTGAACCCCACACTGGGTTCCCTCCCAGCTCTCCTGGGTACCAGGCTGGGGATCCCTAAAGATCAAGGCCAAGGTCTTTGTGATGCTGATGTACTCCAAATGTGCACAGCTACTAGTGCTTGGCCAGGCTAGCCTGCTTCCCTGCCCTGCCTGTACTCCGTACCAGGAATAGCACAGTTCCTGTCTTCTCCTCTTGTCCTTTCTTCTTTCTAGCCCTGGATCCTTGTGAAACCCAGAAAGGCCTTATTATCCAAGCTCAACGAAGCCCCAGAAATCAGGACTTCAGTCAGAGGCTTTTAGTGCCAAATTAGATTTTGCTCTCATTTGATTAGATTTCCCCAGGGCAGTTTTTAAAATGGTTATTCCGGCACTAGTAGAGGTGGGAGAAGCAGATTAGCGTGGGCCGGGGGCTGGGAGTTGCAGCTGAGAGAGAGAGAGAGAGAGAGAGAGAGAGAGAGAGAGAGCTGGAATGAGAGCCAAGATGAGACGCGCAGCCCAGATCGTAGCTAGAGCTGGAAAACCTGCTCTCTTAGAGTGGTGGTGGCTGAGATGGTACATGAGGGAGGCGCTGGGACTGGGGCAGAGCAAGTTGGAAGCAGATGAAGACTACAACAGGTCAAGAAAGGCCAGAGACAATGTGCAAGCCAATGCCTGTCCCCAGGAAGCAGGGCTGGATGGACATCCCCTGAAAGGGTGTGTCGCAGGCTGGCCCTGTGAGTCAGGTCCAGTTCCTCCACCTAGAGTAGAGAAGTGATTTGCACGGCCTGTCCTGACTGTGGCCTATAATTCCCGACTCTGGAGCCGGTGCACAAGCTTCAGCTGGCATTATTAATGTACAAATGGCCTCTCCTACATGGTACAGCCTGTCACCACAATGCATAAACTAATCGTGGAAAGGATAAACTGTGACCAGGACATTGGGATTAAGGGTCAAATGTGTCCCTTGCATGGTCTGCAGAGAACACATTGCCACACAAACTATTCAGTTCCTGAGTAGACAGTGGGGTTAGCAGTGGTGCTGTTCCCCACACCCAGTAACAGAGCAGTTACATATTTTATAAAGTAGTCACCAGAGGGAACTCAGCGACAAAGTACTCTGGAGAGACAAGGCAGGTGCGGGAAACACACAGGCTGTGCCACTGTTCCTGGAGACACCACTGGCAGCTGAAGGAACTTAGCGGAAGGCAATCCTAAATGACATTAACGAAGAAAAGTGGATGTGGCAAAAATAATGAACATACACGACACAGGGAACACGGGCCGCTTACAGATTGTAGGGGTCGGAGTGCAAGCATTACACCTCTTCCTGAAGGAGCGACATTATCTAACTCCAAACAGGACAGGTGAGACGTCTCTGGGAAAAGCCCCTGCCACTACATTGGACAACCCGAGTTCAATCTCTGGGCCCCACGTGGTAGGAGAGAAGAGACTCCTGAAAACTGTCCTCTGTCCTCTGCGCATGTGCGTATGCACTCACACCCACACCCACACCCACACAAGAATGTTAAGAAAACAAAAACCAACTTCAAACCCATCACTTCCCAAATCCTCACGTGAAAGGAACTCATACAGAAATCCCACAGCAGCGTGCCCTCAGCAAATTTTTTATTCTATCTTTATTTCCTGAAATAGGGTCTTGCTATGAGGTTCAGGCTGGCTTAGAACACTTGATCCTCCTGCCTCAGCCTCCCGAGTGCTGGGATTAGAGGTCTGGGCCAGTGTGCTTGGCTCTTTCATTCTCTAGATACCTCAGCTTCTCCATCTAAAATGGAGATAACAGCGTCTCCCTCTGGGTGCCTGCTAACAGTGGCTCCAGGGTCCCTGTGGATAGGAGACACAGCTCTTCCAGACCCACACAGAGTCCAGGGCACTTCAGCCGGTCCCCAGGTTCCTTACACCACACAATATGACATAATGTTCCATGGATAGTCATGCTCTCTAGTCTGGCCTACAATGACAAGAAGATAATTCTAGGCATGCCCAGCACAGACAGACACACTTGTTCCCAACACTTCTGATCCTTGGTGGTTGAACGCACAGAGGTAGAACCTGCAGAAATGGTGGCAGGGGTAGGGGTGGTGTGAGGGGGAAACCTGACTGTTTGACTATTCATGGATATTGCTTAAAAGCCACACAATACAATATCTTCATCACAGCCACATCTGGTCCTCATCCCACCAGCAGCGTCTTGCCTGTTAGTACCTGGTCTAATTGATGCCAGATGTGGGATGCCACGTGCACACTCACCTTCCTCTGTGAGGGAGCAACCCCCACGTTCTTCCCTGTTCTGCCCTGCCCTACCCTGCCCAGAGCTCACCATTTGGAGCAGGCAGCTCAGTTGGCAAACACCTCCCCTCCTGGCTGTCTCGCTCTACTTGTCTGAGTTAAGGGTTGCTGGGGAGCCATTCACCGACTGATGGGAGGCACAAGCCCTTCTGTTATCTCTCCCAGCCCTGAAACAAACTCAAATTGCCTCATAACAATGCATTTGTGGTCTGGAAGCGCTGTGTCTTGCAGCGACCAGGGATAGAGATGAGCTGGCTGGAAGCCTGGGACTGGAGGGCACAGGAGGCATGGCTGTGGGTGTGAGGTAATGGAGGAGACAAATGGGACTCTCAGAGGACACATTTTGTTGTTGTGTGTGGTGTATGGATGTACGTGCACATGTATGTGTAGGGGTGTGTGTGCTCGTGGAGGCCAGGGGCTGACATGACGTTTATTTCCCTATCTCTCTTCTTATCCTTTGAGACAGGGTTTTCAGTAGATTGGCTCACTGTGTTTACCAACTGGTCAGCACGGCTGGCCACCATGCTCCCAAGATCCTCCTGTCTTTGTTTCCCAGGGTTACGATGACCAGTGTGTGCTACCCCACCTCTCTTTTTTTTGGTGGGTGCTGGGGATTCGAGCCTGGGTCCCCATGCTCAGCTAGCAAGCATTTTCTCTTCTGAGCATTTCCCCAGCCCAGGGCACATACAGGCATGTGTGTGTGTGTGTGTGTGTGTGTGAGAGAGAGAGAGAGAGAGAGAGAGGGAGGGAGAGAGAGAGAGAGCTCCTGACACCTGCTCCCCTTTTACCCTGTGGCACAGGAGGCACTGTGACAGAATGGGTATGCACAGTCCTGCAGGGTGACTGCATCTGTACCTTGGACCTGCCCTGCCAGCTCCTTGCAGAATGCCACGCAGAGGGCATCGTCCCTCTGTTTGGTTTGGCAACGATGGCTGAGCACTAAGGTCCATGGCTGCGCAGGAGGCCGACACCTATGAAAGGTGAGATGGCACCCGACAGATCCTGTGGTCTGCTGCAGGGCTGACTGGAGGGCTCGCTCAGCCTGCAGCATAGACTCTTCCTCCTTTCCTGGTCCCCAACCATCTGGGGAGAGTTGTCAACAGAGCTGTTTCAAGGACAGCGACAATTTTGGCACAGGCTGATCCTACACCACCTCCACCTACACTGAACATCCAACAGAACTGATAAATAACCACTAACGAGCCGACCCACTGAATCACACTATGCATGGCTGACATTTCATTAAATACTTATTTTTGTGTGGCAGTTCCCTTCCGTATTGTGAAGCCAACACGCACCCACGTTCACACTCGGTTTCTCCTTTCTTCCCTTCCTTCTCTAATCCTGGAAGAGCCACAGCCACCAACTTTAGTGCCACAGTTATCAAGGTTTCTATCATCAGTCAACGTCCTCCTGTGCCCCAGGGACACGTATGTGCCTAAGGCTGGGACAGAAGACTTACTGTGGCTCACACCTTGAGATCAGAGACCTAAAGACAGAAAAGGGTGTTAGGTCCAAAGATGCCACCAGGATGCTCTTCCAACCCTATGTCCAGAAGCGGGTGAGCACGCCGAACAAGAAAGCACAAAAAGAAAGAAAGGTTTAGGGACTAGGGATCTAGCTCACAGTAGAATGCTTGTCTCAAATGCATACAAGACCCTTGATGAGGAGGGAAGGAAAGAGGAAGGAAGGAGGGGAGGGAGGGAGAGAGGAAGAAAGAGAGGGAGGTAAGGAGGGGGGAGGTAGAGAAAGAGAGAGAGAGGAGAGAGAGAATAAAGGGAAGGAGGGAGGAGGTAGGAAGGGAAGGAGAGGAGATAGAAAGAACACACATAACACACACCCACTTCACCAGCCCATCCCCAGATTTGAGCCTCTACTCTGTCCCCTCTTAGAATCATCTGCAAGTAGCCAGAAGGACCCTTTGAACTCAGGACCTCTGACCTCAGGACCTCTGACTCCATTTCTGACCTCAGGACCTCTGATTCCACCTCTGAACTCAAGACCACTGACTCCATCTCTGAACTCAGGACCTCTGACTCCATCTCTGACCTCAGGACCGCTGACTCCATCTCTGACCTCAGGACCGCTGACTCCATCTCTGAACTCAGGACCACTGACTCCATCTCTGAACTCAGGACCGCTGACTGCATTTTCTGACCTGTGCTCGGCTCATGGAGTTTGGATGCCCCAGCCCTCTAACTCCTTAAACATTCCAGGACATTTGCACATGTTCTTCCCTCTGCTGTGGACATTCACCTCCTCTGTCTTCTCATGGACCAACCCCTTTTCAGTGTGACATCTGACCCAAGATGCCCCTGCCTTCCCTTTTCCCTCTGCACTCCCCGCCGCTTCCACGGTGTTCTCAGACCACCCTGTCGAAACACCCGCTTTCCTGTTGGCTTCTCACCTCCACCAAGGATGGAGGACCCAGAGGGCACAAGCCCGTCCAGACACTTTAGCCCCAGCCCAGCCCCTGCCAAGATTGGGTGCACGATGAGCCAGCAGCTGATAAGACAGACCCCACTGAGGTGGCCAGGCCGGCCACGCTGCACATCCCCTGGGCAAGGGCAGCTACCTGCATGTCTTACTCCAAAGACTTTTTTTGTGGGCTGGAGAGATGGCTCCATGGGTGAAGATACCCACAATGAACCCTGATGACCCTAGTTCAACCTCCAGAAGGAGTGAACTGGCATTGGCAAGGTATCCCCTGGCCTCCACCTGCAAGCTGTGACATGCAATACACAGTGTAATTAAAATGAAAACGAACACCTGTAAGAGAGAGCTACATGACAGGATGGGGTACAGGGAGTGGGGGGGGGGGATGGACCTGTCAGGCAGATGCAGTCTGCGTGCATAGTATCATGAACTTGAGTAGGGCTAGCTGGGGTGACTCTGCCTCTCTGGGGACACTGTTGAAGCTTTGTTTGTCACTCCTGCTCCTGGCATTGGTAGGTGGGGCTAGGGAGACAACAAACATCCTCCAGCACAGACTGAACCCACAGTCAAGAATGGTGTGGCCTGAGAGTCTAGAGGGCCTGGTCTTCACTGAGAGCATGGAGGCCCAGCGAGCCTCAGGCCAGGGCTTTCTGACCAGCCGTGGTGACTGCACCTATACAGTGGGACACTCACCAGTGTGACCACAGTCAGCTCATGGGAAGAACACCAAGGAAATGAGGGCTCCAACTCTTCTGTAAGGAGGGGCTGAACACTTACTTGCCTTTGGAGAACTGAAGACGTTTGTCTAAAACTAGATGTGACTGGTCTTGGCCTAGAGATAGGGGGACAGGGGAAGAACTGATGGGCCAAGGTCAGCCAACAAATGAAGTGGAACCAAGAAAATCCAGCCTGCCCAAACCAAACGGCTCTGCTCCCTCCGTGCGCAAGGGCTCTGGGGACAGAATGGGGCCGTCACCCCACGCGGCAGTCACCCCACGCGGCAGCTTCCTGCTCCAGCTGTCACTGCCTCCCATCTGTCCCCAGACTGTCACTCAGCCAGCACTGTGGTCAGAAGGGAGCTCATTGGCAATCCCCAAACTGTCCCCGTAGCCTGGCAGCTCTGCCTACAGCACCGGTCCAGGCCGGGACCCTCCTTGCCATCCCATCAGCTTCTCTGTCTGGAAGTGGCTGGAGTCCCCTCCTCAGCCCTCCTCCTGCCTCCACCCTCCAATCCTCAGTCCCTCCTCCATGGTGGTCAGAAAGCCACCTATCTAGTTCCGCCACACTCTGCAAAAACCCTGGACACACTTGAACAAAACCAGAGTCTATGTCAGCCCTGCAAACTCCTGAGTGACTGTCACCTACCTGTTACCAACCCCGTCTCCCCGGTTCTTCCCTCAGCCATGCATGCTTCGGCCCAGCCATGCCCCGTCCTACCCCAGGACCTTTGACCTGGCATTTCTCTTGGGAAGATCTTCTCTATTGTAGGTACTTTGGGATGATTCTTCGTCTTTGCCAGAAGTTTGCTGGGGCATGTGCGTGTGGCTTCTCCTTCCTAACTTAGCAATCGACATATCTTTTGTTTGTTTGTTTTGTTTATTCTCTGTGGCTGATCTCGAATATTAGCTCAAGGGGCAGGGAAAGGGTTTTTGTTTTCCGTTTCTTCTGCATCCTGGGTCTAGATGACAACCTGCTAAGCAAGCCCTCAATAAACCTCTGGTGTGTGGGGATAGGCAGCAGAGTCAGTGAGGTTAGAGACCCCAGACACCAAACTGTGGAGACCTGCGGGTACTGGCCCAACAAGGGGCCTGCAGGTGCTTCAACTCTGCTTTTTTGCCTTGATCATGTGATGTGTGGTTGCTGAATCTAAAGGGGCGCTGTGGCAGGAGCAGGCCTGAACAAGGATAAATTAGGAGGCCAGGCATGGCAAGGCAGAGGTATGGGTCATCCCCTGGACATGAGGCGGGCAAGACACAGGGACGGGGTTCAAGGGGAAGGAAAGGGGGGGTGGGGTGTCTGCGGCTACTAAGCATTCCAGTGGCACGCATTGGCCATGGGATTTAATATCGTTCTAAGGAGAGTTCTTTTCTGCAACATAAGACTTATTACATAGCTTAGGCTAACTCCAAATTCAAATCCTCTCTTGCCTCCCGAGGGATTACCAGTGTGTGACACCACAAGCAGGGGGAGGGGTTCTTTTCTTTCAAAATTGAAAGAAACAAGATTTTATTTTTATTTGTGTGTGTATGTATATGTATGTATATATGTGTATGCATATATGAATGTGTGCACATGTATGTGCATATGTATTTGTGTGTACATGCATGTCTGTACGTATCCATGAGTGTAGTGCTTGTGGGGTGGTCAGCCCTTCTGGAGTTGGACTTTGCAGGCCTGCCTTGGGTGCTGGGAGCTGAGCTCAGGTCTTCCTCTTCACCAACACCGAATCATCTCTCCAGCCCCAGGACGTTTCCTCATCTGCTGTCTGGAGCCAGAATTCAGACAGTCTGTGAACTTGGCACGGGGAATTCATGTTTGTTTATTTTCTTTAACCTCTAAGTAGCATTCCCTACAATCCTGAGGGAAGGCTACACACTCCAGTGACAGGATCAGGGACTCGATCACCACTGAAATCAGGAACATCTACCTATCATGTGACAGTCATTGCAGACATTTAAAATATCACCCCTGGTCCCAGACCTGCCCACCAGCAGCGATACAGCCCGTATACATGTGTGGAAGGAGACCCACACCAGTTATAAAACACTTTGGCTTCCTTTGTGACTCTGGGCATTTTCTTCCACAAGTTAAAGTGGCATCCAGACGTGTGTGGCTTCTGATTATGCCGTCCCAGGGTGTAGGCACCACCTCCCATTCATCTACTTCCTGCAGTAGCCATGCTGGATAATGGCTTTACCCGTACTTTAACACCTACCCAACAGAAGGTAAGCAGGTCCAGGAGTTCAGCCCCCACCCCTGGCACCTACAGTAGACAACTTGGACCTGTTGTCATGGGTTTTGGGAGATGGGGCTCCTGGTCTGAGCGGCAGAGACAATCCCACTAAGCTGGGGGAGTTGGGGGTCCCTGTGAGCAGTTATGAGAAGGTGGCCTTTGACAAAGTCCAGGCTGCTGTAACTATTACACGTGACGTGCCCCAGGCCTGAAGTCTTCAGGTTTTTTGGCAGACAAACTGTCTGGGCTGTGGAGGCAGAGATGGAAGTATGTTAAATAAACCCTAAGCCCCACAATCTTAGGCTGTGCCAAGCTCTTCTGAGACTTGCAACCAGCTCTCTTTCACTCAGGGCTGCTGCTCACGAGATTACTGTGCGGCTCACTCTGTGTTTGAATGTGAACTGCCAGAGAGCAGGATAAATCAACATTCTGGATGGTGACACAGGAGTGTTCCAAAATGAGATGAGTGGAGGCCAAGAGAAGGATGGGGGATGGCTCCGGTCCAAGGAGTCGTGGGTATGAGAGTGAGGGTCAGAGGCTGCAGAAAAGCCCCCCCCTCGCCACCCCCACTGAGAGAGAGGCCTCTGCTGCCTGCCTTCCTTCCCTCCCTGTTTTGGAGACGGAGTCCCTTGTAACTCAGTCTGGCCGGGAAATAGCTCAGTCAGTAAAAATGATCTTGAACTCCTGATCCTCTTGTCTCTACCTTCTGAAAGCTAGAATTACAGGCATGTGCCAGTCTGCTTGGTTTATGTGGGGCCGAGGGCTAAATCCAGAGCCCTCAACACAGCTCCCGACTGAGCCACAACCTCAGCCCCATCACTAGGTTTCTGTGGTGGACATCTGTTTTCCTTCCCTGCCCGGCATGCATTCAAGTACTCATCTTTGTACCGCTGGGGCTGGGTAGGGAGTGAAAGGAGTGTGAACCGTGTTTTAGGCAGAGGCAAGTGCAAAGGTCCCAGGGCAGGAACGGCACAGGGCCGTGCATGATTAAAAACCAGCAGAGAGGGCCAGGGCCCTGAGCGTGATCAGGACTTTCGAGTGAGAGGCAGCAGGAGAAGTAAAAGGGGAAAGCCCACGGAGAAGGAGCTGTGGATTTATCTGAAGAAGTCCGAACAGTCAGGAGACAGGTTAACCAGCGTGCCATCTTTTTCATTTTTTTTTCTGTTGTCCTCTTTGGGGAGCAGGAGTGCTTGGCTAATCATCAGGGCTGAGCCCATTCTATCTAGGCTCCTTCCCCCCCACCCCACCTGCCTATTCCTAGTGAGGCTGTTGCTATGGAGAGAGGTTGGGTTGTGGATGACCCCAGGGCATCAGGCCAAGCCTGGGCTGAGGTGCAGGGGACCTGGAGGGGGTGGCTTGTTTCTAAATGAATGTAGGCTTCAGCCTCCCCTGCAGGACTCAGGCAGCTGTAGCAAATGACAGGGCCCATTCATTCCCCACAAACCTAGTTAGCTGGGAAGGAGTTCCTAGCATCAGGGAGAGGCTCTGGCCTGCTGAGTCATTATCAGGGTAACCTGGCCTTGATCTCTCAATCCTGCCTCAGCTCTCTGAGTGCTGGGATTGTGGTGTAAACCACTGCACCTTTATGCAGTGCTGGGGATCAAATCCAGGGCTTCCTGCATGCTAGGTGAGTGCTCGCCCAACAGAGCTACACCGTCATCCTTTTTTTTCCATGTGTGTATGCATGTCTGTGGTGTATGTGTGTGTATGTGTGTGTGAGAGAAAGAGGGAAAGAGAGGGAGAAGAAGAGAGAGGGGGGAGAGAAAGGGAGAGGAGGAGAGAGAGAGGGAGAGAGAGCGCACAAGTGATGTCAGATGTCTTCCTTATTTGCTCTCCACTTCACATATTGAGGTAGGGTCTCTCATATGAACCCAGAATTTGCCAATTCTACCAGCTTGCTCCAGGGATCTCATCTTCTCCTATTGACACTGGTACTATAGGTGGGCTCACTTATCCTGACTTTTACCAGGGTGCCAGGGATCTGACCCTTGTCCTGTTTGCAAAGCAGAAGCTCTAGCCACTAGACCACCTCCTCAGCCCTCTGCCCTCTTAAGTGCAGACCTGTGCAGAAGGATGAGACAGAGGAGGGGTGGAGAATCCACAGGACCCTTTACAGCAAGGCTGTAAGCAAGTCACATCACCTCAGGGGCTGCAACACTAATCGGACCCCTCAAAGCTGCTCTCGGGGGGCATCTCACCAATGGCCCTTTCCTATAACGACCAGTTTGTAACACCCCCAAAACAGCTGAAAAAAATTTTCCTAAGCCAGTGGCCTCCCAAGATTGACAGAACGCTAGAACGGCAATCTTCAAGAAAAATAAAAGCTGGGATGTTTCTAACAAAGGGAGGTTTCAATAGGAAACTTCCCCAGCATATCCGTCAAGGAGACATGGGGTGGCAGTCAGGTGCCACCATGGAGACAGAGTCCCAGTGCGGGCTGGTGGGCGTGTGGCATTTGCAATTCAAATACTGGCTGCCATTGCCATCAGGGACAGGGTTTTCAGAAATAAGGAATAACTCTTGGGAAAGTTTTGCATTCTATTATAACATTATATCCTGTCACGTCTAGTGCTGGGAAACCTGGAGCATATTAAAATGCTGCCAAAAACAAAAACACAAAAACCCAACCCAACAACCCTCCCTAATTCATAGACAAAAGAGACTCAGGTTCAAGAATCAGAATAATAAGCATAAGATAATTCACGCAGATGAATGACTTGGTGGGAAGTGTAGAAGCCATGTGGACTGCAAACCAGCCATCAAAGTCCCTTGCTTCAGGGAGCAGCCAGAAGTGCTTTTATGGATTTGGCCCGTAGGGGGTGCTGTGCTTCCTTGAGAAAAAGGCTTGCAACTAGATGGCCTGGGGCCTAATCTCTCCCCCTGGGTGAGCATGGTGTAAATTAGCCTCGTGGTCACAGAGTTAGAAACCAGTGGGCAGGCATGGAGGCACACAGCTATGATCCCAGTACTGGGGAGGTAGTAGTAGGCACATTGCAAGTTCAAGGCTAGCCTGGCTACATAAGACCTTGTCTCAAACATCAAATAAACTGTAGAGTAAGCTTTGGGTACTGAAGCCTTTCTTCTTCTGTCCCATTCTACTGAAGTCAGGCCCGAGGGTGGCTCTGGAAGGGAGGACAGCAGCCTGTGGGAGGTGAACATGTGAGCCATACTGTGTCTCTCCAGATACCTGCTCTCATCTCTGATACCTCCTGCTTATCCCTGATACCGGCTCTCATCCATGGTACCTGCACAGTGACCTTATCGGAACCCTGGCTTCTGTGATCAAATTAAGACAAGGTTACAGTGGGTCAGGGTACACTCCAGGTGAGTGCCCTTCAACTGGGGAATCTGGACAGAGATACCTAGAGCTGAGAGCCATGCGAAGACAGAGACAGAAATGGAGAGATGTGCTCACTAGCCACAAAGCTCTGGGATTTGGAGAGCTGAGGAGATGGGAATAGAAGTCCCTTGGAACTTCAGAGCCTGACCCTGGGGACAGCAGATTTGGGACATCTGGCTTCCAGAACCATCAGAGAAGCATCTCTTACATTCCTGGGTTGTGACACTTCTTCTCTGCAAGACTAGGAACACTTGGTGTGGCCGAGGGACACTGTCAGGGCTCAAGTGAACACCTCAATCACCTACACCACACACCTAGTGTTCAGGAAACTGAGGACATTCAAACGTGCTTCCTCTACTTTTTCCTTAGTTATGTGTGGTATATGTATGTGTACATATATTATGTGTACGTAAGTATGGAGGCCAGAGACCAGTATCATGGATCATCTGTCCTCAATCACTTAGCTTCTCCCCCTCCAACTGTTGGCAACATTTATTTGTATTTATTTATTGTGTGTGTGTGTGTGTGTGTGTGTGTGTATTTGTGGAGGTGCATGTGTGCCATGGCACATGTGTGGAGACCAGAGGACAACTTGCAGGAGTTGTCCAACCCACACCCCACCTCCCCGCTGTGTGGGTTCTGAGGATCAAGCTCTGGTCACCATACCAGGCTTGGCGGCAAGCACCTTTACCTGCTGAGCCATCTTTCCCGCCTCTACCTTAGTATTTGAGACATTGCTCACTGAACCTGAAGCTCCCCAACTGGCTAGGCTGGCCGGCCAATGAGCCCCAAGGAGGCTTCCCATCTGTCTCTCCAGGGTTCATGAGAGGTACGTGCTCCATGTCTGGCTTTTTATAGGGGACCCAGGAATGAAACTCAGGTCCCCATGCTTCAGTGGCAAGCACACTACTGACAGAACAATCATCTCCCAGTCCCTGCGTCCTCTCCCACCCAGGGCTTTTTCCTCCGGAGTTTGTGGGACCTGGTCACACCATCCTTGGGGCAGTGCACATCATGGGCATTGGGCGACTTACCATGTCCTAACACTGCTGTACTGAAGGGGAAACTGAGGCTCAGGGAAGAGTCCCAGCTCAGTCACAACTAATGTTAGAGCTGGGGCCTGGTGCCTCTCTCATACAGATCTTAAAGGTATTTTGAAGAAAGGGCTTAAGGATGAAGGACTTAGGGTTTAACAAGATTGGTTTTACGTATATGTGTGAATATCTGCATGTATATATGTGCACTGCGTATGTGCCTGGTGCAAATGGAGGCCAGAAGAAGGCACCAGATCCCCTGGAACTGGAGCTGCAGATGGTTGTGAGCTGCCCTGTGAATGCTGGGAACCAAACCTGGGTCCTCTGCAAGAGCAGTGAGTGCTCTTAACTGCTGAGCCATCTCTCCAGCTCGCTTTTGTTGTTCCAGATGGTTTCACGTAGCCCAGGCTAGCCTCAGACTTAATACATAGACAAGGATAGCTTGAACTCCATATTCTCCTAGGATCCTCCACCTCCTGTGGGCTGAGATTACAGGCGTGCCACCATGCTTGGCTCAGCTAAAGGACACTGAGCTCAATACAAGAGGCAGATGTGACCAGGGAAGGCCCAGACCCCTGTGCTGAGAGGCAAGTCCCTCAGGGGAGGTCTTTCCTGCTGAAGAGCCCAGACTCTAGGGGGCAGATGGGAACTCTGCTGTCACAGGACAGGCGCCAGGGTGATGTGCAGCTGGACTGGGCAAGAAGGGCTCTGTGTGTGTGTGCACACACTCAAGTGTGTCTCTGTGTGCTTGTGTGCACTCAGGGGAGAGGAAGCCAGCAGCAGACAAGCAGGAAAGAGGCCAAGGGCAAAAGAGGCTGCCATTGTGAAGGCGGGGACAGCTGCACCAGGGCCCCGAGAAGCATCCAGGACAGCTGAAGTCTCTCCTGCATGTGCAGAAAGATGAAAGAGGCGATGGGGTGGGCTGCTGGCTACGGAAGGGACATGGGAAGCCATCCACGCACCCACTGTAGGCCAGGCTCTCTTGGGCCCGGGAGACACAGGAGGGAAGTCAGCACAGACAGTCAACAAACCATGTGGGAGAAAGGGTTAGAGGAAGCAAGAACCAGGGCAGGGAGCCAGTCAGGAGGGAAGAGGGTAACAACATGGGGGAAGGCCAGATTCACAGATCCTGGCTGGGTCGTGCTGCGGCTTCGAAGGAAAAGAAACCGAGTAAGGAGATGGGGGATTGGGATGTTCACAGAAGGGTCCTCTGGGGACACCGGAACACAGACCTGGTGAGGGGGATTGCAAGTAAGCCATGAGAGTTTTTGAATATTCTGTAGACCAGTGGTTCTCAACCTTCCTAAGGTTGAGACCCTTTAATCCCGTTCCTATGTTATGGTGACCCCCAACCGTAAAATTATTTCTGTTGCTACTTAATAACCGTAATTTTACTACTGTTATGCACCATAACATAAATATCTTCATTTTCTGATGGTCTTGGGCGACCCCTGTAAAAGGGTCATTCGACTCCCACAGGGGTCACGACCCACAGGTGGAGAAGCACTGCCGTAGAGGAAAAGTACAGAGGCCCCCGAGGTGTGTGCCCGATCCACTGACTGAGCAACAGGAAGGAACCCCTGTGGGTAGAGCTACTAACAGGGATGGGAAGGCCAAGCTGGATAGGAGGGGCAGTTCCTAGGGACCCCACAGCTGCTGTGGGGAGGTCTCCATCCTTAGCAGGTGGGAGTCTGTGCAGACAGCAGCAGAGGTCCTGATGGGACTGCACTGCTTGCTGTGTGGAGGATGGCGAAGGACCAGGAAGGACAGACCTTGGGGATGATGGTGGGACAGAGAAGCCTGGGTGAACGGGACGGGGAGACAGTGGAGGGGCTCAGGCATGTTTTAGGAAGAGTAGTGGGGTGGGGGTGTTGGTGGACTGATTGTGATAGGAAGGATGAAAAATCAAGCCTGGCTCTAAGGCCTTGGCCTGAGTGAATGGCAAGTTGGAAGTGCCAAGCGAGAGCCTGTGAGCAGCCCCAGGAGGGGAACAGCGAACAAAGGGCAGGCACAGGGACCCCAAGAGAGATGCCAGCGGGCAGGCTGGGCATGGTGGGTTTGACACACAGGGACCCCAAGAGAGATGCCAGTGGGCAGGCTGGGCATGGTGGGTATGACACACAGGGACCCCAAGAGAGATGCCAGCGGGCAGGCTGGGCATGGTGGGTATGACACACAGGGACCCCAAGAGAGATGCCAGTGGGCAGGCTAGACATGGTGGGTTTGACACACAGGGACCCCAAGAGAGATGCCAGTGGGCAGGCTAGACATGGTGGGTATGACACACAGGGACCCCAAGAGAGATGCCAGTGGGCAGGCTAGACATGGTGGGTATGACACACAGGGACCCCAAGAGAGATGCCAGTGGGCAGGCTAGACATGGTGGGTTTGACACACAGGGACCCCAAGAGAGATGCCAGCAGGCAGGCTGGGCATGGTGGGTATGACACACAGGGACCCCAAGAGAGATGCCAGTGGGCAGGCTGGGCATGGTGGGTATGACACACAGGGACCCCAAGAGAGATGCCAGTGGGCAGGTGGACACAGCACAAGGAGGTAGGAGAGGGGGCGGTCACAGAGGGAAAATAATATGGTAGGTGTCCTGACTCGAAGCCTCTTCAGGGCCTATGCATGTGTGCCCACACATGCCTGCCTTCACGTAGCAGTGATGGTCAGGGTGCTTAGTGCCAAATCCTCCATATGCGGGCCTCTGCAGGTATTAGCGCACCAAGGCTACAGTGTGGTGGCCACCCACAGTGAATGATGGAACCTAAGTCCTCAGTCGGTGTCCTTCCCAAACTCTGTGAGAAGAATGAAAAGAACTGGGGTACGTAGTACAATCTGAAAACAGCACCTGTGGTCGTTTAAATGTAATTGGCTCCCATATCCTAGGGAGCAGCACTATTAGGAGGTGTGGCATCATTGGAGTGGGTGTGGCCTTGTGGGAGGAAGTGTGACACTCTGGGGGTGGGCTTTGAGCTCTCCTATGTAGTCCACTTCCTGTTGCCTTCTGATCACAATGTAGACAGTGCCATGTCTGACTGCATGCCGCCGTGCCGCCATGCTCCCCACCATGATGATAATGGGCTGAACCTCTGAACTGTAAGCTGTCACCTCAAGTAAATGGTTTCCTTTATCAGAGTCGCCGTGGTCATTGTCTCTTCACAGCAATAGAAACCGTAACTAAGACAATACCCCCAAGGAGAGCCTGACAGAACTCGAGTGTCTAACGAATGGTTCACTCCAGGCTCCCCAGAAACATTCTAGAACATAAGTGCAGGGGCGCACAGGGTGCACCACCATTGCCACTGAGTCTAGCAGGCATGGGACCACGTGGGGCTGCCGAACTCAGATGGCTGTATGGAGAGGGAAGGCCTTAGCCGTATCTGGCTGGTAGAAAGTGCTGGAAAAGGCTCTTCATCCCCCACAGCAGTGTCTGGAAATCTGAGATCGGTGCTCCAGTCTCCCTACCTCCCCCACAGCCCACTGTGTCTTGTCAGGGATTCACACTGGGGACATGCAACACAACCAGGGCTGCTGGTGGTTCACCCTGGGCTAAGGGGGCCAGGAACACGGGGAAACGATGAACAGGCTGTGGGTGCTTATACAAGATATGCGAGCTTCTGATTCGACGGGAGTCATAGCCAGAAACTTGCATTAACTAGTAGAAGTTTATTCTGCTGAAACCCAGCGCCTCCGGCTTCAACCCTTGTCTGTCCCTCACAAACATGGGCGATGCAGACGCAGGCTAAGGTGGCTGAGCAGTGAGCCTGCTAATCTTTTAAGAGAGGCGGGACGTGAAGTTAACTGAAGTGGCGCCAGAAGACCACAGGGCCAGTGACCGACAATAAGCCCGTGTCTGGGCTCAGTGAAGCACGCTGTCAAACAGAGCCACAAGGTAACACACACAGCCTGGGGGAGACTCGGCTGTCAACAGGAGACAGAGGGGTCCTCAGAGAGACCCAGGCTCCTCGGATCCCTGGGAAAACATGTTGAGGTGAGGACATGAGAGGACCTCATGTCATGACACTGACATTTGTGGCACGAATTACATGTTGTCCAACAGAGACTTCATAGTCTGTGTGCTTCAAACATCAACCCACTGCAGTTAGAGCCAAACCTTCATTAACAGTGTGGGCTGGGGCGGGGCTCAGGTGGTAGAGTGCTCCCCTAGCACGCAGGAAGCCCTGTGTCGCACGTGGGGGCTCACACACTGCACCACATTAACCAGGGAGGTGGAGGCAGATGGATCAAAGTTCAAGGTCAGTCCTGGAAACACAATGATTTGGAGGAGGCTATGCAAGACTCTGTCTCAGAAATTAAGTTATTTTAAAAAAGCGGTGTCTTTCTTTTAAAATTAATTAATTTTATCTTATGTGCATGAGTGTTTTGCTTGCATGCACAAATGCATACCATCAGAGTGCCTGGTGCTCATGGAGGTCTGAAAAGGGCACTGGATGCCCTGGAACTGGGGTTACAAATGGTTGTGAGCCACCATGTGAGTGCGGGGAAGTGCTCCTAACTGCTGAGCCATCTCTCTAGTCCCCCCAAAAATTGGTTTTTAAAAATAGGTTCTCCTGGGCTGGAGAGATGGCTCAGTGGTTAAGAGCATTGCCTGCCCTTCCAAAGGTCCTGAGTTCAATTCCTGGCAACCACATGGTGGCTCACAACCATCTGTAATGAGGTCTGGTGCCCTCTTCTGGCCTGCAGACATACACATAGACAGAACATTGTATACATAATAAATAAATAAATATTTTAAAAAAATAGGTTCTCCTATAGCCAGGCTGTCCTTGAACCCCTTAGTGTTGGGAGGTCACATGAAGTACTGGGCCAGCTAGCTTTCTTTTCTTTTCCCTCCTGCCTCCTCCATCCATCTCTTCCTCCCTTCATCTCTTCCTGGCTAGCCTCAAACTCAGTATGTAGCAGAGGTTATCCTTGAACTGAGCCTCTGGCCTCCACCCTGGGAGCTAGGATTACAGACTTGCATCACCAAGCCAGACTGTAGCTTCATTATTTTTCTTTAAACTGCTCCATTAGCATCCCTCTGCACTGTGAACATTGGCATCTGTCTTCCTCAGCGCAGCTGACCTTTTGGATTCAAGGGCGTCACTAAGGATAGAGGTTGTGACTGAAAGTCTCCTCCCCACTCAGGATCTGTTTTCAGCAGCACAAAGACCTACCTAGAGGAAAGACTACATCTCCCAGGTTCTTTTATAGCCATGTGAGCCCACAGATCTTCATTCTCACCAGTGGGAAGGAAGGAGAAATAAGGGGCTGAGCTGTGGACCAGATCCTGGATCGAGGCCACCAAGGCAGCAAAGGATTTAGATTGAGAGCCATAAGCAGCAGGTACCTCCATTCCCTCAGCCAGAATTAACCCTAACCCTAGAAGCACAAGCATGCTGGGTTTAACCTGACTCACAGCCAGATAAGGACAACTGACCTTCTGTCCCTGGGGACACACAGAGAATAAAAATAAACACGTGTCATACAAATCTTAGCAGTGACAGCCTCAGCCCATGTTTTATATTCTTATTTTGAGATAAAGTCTCATTAATTTGCCCCTGATGACCTTGAACTTGGGATCCTCCTGCACCAGCCTCCCTAGCTGCTGAATGACAGGCATGACAACCGTCTGCTTTCCAGGTCATTCCTTTCTCTGTTTCCTGTGTGACTCTGACATGGACTTACACTCTGTCATAAATTCCCTAGTGTTACAGGAATAGTAATTTCTCCTTCTACTTGATAGGCTGTCCCTACACCTCTGTGATCCCATGGCCTCAGTTTCTGTTTTGATCATGCCACAAACTTCTCATTTCATGACTTCCAGAACCCTTTGTGGGGCTGTGGTCTTTCTGCCTACCAGGTGACCACTTTTGGGGGCCTTACTATTCACCTGGTTTCCATATTTACATTTCAGCCAGAGCTGTTCAGGACACGTGAACCATACCTGTCCACAGCCACATCATCTTTGGCTCATAGAATTCAATTTTTTTTTTTAAACAAATTGAGTTCTTCAACACTGAGAGATTTCAATCAAAAAAAGTTCAAATGCAGAGATAGTTGAGGGTTTCAAATTGGGGCTGGTATGGGTATCATTTCTAGTCCTGAATGGCAGGTGCGCCCTCCAATAGACACTGCCACCCTGATATGTCCCCACCTAGCCCAATTCCAGTGAAGTTCAGGCCTTCCAACCATCTAAAGCACTGGCCCACAGTGACCTCTAACAATGCTTTCTGTAAATACTCCAAACTATCAGGGTCTGCACCCTCATGCCCGTGTGTGATGGCTCACCCATGTGGAGGAGCCAGTTCCTACAGCTGAACCCGCTTTTGGGATGGTTCCGATGGTGGGAGGAGCATGGCATATAGGGAGTAAGCACCACCCACTCCCACTGGGCATCTGAGGGGCTGCCCAGCCCCAGCTGCTGCAAGTCAGCTACAGGAGGTGCCTGGCCCCTCTTCACTCCTACTCAAAACAATGTCACGGCACTAAGAGGCAAGTCCCTGGGCTTGCAACATCTGAGCCATATTATCTGGTTTCACAACTGCTCAGGCTGCTTGCCAAGGTAGGAGAGTGTTTGTTTGGTTTTTTTTAAATTCAAGCAAGTTCAGTGAGTTGAGTCTGGAGAATTTGGCAAGGGGGAGGTGGCCGGGCTGGGAGTATAGCGTGACCTCAGGCACGAGCCTAGTGAGTGGTGGCGGCCTTTCGAATTTGCCACAGAAACTTTGTCAAGTAGAAACACAGTCAGTACATCCCACCTCTGACAGACCTATCAGTGCGGTCGAAGGTCTCTCACCATGGCAACCCCTTCCTTCGTCATCCTGGTTACTCCTACAATGTACCCACGAGTCCCCATGTCTGTTCCTCTCTAACTTCAACCTCAATATTCTGGAACCTTTTCTCAGGCAGATGGCTGGTCTCAGTCAAGAAAACAGTTCTGAACAGCTTTAGAAACAAGCCTCAAACTCATGTAGGGATTATCTTGTGGCCTCCCTGTCAGAGAATTCGCAGTCTCCCTGGACTCCCCATTTTTCAAAAGCCCAGTTTCTTTGACAAGGTCATTTTCGGAACCCACTGCAGACACATCTACTTTCTATGCATAGAAATTAACTTGGAACTTCAATGGGGGATGAACCCATTCTGCATGTGACTCAGACTTGATGTGGGATTCCCCTCTGTATGCTGTGAATACCATTGGTTAATAAAGAAACTGCCTTGGCCTGTTGATAGGGCAGAACTTAGGTAGGCGGGGGGGGGGGGACTAAACTGAATGCTGGGAGAAAGGAGGCAGAGTCAGAGAGAAGCCATGTAGCCCTGCATGGAACTTTACTTGGTAAGCCACTGCCACATGGCTATACACAGATTAATAGTGATGGGTTAAATTAATTTGTAAGAGCTAGCCAATAAGACACTGGAGCTAATAGGCCAAGCAGTGATTTAATTAATACAGTTTCTGTGTGATTACTTCAGGGGGCTGAGCAACCGGGAACCAACAAGCAGCCTCCTTGCAACACAGACTTATCTTGGGTACCAGTGCTGTATGGGCATCACACCCAGAGAAACTCATTGAGGGCACAAGAGGCCACCTATCCCTTGAGGAGACCCCTCAGCCAATCTCCTCACCCTGGTCCTCACCTGTCCGGTAGCCTGTGCTGTTGAGGTACACGGCGAAGGTGCGGCTCTCATGCTGTGCCTGCCAGGAGGGCGAGGAGCAGTTCTCGTTGTTGGTGTAGGTGTTATGATTGTGGACGTACTTGCCCGTGAGGATGGAGGAGCGAGAAGGGCAGCACATGGGTGTAGTCACGAAGGCGTTGATGAAGTGTGCCCCGCCCTGCTCCATAATGCGCCTAGTCTTGTTCATCACTTGCATGGAGCCTGCAAGCAAAGGGCATCGGTGAGTCACGTGGCCTCCTGGGGGGGACCAACTTAGGGGGTTCCCAACCCTAAGCCTGGAGCTGCAGGCTTAGGAAATCCATGGGCTGCATAGGCCAGATCTCCACCCCCAACCCAACCAGGAAGGCTCTGGTCTCAGTCCCACTAGAGAACTGTGTTGGATAAAAACCTGGTTTTAAGTATCTTTGTTTGTTTGAGACAGGGTTTCTCTGTAGCTTAGGGACCTATCCTGGAACTAGTTCTTGTAGACCAGGCTGGCCTTGAACTCAGAGATCCGCCTGCCTCTGCCTCCCAAGTGCTGGGATTAAGGGCGTGATCCACCACCGCCCAGCTTAAGTATCTTGACTCTAGATGCAAAACCTGTTTCATACATAAACAGTGTCTTTCTGTAGGGCGTTAACATACAGATTTTTTTTTCCTTTTTAAAGCAGCCACAAATGCAGACAGGATTAGGCTTTGTTTTGTCTGGAGGTTTCCCAAGAAGTATCCACTCGTACTGAAGTCTCGTCCAGCCAATCCCCAGACATGCATGGCCTCAGCTGTTCAGCCTCCTTAGTCCATTTGGAGTCCATACCCCACCCCCCTCAAAGCTAACCTATCTGCCCAACCTCATTTCTGGAGAGTTCCTGGGTCTTCCCACCAGCTTCTGAGCCCACCCAGCTCCTGGGGCCCCTCCAGCTTCTGGGTCTCTGATCCCCTAAACAAGTGTCCTTGATTATACACCAGGCAGCTAGGGTTCATCCCTGGCTGTTCTTGTCGCTCAGCAATGGTGAGAGTGGTGTAGGACACTCAGGAGGCAAGGAGATGAGTAAGTGCGGAGGCCTACTGTGTGTGGGCTGGGACCCTGTTGGTGGCACACAGTCAGCATGCTGTGCTAGGGTGGAGAACAGATGTCAAACTGCTCGCTGAGGTCGGAGGCTAAACACTGAGATCTAGGAGAGGTCCACGCACGACTTTCCCCTCTTCCTTCTATGGCCAGCCTTGGCTTCCCCTCTTCCTTGTAATTCTTTTGTGCAGGATCTCACTATGTAGCCCAGGATGGCCTGGAACTCGAACCCACCTGCATTTGTCTCCCAAGTGCCGCCATGTCCAGCTAAATTTTTTTACGTTTATTTATTTACCACATGTGCGTGCGTGTATGTGTGTGTGTGTGCATGCGTGCGTGCGTGCGTGCGTGTGTGTGTGTGTGTGAACTCCTTCTACATGCCATGGCATGCATGTGGAGATCAAAAATAACTTGAAGGGGCTGGTTCTCTCCTTTTACCAAGTGGGTCATAGGAATCAGACTCAAGTCAGCAGGTTCAGCAATGAGCGCCTCCATCTTGCTACTATCCCTCATACCCCTTGGAGACGGGGCTTTACTGTTGCCCAGGCTGGCCGCAAATTCTAGATGGTTCTCCTGCCTTACCTCCTACACTTAAAATGGCTTACCCAGGTGGGTCCTAATTCACAAATGTCCACACGGAAGACAGAAGATAAGACAACACAGGACACAGGTACTGTACCACTGACCCCTTGGGTGTGGGTTTGAAAGAACACTTCTGTTATTTTAGGGAGTCACAATAACATGTCAGGGACCTTGGCAGAAGCCCACACAGGGTTGGCCGTGCACTTGAGAGTCCCACCTTAGAGCTGTCCTTGCCACCCAGCAACTCCTTAGAGACAGGACAGCACTGATGAGCCCCTCAGGGCTGAGGGCGGAAAGACTCATTTGCTGTCTACCCGGTCTCTGCCACGCAGAAGGGGATGCCAGAGCTCTCAGGGCACAGATCATGGCTCCTCTTTCCCACACTGCCAGAGATTTTCTGCTGTGCCAACAATTAGGTCCAAGTTCCTTCCTGAGACCTAGAACCCTCCGGTGTCCATCCATGTTTCCCTGCCCCCTCCTCCAGCCGTCTCTCCTCTTCCTTTCTCCTCACTCACCTCATAGTGGCCTCTTCTCAGTTTCTTTTGTATGTGTACATATGTGTGTATGTGTGTGTATGTGCACACATATGCACCTTTTGTTTGAGACAGGATCTCTCATCTGCCTGGAACTTTACACATGGGCCAGGCCAGCAGGTCCGAGCCTACAGGGGTCTGCCTGTCTCAACTTCCCATTCTACCAGTGCTGAGATGACAGTGTGTGATCATGCTGGCTTTTTACATGGGTTCTAGGGCTTTGTGCTCTGGTTTTTATGCTTTTGAAGCATTAAGAGCCATCTCCCCAGGCTTCCTCGTGGTTTTGTGAATCCTCCGAGCTTATTCCGGCCCCAGGACCCTCGCACACACCACTGCCTCTTCCAGGGTTCTCTGAGACTGCTTTGTTGGCAAAGCCAGTCATGGAGACCTCAGATCAGGGGTTCTTCCTCAGCAGGCCCGGTTGACCTTCTGAGCTCCTGGAGGCCTCACCAGGCTCATTTCTCACCCCACCATTTAGCTCTTCTGGAATATCTGTGTACTTGGGATTCTGGCTGTTGGCAGTTCCAGGGTTGGTGCCTGGTAGGCGGTCTCCCTGTGAAGACGTGAGCTCCTTTGACACCAGCAGAGTGGAGGGAAGCTGGTGAGGTGTGTCTGGCTCTGACCCTGACCCAGCCAGCACCTTCCGCTGCAGGTCTGCCAGGCTGGCACCAGCTGGCTAGGGCAGTCTCTCTACAGGAAGCCTTCACTCCTGCCAGACGACTTGTATTACAGTAAGAAGCCTGGCGAATCTTCAGGAGGGAGCATGGACTCGGTGACAAGAGGGTCTCAGAGTTCTGGGCCCAAGCATTACTAACTAGCTCATACTCTACAAAGCCCGGGTTGGCTTCAAACCTGCCATGGTGAAAGATGATTTTGATTCTCCTGCCTCCAGGTCCTGAGTCCTGGGATTACAGGCCTCCATCACTATTCCTAATTTATATCGTTTTGTGCATGAAACCCACAGTCTTGTCACACTAGGTAAACATTGCCACCTGAGCTACATCTCCCACCTGTATAGCCCTGACTATCCTGGAACTTGCTCTGTAGATCAGGCTGTCCTCGAACTCAGAGATCCACCTGCCTCTGCCTCCAGAGTTCTGGGACTAAAGGCCTGCACCACTATACCAGGCACACACGAGTGTTAAGCTCTGACTTTTAGCTCAAACACATCAGGAGCTCTGGAGTTTGCCACACTCCGCAGCACACTCTGCACTGGACGTCAGATCACATGCATCCATCAGGCGCTGAAAGCCTCTGTTGTCGCCTGCTAATTGATCTGAGCTTTGGGACCACTGGCCTGTCCCTGGGGTGGAGAGCAGTGTCCATGATTGTAATTTCTAACACATGGGGCAATGTCTCGGGCTGGGTGTCTATTGCTCTTCACACATGATATGCAAAATTATTTTTCAAAGCATCCCTTTCTGAACAGGAAGTGAAGCTGGGGCACTTAGTGACAGGTGGGGCCACGGAGTGGGGAGGGTGGCAGATGAGAGCAGAATGGTGAATGTCACCTTCACCAAGCCCTGGTGATGGTGTCCTGGGGAAGTGCAGTGTCCCCATGCCTTTGACTCTTGGCTTTAGCAAGGGCCCCTTGGGGACAATCCATGGCATTGATGGGATGCCACAAGGCTTCTCACCAACCCTCAGAAATGCCCCTTTGGGTGGCTCCAGGGAAGTGTGCTGTCCACACCTGTTCACACACAGGGACAGGGAGTGGAACTGTGTCAGGCAGGTGGCCCTAACTGGCTTCTACTACTTGAAGCAAGTGTCGGCTTCTGGGAGCAGTAAGAGCCTGTTCTTTATAACATGGATCTGCCCAGCAGTATTAGTGGTAGAGTTCTGATGAGAACTTGGAAGGGGACAGAAGCCTAGCAAACACCATGGTGCAAGCCAGGATCTTCCACTCCTGATGTCACTGGTTGTCCACTGATACCTGGTGGGCCACATCTGGTCAAGCTCTGGAAGCCCCTCCCTTCCCTCCAGCTACTCAGGCGACATTGGGTGGCTCCTGGGCCAGCATTTGAATGCTCTGCTATCTGGTGAGCCTGCCCTTTGCTTTTTGGAGCACATATCCACCACTGGACCTTGCCAGGTGATAGCCCCTCTCCCCAGGACTAGGATCACTGTTTTCCACTTGGGTGACACCCCCAGGATGTAGCCAGCACCCTTCCACTTTAACCCGCGTCTCACCACTCTGCAGCAACAGGACCTCTGCTTTGTCCGCAAACCAACTAAGAGCCCCAGTCCTACTCTTTCCTCTGTATAGAATAGGGCTCCCAATACTCACACAGCTGTACATAGACACAGACAGACAGACAGACACTTACACAGAGAGACACAGAGGAGAGAGACAGACACATGCACACATACACAGAGACAGAGAGAGACATACAGGCATGCACACAGACACAGAGACAGACAGACAGACAGACAGACAGACACACACACACTCACGCCATCTTCCTCAAAGGTTCCCAGTGGCACCACCCTTAACTATGTGCTCTCCTCCCTGGCCCTCTGTCTCATACACATGGGTTCGTGGTCCCATGCTGCCGTCTGCCACCCTTCCTTCTTCCCCCAGCATCCTGTCCATAGTTCCTACTGCCCTGGGCCTCAGGACTGCCACACCCCAGAGTTGCTCCTGCATTATTTCTCTGACATGGATCCCTTGTGCCATGGGTGGAATGGACCCTCCATGGTTCAGACCTCTCAAGATAGAACCAAACAGCGGATGGCAGGCGCTCAGCGTCTCAGCATTTGGGGACCCGAGTTGGCAGACCCCCTCTGGAGGCTCAAGAAGCACCCCCAAAGCTGTATAGACACAAAGTCAACAGGCTTTGGAGCTGCCTTATGTTTTAGGGCTGAAAGCTCAGGAGGCTTACATCCCCCCCTTGGGAGCGTCATGCCGTCGCCAGACCTGGCAGCTGCCTTTGGGGAAGAGCTGAGTGGGTAGTCAGTTACAGAAGAATAATTCTTGGGGCCAAAATGACACAGGGGTCTGTGCAGAAAAGCACATACACCATGGCTCCCTTGTAGACAGTGACCTGCTTTACTGAAAGGGCCCAGTGTTGGGCTATAAAACCCACTTCTGTAATGGGAAAACACATGAGCTAATGGCTCAGAGGGCTAACAGCCCTTGGCTGGGAAGACACAGCCACACGCAGGGGAAGGGGGCAGCTCTCATGCTTCATGTGAAGCGGCCAGCCAACCCAAACGTGGTCTGTCTAACATAAACCTGGGAACATACAGATAAAAACAGGCATCGTTTCTTTCTATGATCAAACCGTCCCACCACACAGTGCCAGGGCGAGGTTATCCTAACATCTCTTGGTGTGAGTCTCCCCTCCCCCACAGCAGGACTTAAACTTCAGGGTCCCCAAACCCCTAACTGCCAGATGTCCCCACAACCCGCAACTGCTCAACTTTCTTGTGAACGCTGCATAGTGGCACCTAGCCTATCACTTGTGTGATTTGTGTGTGTACACATGTGCACACTCGGGCACGTAGGCATGGGGAAGAATGGGGTAAATGACTGGTGTCTTCCTCAATTGCTCTCCACCTTATCTTTGCAGACAGGGCCTTCACTGAACTCAAAGCTCACAGGCTAAAATTGATGGCCATCAAGCAACGAGAGTCTCCTGTCTCTATTCTCCCTTCCCCCCATTTAACCTTCCTGAACAAGGGTTACAGATGAGCCTAGGTGTGCCACACCTGCTTTCTTCACATGCGTGCTGGGGGGTCTCACGCTTGTGCGACAGGCACGTTACCAACTGAGCCATCTCCTTCGCTCTGAGTCTTTATTTGATGAAGCCCTTCAACTTCTGATCCACAGCACTGAACTGACGGATGGAATGCCCTGGCTGCCTGGTTTTGATGCACTGTATAATGAGTTTGCAAACAACAGTCAGGGGTTACTAGGTTGGCAGATCACTAAGCACGTTCCATCTCCCGACACGGTGACATCTGCCTATAACCTCAGCGTTTGAGAGGGGGAGGCAGGAAGATGAGAGGCCACCCTCATCTATGAAGCAAGTTCTCTCTCTCTCTCTCTCTCTCTCTCTCTCTCTCTCTCTCTCTCTCACATACACACACACACACACACACACAGTTTATTGATCTAGCACATGAGATTGTCCATCTCTGGCTGAGTTGGCTTGTGTTTACTTTTACAGTGTTGAAGATAAAACCCAGGCCTTTGAATGTGCTAGACAAGACATCTGCACTGAGCCTCAGCCTCATTTGCTCTTGTAAAGACTTGAGTCAGAGCAAGGGCTATCCATGGGGACTTAGCAGTATCAAGGATTTCTTCCTTCCCTTTTATATGTGTGTGGACATGTGTGCAGCGAACATACTTGTATTCGAAGGCCAGAGGTTGACACTGAGTGCCATCAGCTGTTTTTGAGACAGGGCGTTCCATTGAACCTGAGGCAGGCCAGTGAACCTCAACGATTTTTCTGTCTTGGCCTCTCCAGTGCTACCTGGCTTTTACGTGGGGATGGAACTCTGGACTTCACGCTTACGTGACGAGCACTTTTAACAACTGAGCCACCCCATAGACTTTCAGGATTGAAAACAGAAGCCAACTTCTGCCATTCCTGGTGCCAAAGCAGTTCCTGTCTGATTTCTTCCCCAGAGGCCTGCTGTTCCAGGTTGGGGTGGAGCGGGCACCACCCTATGCAATACCCTCCTGAGGCACTTTGGATGGTACCTAAGGAGATGATGCCGACCTATGCTTGCTTGTTCTACCTCATGGGTAAACAGAGTCTTTGAAGGCGGGGCCTCCTTGGGAAAGTGGTGGGAGGTAGACTGGGGTGGGGGACAAACACAACCAGAGTCAGTAACCTCAGAGTCCTGACGCTAATCTGCATGGGAGCAACTGAGCGCTTGCTTGGACTATTGCCGTAGACTTAAGTCATCTGCTCTGTCTTCTCCCCTCAGTAGCCAGAGAGCAATTTCTAACAAATTAAGTGATATCATCGTGTTCCTTCAGGCACTCTCCCGCAGACACCTGCCTCATTCACAGTAAGAGCCAAAGTCCACCTTTGGCACAGAACCGCAAAGGACCTGGAAAGCCCTGTCCTGATAAGCCCACCTTTCCCTCAGGCCGGCTACGTTAGGCCCTTCGTTAGGCCCTTCTTGACACAATGGGAAGCGCAGGCTTCTCAGGATCTGTGTTCCAGCTGCCATATCTCCAACTCCCATTATATTCAGGTTTCTTCAAATAGAGCCTCTTTAGAGGCTCCTGCTGGGTGGGCCCAATTGCCTTACCCTCCCCACTTATCTCCACTGACTAGGGAGGAAGGGCTGTCTTTGTTCTGCGTTATTTCAAAGTTTCCAAGGGCTGGATCAGGGACTGAGCACACAGGCAGACAGAGGGTGAGCTTCTATGCCCATGGCCTTCCTACTCAAGCTTTTAATTTTAGCCATAGATAACCCAGCACAGAATGTTCCAGTGGGAGCCTTTGGTCAAGGACCCCTTCTCTGTGGAGACCACAGTGCCTGTGGCTAACAGGAGCAGTCACAGCTAAAGGTCACAGTCAGACTGCCAGAGTACTTGGGCACATCTTTTTAGTGCCGGCAGAACGTGGCTCCCCACCCGCATTTTGAAAACCAGGATGTTGTTCTGGGATGTCATGAGGGCTTCCAGGGCACTTGGCTTTCTGGCACTGTGAGCTTTTTCCTCTGTAACAAAAACTAAACACCACGGCTTGGAGGCCATGGGGGAATGAAGGTGGGCATGCAAATACTCTCAATCTAAACGCTTCCTTCTGACCACGAGGACCTTTCACTACAGTGGAAGAATCATGGTCCCAGGCGCTGCCGTGGGTAAAGTGGTAAAGTGCCAGCCGCACAAACATGAGGACCCGAGTTCCTTTCCCAGGACCACATAAAAAGGCCAGATGTGATGGTATGTGCCTATAATCCCAGCGGTGGTGTGTGTGTGTGACTGCATGTCTATGTACGTACATGTGTGAGTGGTGTGTCTCTGTGTGTGACTACTTGTGTGAGTGGTGTGTCTGTGTGTGTGACCACGTGTGTGTGCGTGTGAGTGGTGTGTGTGTAACTGCATGTGTGTGTGTATGTGGTGTGTCTGTGTGTGTGCAAGTGAGTGGTGTATGTGACATGTCTATGTGTCTCCATGTGTGAATGGTGTGTGTGTGTGTGTGTGTAATGTGTCTGTGTGTGTGCATGTGAGTGGTGTGTGTGACTGCAGGTGTGTGTGTGTGTGTGTTGGTTGTGGTGGTGGAGGGAGGAGGATCAGGAGTTCCAAGTTGTCCTCAGCTGCATGGTAAGTTGGAGGATGCCTGGATTATGTGAGAGACTCTGTTTCAAAAACCAAACCATACAAACAAAGCAGAGCTGGGGATGTGGTTCAGTGGTAGAGCACTGTGCCCAGTACACACAAAGCCCCAGGTTCAAACCCCAGCACCACATGAACTTAGAGACACTATGGAGTGTTGCAAAATTGAATTGATGACCCTTTCCTGATGGACCCATGGGTAGGACCACCCCTTCCCCCCCAACATTTCCTGTGTATCAATGGCCTGGAATGGGCTGGTTGTGGCTAGAAATACCACAGTTTGCACCCATCGCCTGACTGCTTCTACTCCTGTGAAGGGTACCACTAAGCAGATGTGGAAGGGACCACCTTGCTTCACTTCAAGACCCCTGAGTGCAGATGGGGAAGAAAGGCTGTGAATTCAGGCCGAAGGCAAGAAGCACCTCTGTCCTGCCCCCCCCCTTAGGTCACAGAGGTCATGAGATAGCCCTCACCTAGCTTTAAGTGTCTCTGGAATGTCTATATTGTAGAGATCTCCCTTTAGGCCACCTGCCTCCAGAAGCACTTTAAGAGCCACTTTAGGAGATGAGATGTCCCAGAATAGCTCTGTGCCCAGCAAGGGGTGAGAGGGAGACCTGGGGGAGGCACCCAGTAGCACCCAGGGGCAACATCTGGGTGGGGAGCTGAGGCTCAGAGTGCACTAGACACTGTCAGCTCCAGGCTCTCGGTCAAGAACCAAATGAATGACACAGAACTCCTGCGGTTTCCTGGCTGACGGTGTCAAGGGAACCCTTCTTCACTCTGGGGAATTGCAAAATCGAGCTGGTGTCACAAACCCCCAAACCAATCAGGCAGATGCTGAGGAAGCCATGCTGCTGAATGCGGAGACGAAATTCCAGAGTCACGCTGTCAATTTTCCCTGCGTTCTCTGCGGCTCTGCTGTGGAGGCTTCTAGGAGAAAGCTCCAATGGGGGTCTCTCCATGGAGGAAGAGGACTGAGAGACCCCCAAGAGGAGTGTGGCGGGGTGTGAACTCTGCATGACTCATCCCTGTTCTCTGAGAGACTGCTTACCCGGGAACATTCAGGCACAGCAATCTTGCCACACCAGGTAAGTATTGAAGGACAGAGTACTTGCTGGAGTTGCCCCAGGTTTGGCAAGGGGGGTGTGTGTGTGTGTCACAGAGCCAATTACCCCGTCACTGAAAGCAACAGCTGCAAAGCAGTCTTGTTTGTGGGAAGCCTTCATTCTGTCTGTGGCTGGCTAGTTAACACAGGCTAAGTCATTTGGGAAGAGGGAACAGCAATTGAGAAAAAACTTCCACCAGATTGCAAGCCCACAAAGCATTTTATTGGTTGATGATTTATGTGGGAGGGCCCAGCCCACTGTGGGTGGTGCCATTCCTAGGTGGTGGTCCTGGTTCCTAAAAGGCTGCAGGCTAAGCGAGCCAGGGGAACAAGCCATGGGAACAAGCCACGGGACCAAGCCACGGGAATGAGCCACGGGACCGAGCCAGTAAGCAGCATTCCTCCAGGACTTTCGCTTCAGTTCCTGCCTGAGTTCCTGCCCTGACTTCCCAGGATGATGGACTGCAAGCTGTAAGATGAGATAAATTCTTTCCTCTCCAAGTTGATTTTGGTCACTGTTTCATTAGCACAGCAATAGAAAGCCTAGCTAAGACACCCTCTAGCCCTCTCTGCATGAGGTGCCAGGATTGACCTGATTCAGGCCCTCTTAGAAAGCTTCCCCACTGTTCTGGACCACCTGCCTGCTGCAACCCCCTAGCACAATGCACTGCTTACCCAGAGGCAGAACTGGGGGTCCACTGCTATCCTCCTTCAGCAACCTGCTCAGCATCACCAGCACACCCTCACCTCCCCCCTTGCCCTCTGCTGGTCTCCCTACTTCCCATTCTCACCCTCAAGCTGGCCCTTCCTCAGCCACAGTTAGAGCCTTTGCAAACAGGGCTTCTGGTATCTGACCTGCTCAGGCCATGTTCGAGATCTTTCCTTGGCTTCATATCGAGATCTTGGCCTTCATGCACGGCTCGCTTGGGTCTATACCTCTCCCTCATCCTCTGCCTTCCCTCCCCAGCCTGGGCAGCAGTCTGTGCCTGCCACCCTGCCCACAGTGCTCTTTCTGGAACTGTACATCTGGGCAACCACTGTGCACTGTACAGACCTCAACATAAAACTCACTGCTGAGACATTGTCCCTGCTGGGACCCTTGCCTCTGTCCTGTTGTGGCTCAGACCCTAGCTGCCCACCACCACCTGTCCTGTTGTGGCTCAAACCCTAGCTGCCCACCACCACCTACGTCCTCTTCTTCCTTCTCCGTGGGTCCGCTTCCGTCTCAGTGCACCTAGCCCACAATGGTCTCTCTTGTGACCAGTATGTAGCTAGCAATCACCTTTGACCTCTTCATCCTTTGTCCCCAGAGAGTGGCCAGCACCAACAAACTCCCAAACCCTCTGGTTTTTAACTCATGGGAGGTCCTGGCAGGAGATCAGAGAAGGAAATTGAGGCTTGGCTCTGATTTCCTCCTCCTTCCTCCCTGTGGTGTGGGTAGAGGGTATGGCAGTGTTGGGCAGCTCTGCCTCTGGGGTCCAGTAACTACCCCAAAGGTACAGCACTGAATCCGGAGCTATCCTCACACACCTGAATACAAACCAAGATCATGTCCCTTGGGACTGCTGGGTGTGACCCTCAAAGACTGGACTTAACTTTACAGTTTTGCCCTTTGCTCTGTTTCCTGTTGCCAGGCTTGCAGCTGTGACAGCTGGAGCTCCAGCAGCTGTTTTGAAGCACAAGGTGGCCTTGAAGACAGATGTGACACAGTAGGGATGGTGGTGTGGAAAGCCGGGGGGCGTAGGAGACATCCTTGATGTCACCACACCAATTCTGGACCACCGACCTCCAGACATTTTTATGTGATGAAGAAGCGATGCTACGCTTCATTTTCTTTTCCAAGTAGGCAAGCCTAATTCTGACATGCTTTCTAGAAAGAGTTCAAGGGACCCTGCCCCATCCCGTGCCCCTCAACACCCCGTGTTGATGAATAGAACTAAAAAAATCTCATAGGAATGCACTTGGGCGTTTGAACCCAGGGCGGGCCATTCCTGAGATAACCTGCATCCAACATGCCTTCCTTCCGCTGGTAAGTGGGGGCAGGAATGCTGGGAATGGATGTCGGTGGTGGATGAAGCTGCCCTGAACTGCTGCCTGGAATCTGGGTGTGTCGTCCTAGGCTGCCTGCCATCTGGCCCCCGTGAGAACCTGGGGCCTCCAATCCATCTCTTGGTTATCAGTTGGCAGCATGGGCGTACTTCCCTCATTTCCCAGATGGAACATGGAAAACTGGGCTGCCAGGCCCTTCTTTCCCAGGCCTACTTTGCACACGAAGAGGATGTCAGAGCTGGGGACCCGAAGTCCTCAGCATCTCACTGAGGTGCAAACAATCCTAGAAAGCTGTACCCTGTCTCACCCTCCCCACGCCACGCCTGAACCCCAGAAATCAAGTCTTGCCTTCAGACTTGACCATGGCTGCCTATGGAATGGCTCCTTCCTTGCCATTGCCACTGAGTGTCCCCATCAACTTACCCTGACTGCTTTGAAGTCCTAGATCTTGGACTTGTTCTCCACTGGTCTCACTTTGCCTCTGAGCCACCAGCACCCCCCACCATTGCAGCAGAGGCTTCACTGGGCTCCTTTACTGCCTGGACAGCCATAGACCCCTCGCCGGACACCTGCTTTGTTCTATTTGCAGTCTCTTCTGCACCGACTGAAATGTAAACCAACTGTTTCTCTTCCCTGCTCAGGGATATCCACTGGTATCCATCCTTACCTGAAGCTCAAGTCCCCTCCCTGGCTCAGAGTCCTACGCCCTGGCATGACCCATGCTACCATCGCTACCCCTCCAACTTCCCACTTCCTGTGCCCTGGCTCAGGCTGCCTTGCCACTGTCAGCCTGCCGTGAATGTCTCTGCCTCAGGGCCTTTGTGTCAACTGTCACTGCTGCTTGGCTGCCCTTCCCAGGAGTCCCCTTGACAGGTTCCCTGACCTTTCTTGAGCCAATGCCCCCTTTATCGATGTGATCACTCTGATGAAGCTACAGGTCCTCCTTCCCTCTTCATTTGACTTCTGTCTCTTGTTCTTACCACTGTCCTATGTCATATGCTATGTGCTTTGTCTTGGTTATTGACATGCATCTGCACTAGAACGCAAGCCCCGTGCCAGTCAAGATTCTGCCAATTTTGTTGCTCAGTACTCTGGCTAATAACAGGCGCTCAGTGAATGATGATGCAAGGAGCGAGTGTGGTCCACATGGCGCATCCTGCTGCAGAGACGTGTATGGGAGAAGCCTGAGTACCTCCTGACCTACTCATACCTTCCAGAGCCAATGCACAAGTTCCCTTTAGGGAAACCCGCCCAGTTTCTCTCAATCCCAGTCCTGGAGGTCACTGGGCTGTGTAATGGCTGCTGGATGCAGTGGGCTTTATTTGGGAAATGCTAACATCTGCTTAGTGAGCTGGTCTGAAGGCAGCTTGGAGGAAAGCAGGATGCCACACAGAGACTGGTGACATCTGGAGGGGCACGCCTGGATCCAAATGCATCTGAAGCCCCAAGTACACTTGAGCCTTTTATTCCCCTGCCTCAGTAAGTTGCTGGTCCTGGTTTGCACCCACACTGCTTGAACTGAGTTCCAGGAAGTCCCTTGTAACTGGAACAGTCAAGACCAATGGGCTGCGACTGTGCCTGTCTGACTTTGTTTTGTTTTTGAGACACAGTCTCACTATGCAGCCCAGGTTGGCCTAGAACTTTTGATCCTCCTGCCTCCACCTCCTGAGTGCTGGGGTGACAGGCATATACTACCATGCCTGGCTTCATTTATGAGCTGTCATATCTGATGAGACACCTGTCCCTACAGCACCTTAGTGTCCCCTCTAACGGCACCACACAGCTGACCTTTGCCACCTATGACGGAACAGTCTTATCTAACAGCTCGTGTTTGGACAATGCATGACTCCCCCTGGATTCTCAGATTCCAGCTGAGCCCTGGAGATGTCCTGGAGTTGGCCCATATCTAATTTACTTGGCCAGCGCTAGCAGAACCCAGCATCTCCTCGGCCTCCATGGATGCAGCGCTGCATGTGACAGGACTGTGATGTCATGTATGACTCCAACCCCATATCCTGCTGATGCTCCTGTGTGCTTTCAGACTTCCTCGGTGCTCTGCAAACACAGCAACAACCCATGCCCTCGCTCACTAATGTTCTGGGAACCAGTCCTCAGCACCCAGCACCCCCAGGTGACAACCAGGGAACTGGAGGCATGCCAGAAAAGCAAGGTAAATAAACAGCAACCATGAGCTAGAAGGGGTCCCTCTTCTCACTGGGTCCTGATGAGAGTGGACAGCTGTCCCCACCTGAGATTAGCTCTGCTGAGAGGCCTCCAGCCAGAGGCCCTGCGGAGCCACCTCACAGACAAGCAGAAAATAGCAGTTGATGAATTTTTCAGGACCACCCTCGGCTTGCTGGTGGTGGCCAACTGTGAGCTAATGTGCTGGGCTTTTGGGGAGCATGCATTATTGATCTGGGTCTGTCTGGTTTATAAAAAGCCCATCAGTCCCCCAACTACCTGCTTCCCACTCCACATTCCTCACATAGACTCAGTTTGGCTTGCTTAGGACACTACCTGTGGGGAGGCGATGGTGGGTGGGCACCAATCTAGGGCCGCTGGAGGGAGCTGTCGTAGTACAGAATATGGGAGGCCCTGTCCCCACTGACTGGCTCTCTGAAATTTCCATTAAGATGCCTATCTGCAGATTCTGCCAGAGAAGGTACTTGCGACAGTTAAGCCTCAACGTGGACATTCTTCAGACAGCCTATCGCCCATCCAGGAAACTGGTTGAGCAGAGCAGTGGTAAAGGCCACAGGTTCTTGGTTCAAAATCCTATTTCACCACAATTTAGCTGTGTAACCCAGACATGTGATTTGCCATCTCTGTGCCTCACTTTCTCCAATGGCAAGACGGAAGGGGATGGGTATCTATAGTCAGTCTTGGTTTATCCTCATCCCATTTCAGCTCATCCATGGATCCTGACTTGTCCTGAAAGTCAGCATTTATTCTCCACTGGTTTTAGGTCCCACACCCGTGCATCCAAGTATATATGTATACAGCTTGGCCTCTGCCCACCCCACTCTGAGCCTTCATCCTCACCCACCCTACTCCTGGAGGGCCTACTGGGAGCCCTCTGCTCCTACTCTTGTCCCCTGACGTCATCATAATAGCAGAGGATTCCTGTGGCAACTCATGTGAGGCCACAGTCCGTCCCAGTTGCCTCGCTAAGAATGACACCGGTGTGGTGGCTCGTGCTTGTTGCTCCAACACTCCAGTGGCTGAGGCAGGAGGATCTGAGCTCAAGGCCAACCTGGGCTCCATAGCCAGGCCTTGTCTCAGAAGAATACCCAATATCCCTCTGTTCCCTCACTGTGGTCACATGGTCACATGCCCCATGGGTCTGGTCCCAGTAGCTCCCCGTTGCTTTGCCTCAATATTTGCCATTGCAAAATCACCCTCCCCAAGCCCCCAGCACCTTGTTAAAGCTGTGCTGCTTCACCGAGTGGCAATGTGGGGTGCCTCAGGTGCCATGACACTAGTTTCCAATAGCTTGAGAGCCACAGGAAGGAGCCCAGGGGCCAGAGGCCATGTACCACTGCAAGCATATCGGCTCCTACCCACAGCCTCATATTGCAGAGCTCCTTCCCAGTGAGCAGGAGACCTTGTATGCCAAGCTGTCGATAAATCTCTGAACTCTCACCGCTTCCAGGCTTTTTTCTGCACTGATAACGCACGGACACGAAGCCACACTTGGGGTTCTCAGCACCCACTGTGCCAACACTGGCTTGAGTTTATGCAAGTGGCCTTTTTGAGTAGTTAAAACACGGGCGCGAGTTGCGAGGACTTCATTGCCACCAAATGTATCCTGTTGTCCTCAGAGAGCAGGAAGGAACCCACCCTTCACTGGTCAGCAACAGGCCCTAGTCTCTGTCAATCTCCCTTTCCCGGCTCCACCCATATCTACTTCCTTAATCCTGTACCAGGGCCTTTGCACGTGCCTCCACCACCACTGGGGACACTTGCCCCGGATTTTCACAATGCACAGTAGTACAGATGGTGGAGAGGGACAGCTAGCTCCCAGGAGAAGGAGATCACATGTGAGTGCACACTGTGCAGTATGAATGTCGCAAGCTACATGTGGCTGTGGAGCCCCTGAGAGGTGGCCAGTCCTAACCATGTCACATACCCATGAGGCATTGAGAGCAAGGTAAAGGAAGGCAAAGCATTCACAAGTAATTTGCTCAACTGATTGCACTTCAGGTATAGTTTGCTTATGGGGTTAAACAAAATGTTACTGCGACTGATTTCACTAGCTTCCTTTTACTTATTTATCTGTTTGTTTGTTTGCTTATTCTTTTTTATTTCTGGGTCTCAGGCAGCCCAGATGGCCTCCCACTAGCTATCTCCCATCATTTATTCAGTGATAACCTTAAACTTTTCTTTTTTTTTCTTTTTTCTTTTTTTTTTTTTTTTTTGGTTTTTCGAGACAGGGTTTCTCTGTGGCTTTGGAGCCTTGTCCTGGAACTAGCTCTTGTAGACCAGGCTGGTCGAGCTCACAGAGATCCGCCTGCCTCTGCCTCCCGAGTGCTGGGATTAAAGGCGTGCGCCACCACCGCCCGGCAAACTTTTCATCCTTTTGCCTCCAGCTCCCTAGTGCTGGGATTACAGTTCTGCGTCACCACAACTGGTGTCTGCAGTGCTGGGGATGGAACCCAGGACTTGGCACAAGCCAGGCAAGCGTTCTACCCAACTGAGCAGCATCCCCGGCCACTTGCATTTGTGGCTCATAATAGACAGCTGTCTCTCAGTGCTGGGGAATCAGGTTCTGATGGTGTTCAGGCCCTCGTGTTAACGGCTGTGCTCTTTGCTAATAACCTGCACCCCTGTTATTCACCGAGATGACAAGCGACACTGGGTGCTGGGCACAGCTGTCCTACTGTACCGCTCAGGGAATAGTGAGAATGGAAAATGCTGGTACATTTTCTGATGTTTTTGATCTGTTGAGTCTGCAAATGCAGAACTGAGGATACAGAGGGCTGAGTGTTCCTAAGGGACAGCATGGACGTGGGTTTGGCGGGGGAGGAACCCATACAGTGACTTCGGGGTAAGAAGATGCAGGGGTGGGGAGAAATAGGGCTCCCCGGGAGATGCCCCAGAGGTGAAGGAGAGCAGGTCTGGATTGACTGTGGAGCCCCCTTCCGGTGACCTCAGTTTTGGGGTTTCCTATTGGTGCTAACAGAAAGAAGGTTTCTTATAGTAGAGAGAGCAAAAGCCCGTGACAGTTGCTCAGAAGGGAAGGGAAGGGGGATGGCTTAGCTGTCAGCCAAGGCTATGGCCCAGTAGCTTGGGAGAGCAAAGTGGTCAACAAGAACAAAATTATCTCAGTCTCTTTACCCCTATGTTGTAGAAACTGAAGTTGGGGATCCCCATCCTTGAGGGACCCACATTCTCAAGGCACCCAAACTTACATCCGCTTAGAAGCCACATAACTGCCTGGCACCTGGAGCTTCTGCGGGACTGTGGGGACATGGCACCTCTAGAGCCCCAGGTATCCTGGCCAGCTCGGCTACTTACCCAGCTCCACGTCCTGGTCATCCGTGAGCACCAAGATGATGTTGGGCCGGATGTTCCTACGGTCCCTCTGGAAGCGGCCTTTCAGGCGGGGATGGGACAGGAAGGCTGAGCTCCCAGCCAACAAAGACAGGAGAGCGGTGGACAGCAGCCATAGCGGCAGGCCAGGGGGTGCCATTGGCGTGGCTTACTGGTCTGTTGCTTCCTCCTAGATGCAGAGGCTGCGGTGGTGTCTTGTGGATGGGGTTCCTTCCCCTCTTCCCTCAGGACCTGAAGGATGAGAGGGATAGATGGGAGTTAGTGTACTGACATCACAGTTGCCCCCGCTGGGCTGGCACGCTGCCTTGCACAAAGAAGGGCCAGTGTGGGCAAGGGTAGTCTTGTCCATGTTCCAGAACAGTGGGAATGCAGTGTGGGCTAAACTAGAGAAGTGTTTACTGTTGGCTTGGGGACAGATCAGCAGTAGAACTGTCCACGGAGACTCTCCTGGAGGGTCCCCAGGTAGAGACCCTACCCTACCTAGCTTTGGCTCACCTACCCACTTAGACACAGAAGGGGACAGGCCACCAGTACTTCTGCCTGGCTCTTCCCTTCCGGTCCCAGCAACAGGCAGCTTGGATCGCAGGGATGCTTTGGGCTGTGTGGCCATTGGTTCCTGTATTAGATGCGCCTTTCTGGGGCTGTTGTCCCCACAAACAGAGAAACCCCAGTTTTCCCAGGGTCCAAGCTAAGTACTCAACCTGACAAGGCCATGTGCGCAAGGGTGAAGGGCTCCCTTGCAGAGTAAACACGACAACGGCAGAGAAGGCCGAGGGAGAGGAACTGGCACATCCCACACTAGTCTCAAGTCATCCTTAAGCCCAGGCGACTGTACCTCCAGCAAAGGTGGGGAGGGAGATCGGAATGGCTGCCCAACAGAGAGGCCTCAGCACCCACTTTGCTGAGGGGGAAAAAAGGGAAGCCATCAAGAAGTCAGGTTACACCACCACAGCTGTGACCTTGGAGGAGTCTGCCTGTCCTGTTGACCATGGAGGTGGGAGCCCAGCAACAACCTCAGAGCCCTAGCCAGGGCGCTCAGTGGGTCCTCTGACCCCACAGGGTTATGCTGTCCTCATCATCTCACCTGACCTAGGGCTATAAGAGTGCCCAGGGGTGGTCTAGCCTTCAGGGCAGCTGGAGGGAACTTCCTAAAATGGCAAGTAGATTCCCTGACTCAGCAGGGCCCTGTGTGCACTAACAGCAACTCAGATGTAGGGCAAAAGTAGGGGAGGGGGGTACCTGCTCCTGGCTGTGCTGGCTCAAGGCCCTGGCTGGTCTCAGTCATGTGCTCAAATGTTCTCCTTTTAGCACCACCTAAACTCTCACTCACCTCTCCATCCCCGCTGGCTTCCTTGCTGGGTAAGAGGCGGTCATTTCTACCCCCTGACTTTTTGACTCTTGCCTTTTGTAATCACAGTAAGAGCTTTGTCTTCATCTGGCTAGCTCATTCGGCTCCGCCAAGCCTAAGCACTAACTAATGCCACCTCCCCAGACAACAGCCCCCCCCGGCCCCCATCCAAGCACTATTTTATCACCTGCTTGATGTCCCTCAATCAATCACCACATCTTGAAATGAGCTTATTTCCTGTGATATACACACACACACACATCCCGCCCCCACATCCTCCACACAGGAGGGACAGCCCCATGAGGGCAGAAATGGGACTTTCATTGGTTACACTTGGGTCCCCTGTCTGGTGTCTGATGCGAAGAAATAGCTAACCAGAGGAGTGGGGATCCCGAGAAACTCTGAATTCTGCAGAGTGGGTTCTGCCAGACTCCAGAGGGCCATGCCACAGCCTGGGTGTACACAACTCAGAGGCCTAGGGCCCCCCACAGGCTCCTCCAGATACTTCAGAGGGCCCCCAGGGAGAAACCCACCATGCTGGTTCTCTGGATGGTGCTATCACTAGAGAGATGCCGGGGAGGGTCTGGGTGGGCGCTGTTTACCCTTCCCATCTCTTCCAGGGGAGCCATGCCTGCTTTGCCTCTGTACGGGCCAGCTGAACTTAGATGTTCTTCCTCCTTCTGCCCTCCCCTGCCCACCTCCACCCCCTGCCACACACAGGGCAGTAGCTCCCCACCAGTGACCACAGTTCTGCTGGGGGGCCATGGGGTACTTACTCCCTCTTCTTGTCTCTTGGTCCAGGGTAGCTATGGACCTTCCTGTTGAGAGGCCCAGAGGCTCTCTCCTGGCTGCTGGTGGAGCCCTCCTGTCCTCTTAACTGTCTGTAGTCATCTCTCCCACCGTGCGGTGAGTGCCTGGTTCCAACCCAGGTGTCACAATGTCTCCTTGAGCATTTGCCTTTTCCCTGGGTGGTGGTGGTGGTGGTGGGCGGAGGGGGGCAGGGAGGGGGAGGACGGCTCCCACTGCCTACCCCAAGTCCTGGGCTGGCCTGCAAAACAAGCTCCACAGAGAGCTGGGGAGAGAGTCATGGTGCCAGGCCACGGAGGACACAGAATGAAGCGAAGTCCGGCATGGTCACTGAGGGTGGCACCCAAGAGGGCAGACACTGGCTACCTCGGCTCCCTGCCATACTAAAACCCTCACCTGCCACCAGAAAGAGCCAATGCAGTGGTCTCTCTGAGCTACCCTAAGTGACAGTTAAGAGCATAGACCTTTGAGTTTCTTGTCTAGTCACTTAACACTGCCGTGCCTCAGTTTCCCTATCAGACATCTGGGAGTGAGAGATGAAGCAGGTCACCCAGAGGCAGAAGCAGAGCTCTCGCACTGCACTGCGAGCCGTCTCTGAGCAGTGGTCACCCTCCCGCACGGGTTTCTCAGTCCTTTCCATGAACCCAGGGACGAGGGTTCTTCTCTTCCCACGACACTGTCCCCACTGGCATCCAGAGAGGACAGCAGAGGACATCTGAACCTTGCCTGGTGCCTCTCCATACCCCAAAACTGTCAACCCCACCCCCCGCAACTTCTTCCATCCACATTGCCCATTCCTGACACCCTCCAACTGCAATTGCAGGTTTTCTGTTGTTTTGGAGAAAGGGTCTCAGTATGACCTTGAACGTGCCACATTTCTGAGAATGACCTTGAACTCCTCAAGTTCCTGACTCCACTTTCTGAGTGCTGGATTACAGGGGTGTACCACCGTGGTCTATACTGTGCCAGAGATCAAACCCAGAGTGTGCACGTACTAGACAAGCTGGAAACTGGGCTGCCCCTTAGTCCATGACATCTTCAAACAGCCTTATAACACAAGACAAGTGATGTAGCACGTCATCCCAGCACTCAGGAGGCTGAGGCAGGAGGATCACAAGCTTGACTCCTGTTGGAGCCACAGTTTTCATCACCACAATAAATCAATAAACCAATGCACATTTCTGAAATGGGAAACTCTTTTGCCAAGTGTGATAGGAAGCAACCATCCCTTCCCTGTGGAGTGGCTCACATGGAGCTAATGAAAGCTGATGGTGGCCCTGGGCACTGCTTTCCCCACCAGGGCCCTCTCAAACACTCTGTTCTCCTGAGTGCGGATGCCAGCCAACCCACAGCGTCACTCAGCCTGGAGGGAACAGGAGGCTGCACATGAACAGAGAGGGCTCTCCTCATGGTGCTGGCTCCTGAACTACTCCCAACCAGGGTCAGCCTCTCAAAGGGCTGGGTCTATCCGGAAGCACAGACTTGTGGGTGAACGAGAGTTCCAGAAATATACCAGCATGCTTCTACAGCTACCTGGTCACCAGGAAGTGAGACAGCCCTGAGAGAATCCCCACAGGTTGCCCTACAGGGCCTCCAGTGGCAGCTGGCCAACCAGGACTCACAGGAGCAAACACTCCTGAGACTCCCAGCTCGTAATGCCTGGGGCAGCCCCACTCTGAGAGCTTCCCAGCTGCCAGCCCATCTAACATGCAGGACTGCCCAGTGACATCATACCTACGCTATGGATGGGGAAAGGAAAACACAGCATGCTAAAATCACTTTCTCCTGACTGCAGGTTCCAGGCAGACAAGCGTTCAAACCCAGGCTGGATTTGATCAGCGTGACAGAACCCTCTAGAAGCAGGTTTATATGTGGCTTCCTAAGAGGCTCCCAACCATAGTATCTCCTGCCCAAAGGGTGGGCAGGTACCCCTCCCCAGAGCCTTTTAAAGCTATCAGTGTGGTGGGGTGGAGGCAGAGTTCCTCTGCTGGGCTACAGGCCCAGCTCTGGCTCTGCATGCTGGTCTCAAGGAGCCCTTCCTCCCTCCGGATGGAGTCTGGAGTTCCGCAACCCAGAGCTGTGGCATGAGAGGAGCTAATTATCCACCAGCCGAGCCATCTGTGGGTCGATTTTTGATGAATCCCCCTACTCCCCCATCCCGATGGCTTCTCCTGGCTCTGTGCCAGCTCTCTGGACATAGAAGAAATCAATTAACAATGACACAAGAGTCTGTCTCCCCTTTCTCGGTAAGGGGATACAAAGCAGTGGCACAGATCGCCTCTGAGTCCCGTTCTGGCTCAGAGCGTCCTGTCACCACGCACGCCATGTTGCCCATCAACTCATTCCAAGCCTGCCCAGCCCTTTCTCTTCTTCCCGGGTCTTCTTGCTGGCCCTTGGCAAAGGAATCCCAGCCTAGCTAACTATCTCTGGAGACATCTGAGGTCCCAAGAGCGCAGAGACACCGTGACACTTCCAGAACCACGCGCCACTCTACATGGGAACAGATCTTGGTGTGGTTTCAGGTCCCTGGACACAGAGGACAGCTATGGGGAATTCCCAAGGTCTCACTCAGGGGACCTAGAAAGGCCTAGGTGGGCTGTTTTCTTCTGTGGGTCTCCAAGTCCCACAAAAAGGAAGGAGACACATATGCAGTTGACAGAGTGGGAGAAGATGAAAGGTCAGAGTGGAGGAGGGACCAGCCTCCTGGGAGGCAGAGACACTTAGAAGCCATGAGCAGAGCCCTGCCACATACCGGGGACCTCCTGGATATGAAGTCGGGTGTTCAGTGGCAGGAGAGTCCCACCCAGATAGTGACGCAATCTCCTAGCGGGTTCCACTCCTTCCGTCCTTGCTTTGCTCACACAGTGGTCAGAGAGCCACTGAACAAAACCTAGAGCCTATTCTTACTGAAAAGTCTTCAAGCGCTCTACCCCACCTAGGGTAAAACCCTAAAGTCCCCAGAGGCCACTAAGACCCAACATAATCTGACCTTTGTCCCTACCCTTTCCATCATTTCCCACTCCTGCATGTGACTCCATCCACACGGCCTCTGGACATGCCTGGCCTGTCTCCACCCCAGGACCTTTGCACTGGCTGTTCACGCAGATATCTTCCCAGCCCTGTCCTTCTTTCCTCCTGGTCTTTGCTCACATTCCACCTTTACATACTGAAGCTGAAGCACTGGCTGCTTCAGGCACCAGCCGTTCTACCTGCCAATCTCCCTACAGAACGTCACCTCCCTCAAGGCACAGATCTCTGTCATAGTCATCTATTTCTGTGTCCCCCAACACCAGCAGGTGCTCAAGTTATTTCCTGGACTTAGCAGAGAATGTCCTCCCACCTGCCTCCTGGTAACAAGCCCTCCACTGTGCCCAGAGGCCGCTGTGGCTCCGTGCGGCCGCTGCAGGGAGGGCCACTGACCCACTGAGGTGAACATGTACCACATGTCTGGCCAGTGAGATACCGGGGGCCCGCAGAGGCCCTACTCTGAATGGTGTGTGTGTGTTGTATGTGTGTGTGTGGTGCATTTTGGTGATAATGGGTAGGCTAGTCAGAGCTGTCCTTCAGAAGGGAGCGTACCCCCCCAACACCCTGAAAGAAAATTGTGGGGTAACTAGAGTCACTCGGTGCTTGGCAGGATTCTGCACAATTCTAGGTATCCATCCTATGTTAACTCACCCACATATACAACAGCAGGGTTCAGTGCTATCCGCCTTTGGGTGAGCTTGGTCAAGGGCGCACAGGAGGGGACAGGGAGGGAAGGGCAGGGGAGGGTGCTCTCGAGGCCCCGTCCCTGGCAGGTCTCTGGGAAGAGAGCCACAGCTCTGCCATAGCTGTCTTCTCCTCATGAGAGAGGCAAAGCTGTGCGCCCAGATATCCTGACCCCAGGCCCCACTCCTATGGCCCCACACTTGTTTGGAAGCCACAAACAATACCGAGGATTGAGGTTTAGTGAACAGGAAGAACACAGGGAAACTGCTGGTAGGGGCAGTCAGGGAAGGCTGCCTGGAGGAGGGGGCAGGAGTCAAGTTTGAGATACTCAATAGGTATAGAAGGTCAGAGAAGCCCTGGGGCACAGAAAGAGTGGGAAGAAGTGGTAGAGGGTGTGGCCTCAGACAGAGAGGAAAGAATGAGGAACGTCTGGTCAGGCAGTAGCCTAGCTGGAGGTACACGCTGTCCCTGACCCTGGCATCTCCCTGTTTCCTGGGTGCAGTTTCCCTCCAGCGCTCTCTGGTCTCTGAGGGAACTGCTAGGGCTTATGGGACAGTTTCCCATGTCCCCGTCTTATGTCTAGGGTCTTGGCATCCTGCTGCCTTCTTCTGAGATTCCAGCTGGAAACAACAGAACCAAACCAGCCTTCAAACAGGACAGGGTTTGACAAAAGGATCCTTCTGAGGGGTGGGGTCTGAGGGATGGAGGCTGGTCTCCAGGCAAGGCTCAGTGTATGGACAGGTAGCTCAGGAACGAAGAAAACAGGACAAAGGGGCCAGAAGCTCCAGCCGGGTGACAACCAGGCACAAAGCCATCGAGGCAACGAACATTCGGGAAGGCCTGTGCGCCAGGCACAGTTCTTGGTTCTATAAACAGCAGGTGTCCTCACGGCACCGGCATTCTGATGAGCCGGTGAGTCTCCAGGTGTGCGTGTGTGCATGCGTGTGTGCGCACATGCGTGTATGTGTGTAAAGAGCAACACCCAAGACGGGAATGGTGTCGAGGCCGCGGTCCCAGCTGGCACTCAGAGAGGCTAGAAGCAACACGTGCAAAGTCTCGGGGAACAGAGTGACCAGACTGTCTACATGCCACAGAAGCAGATGGCCAACAGGGACCCCAGGACTCAGACACCTGCATATTGGCTCTGTGCCAGGACTATTCCCTGCCCAGTGAAAACAACTGTACCCCAAAATCTCTGCTCCTACTGAGCAGGGAGAGGATGGTCGGCGAACAGGGCAGTCCACACAGGTGGGAGGAGGCAGCAGGGAGCACCCTGAGGGGAGTGGACTATGATCCGAACTGGCTGCCTGGCTTTGAACCAGCTCTGCTGCCCACTGGATGCCAGGAAGTATGTCTTTTTTTTTTTTGGTTTTTTGACACAGGGTTTCTCTGTGTAGCTTTGTAGCCTGTCCTGGAGGTGTGTCATTTCTTACAGCCTTTATCTATGAAGTGGGGGAAACAAGAGCATTCACGACACAGAGCTGAGAGGATGGAAGAATGGCTAACGGCCTTTAGAAGTAGATCCGCATACAGCAAGTGCCCGATCAATGTTGGCAAGTCTCATCTACTGGCTTTGGGCCGCCCAACAACAGCCCCCAGTTTTCATTTCAGCATCCTTTCCTTCCTGCATTTGGTTTCTAATGTTCAGGCCCAGTCACAGAGGTCTAAGGTTAGACCATGAGATCAAGACCTGATCAAAGCCAAGCAGAGCTTTTCAATTCCCCTGCCTCAGCGATTCACTAATCAGAATGTAACACTTTGGCCTACTGAGTATATACCATTCTATAGAAACAGAGGGATCCTGTCACCCTCTTGCCACCTGTGGAATGGAGAAGGAAGCCACCACAGGAAGAAGCCAGTTCTGGAAAGTGGTATGAACTCAGTGACATTAGAAGCCTGGTTCCAGCTAAGCCTGCAGGGAGAAAACTGATAGCTAGGTCCTTCAGAGTCAATAGATTCCTCCCCCTTTCAGCTATGAGCTGTTCTTTTTGTAAGGTCAGCTTCCTCCCGATGCTTCTGGACATGAGTCAAACTCGTTTTCAGAGACTCATGAAGAATGGCCGCTCTCTGCCCTGCTGGTGGTCATGGCTGGCAAGGCTCCAGAACTGTGCCTGGGCTAGGTGCTGGCTGCTGAGCAAGGCTGCGTGTGGTCTGTGTTTGGCCTGGAGGATTCTGGGTGGGACCAAGAGAGGGCTCCAAAGCTGGTATCTCGCTGCCTGTTCCCTCCATGGCTCTGTGATCCTGCCATTCATTCCCTTGATGTGTGCAGTGTAGCTGGCCTGATCTGAGGTCAGAGGACATGAACCTTTCCTTTCCATGGAAGTCTAGAGACCGCAGTATAGATGAACACATGGGGCTCCAGGCCCTTCTCAAAAACATAGAGCATAAGGGCCAGCAGGCCATACCTCAGCGTCCCTGCCCTACTGTGCAGTGAGAGCTGCCTGTCTATTGGGGTCTAAGTTTGTCCCATGCCCATCCCAGAGGTTCCCCAGAGCCTCAGAAGTCTGGGTGACCCAATATCCCCAGCTCTCTCTTCTTTTTTCCCCAGAAGAGAGAAAGCCACGAAGCCAGGGTCCAGAGGGCAGGAAGGGCTGATATCAGGTGTGAGTTACCCTGACAATCTGTTTACTTGATGTCTTTAAGGGTAAAGTCTCACTCGAACTCACCAAGTAGCCAAAGGTAACCTTGAACTCCTGACCATCCTGTTCCCGAGTGCCAGGATTACAGGCATGCACACCACACCCCATGTATGCTCGGAACGGACCCCAGAGCTCTGTGCATGCCATGCTAGACAGGACTCGACCCACTGAGCTGCATCCCCAGACCTTGTTTCTGTTTCTCAGAGGGAGAGAGATCTCATTGTGTGGTCCTGTCTGGCCTGAAATTCCTTATGTAGACCTGGCAGTGGCCTGCGTGCCTCTGCCACAGGTAGATGACAAGCTGTCCTGCTAGGTTCTCCCAACCCACCTTCCTGGTGACATCTGGGAAAGATAGAACTATCTTTCATACCTAAAGTTGAAGAAAACATTAATTTCTTTGCATGGCTTTGTTTTACACTCCCTCTCGTTTGTAAGAGACAAGATGCTCAGACACCCGCTCACAGGGTGGGATGTGACCCGGGGAGGAACCCTTGGGAGGGCCTGCCTTGCAAGAAGTCTAGGTATTATTTTTGGAAAAAGACACCTGTCTGCAGTGGCCTTTGTCTATAGTTGGGGTCATGGGCACAGATCCCCCAGGAACAACACGGAAACTGGAATGAAAGACCTAGGGGCTGGAGAGATGACTCCGAAGTGTAGAGCATACACTACTCTTCTGGAGGACCTGAGTTCGGTTCCCAGCACCCATACTGAGCTTGTGAGGGTTCTTATGCCTCAGGTCTGCAGGTACTGTGTTCACAACACCTATACACACACACATAATTTAAAATTAAATATTTTAATTTAGGACCTAGATTTAGGAGACGGGGCACAGGGAAAAGCCAGTCCATTCTAAACCCACAAAGAGGCCCCTCTGCAGCTCGGCTGGGGAGCTGTGAGTGAATCTTCGGGGCCATCGGTTCTTCCCTAAGCACCTACTTATGTGCCGGCCACAGGGTGGGTGGGTGCTGCCGGGGCTACGAGGCGTGACGACAGAGGCTGAACCAATGAAGAGGAATTCTGGATTCTCCTGAGAGCTCTGAGGGTAATGCTAGAGTCGATCAGAGGAGGCCTCAGGGAGGAGGTGACACTGAGCTGAGACTCGAAGGTGGTGAGAAGCTGGTTATAGCTAAACTGTTGCCTCCCTCCCTTCTTCCATGTTGCTGGGGACTCTCTTGGGCCTTGGGTATCCTGGGCAACACTCACGAGAAACCTTCTAAGCAAAGGAAAAGGTACATGAACGGGCGGATGGCAAAGGTACTTGCTCAGTGGCAAAGGTACTTACTACAACAGCTGGTCAACCTGGGTTCTGATCCTGGAACCCATACGAAGAAACCCAACAGATGCCACAGAGTTGTCACCTGACTTCTGCACACACGCTGTGGTACCCATTCCCCCACCCACACTAAACACAAGAATGCTAATAAAGGCAAAGGCCCCGTGACTGGATTAAGCACAAAAACGTGCATGGCAGAAACATGCAGGAGAGTGGCTGGCTGGCCCAGCTGAGAGTGGACACAGCTGTACCCTAGCCCATGCCTGTGGCAGCCACGCCTGCTGTCCTTCCTGGGTGTTTCGGGGAACTGGAATCAGATAGGACATTCCCACCTCTGTTCTTTGTTCTTTCCTCTCAGCTGAGGACAAAAGCTTCCTTGGCAGGAGTTACAGTTATTTCTGAAAAAGGCCCGGAGCCAAAAGCAATAAAGCCCAAGAACAGAGTCGTTATTCACGCCTAATTGCAGGCTGGTGTTCAGTGGGACTGACCGTCCCAGCCTCTCACCCCAGCTCTCAGCCCCACACTTGCCCTGCCCCATGCGTGCCCTACACACAGCACAGGGATTTCTGGCTATGGATGCTGCTGCGGTCTTTAGGAAGGCCATCCAGGAGCAGCAGGGCATTCTGACTGCCGGGATAAATAGCCCAGTCATTTCTTCTCCTTCTGCCTGATGCCTGGTTGAGCACACCATCCCGAGCCAATACAAACAGGTCAATGCTTCTGGTCATTCCAGAGGCTGGGACACACAGGTGGGACAGCCGCCTAAAGTCCTTTTGACCAAATAACCAGCTAGCGGTGGGATGGATAGAGCGTATGTGGGCCCTACTTCCTGCCTTGTGTGCCTCGCGGACTAATGGATATCTGAGAGGAAGCCGGTAGGGAGGAGGCTGTGGGTCCTGTGAGCTGGGGCTCATGGACTGTGAGCCATCAACTGGGGTGTCCGCAAGCAACCCCATTCTGGGGTTGGGAGAAAGGCAGGTGAGCATGCCAGGTCCAAACAAGGCTGGGACTGGGGCGTGTCCGACATCCAGAGTGCTGGAAGAACCCTCAAAAGTCATCTTCATTTTCCAGACAAGGACATTGAGATGCAACAGGATGAGGGGAGTTGACTTTGTCCTATAAAGAGACCTTCCAGACCATCAGTACCTCAGTACAGGTCCTGAGAACAAGAAAAGTTGCCATGGAATTTAAAAAAAAAAAAAAAACTTGGCCTTTAAAAAACCCCGTCCTTTGGGATGGAGCTGCCGCACCTAGGCAAGGGCCACACAGACTTCTCATTTTTCCTCTCCAAGAAGCATCCACTCCCCTTCCTTCTTTGGAAAACAGTACCCCAATTTTCTCTAGAGGATATCTTCTCCTACCAAGGGTCACCATGCGACCAGGGCCAGCCAATGAGACTCTTCCTGAGCTCAGGCCTCCCAGATAGTGCTCAGGGCAAGGCCCCCACGTCCCCCACCACAGGTGAGAAGTACCCCTGAAGTCACTCCAGAAGGCTAGCAGCTCCTGCTCAGAGTCCCCCAGAGATTTCCAGACCGTCCTGTCCTCTCCTGGGGCGGGTGAGCTGTTACTCTGGCAGCCTCTGCCCAGCGGCCACACCCTTGTGCTGTCTCCACCCCCTGTTCTGACCTCGTGAAAGTGGCCAATACAATGCAGGGCCATTGGAAGGCTTAAGACTCCACAGCTCTCATTTCTGCACCCTGAAGCCAGACTATGCAGAGAACACCACGTCATGAGGCTGCCCACGTAGACACGTAGGTAGACACCACGGCTGAGGGACGCATGCCTGTAACCAACATTAGGTGTGGGTCAGCTAGGCATAGCCCAGTTTGGACTTCCCGGCTGGGACCACTCAAAGCAGACACTGGCAACCCATAGCACCCCAGAACACAGGGGAACTGCTATCACGTTCACCAAACGCTTCGAAGCCCAGCGATGGAGGTGGAAAGACAACCAAGCAAAAAAAAAAAAAAAAAAAAGACAACCAAGCTCAGTGAACTACCCATGCAGCGGTTGTCCAGAGTGCCTCAGTTTCCCCCTTACTAGAGAGAGATGATCAGCTTCCTGTTTCTAAAGATTTGTGGGATGACTAAGTGTCAAGCAATAAGTGGATGGCAGATTTAATTAACTTTTTTTCTCTTTTCTTTTCTTTTTTTTTTTTTGAAAGTAGGTCTCACGTAGCCCAAGCTAAGTTTTGAGTTTGATAGATAGTCAAGGGTGACCTTGAACTCCTCCTGATCCTACCGCTTCCACATCCTGAGTGCCAAGATGTCAGATGTGTGCTACCTGATAGGGGTAAGATTTAATATCACGACAAACACACTTGCAGTGTGCGGTCCCTTTAAGTGTGTCACAGCAGGGTGCTAACATCTGTGTGGGCCCTGTAGTTGGGAGGAGTGGGCCTGACGTGGGGCCACTGCTCTCCGTCCCCCTCGCAGGCTTTGTTTCTCACGGTGTGAGAACCGAGGCCTGCTCCACTGGGAAAACAAACCAGATGGAACAAGAACAGAGGCAGCTGGACTCAGTCATAGCCTCAGGCTAAGCCCCCAAGAGGCACTCAGGTGCCCTGACAGGGCCTATACCCCACCCCGACCCCAGCCATCAAGTTTCAGAAGAAGCTGAAAACTCACTTTTAAAATATGCATATAATTCTAGCACTTGGGAGGTGGATAGAGGCAGGAAGATTGTGAATTCTCGGTCAGCCTGGGCTACATAGCAAGTCTCTGTCATTCTCCACCCCCACCCCACAACAATCTATTAACTGATTTTCCAGAAGGTTCAAAGGGACACATGGATGAAGAAAACAACAGCCAAACCTTCCATGAGCAAAACTCAGGCCCTGGTAAGCAGCCTGGGAAACCCTCCCCGCTTTCTGTTTTTTTAGTCAGGGTCCTGAACTCTCAGTCCTCCTGTATGTTGGGTCTGCAGGCATAGGCCCCTCATGCATGAAGCAGGATGGTGCTCCAGCCCCGAAACATCCTGGGTCCACAGGGGCCCAGCCAGAGTTCAGAGCTCATCCTGGGAAGGGCTTAGATGCTAGGAGCTGAGGCGATGAGACAGGCTCAGCCCCGAGGGTCCCAGCACCTGCCTCAAAGGCGAACTTTCACTTCCCAGTGGCCCAAGAGTGAGCAGCTCTTGTGCGGGACCTGCTGTCCCTGCTAGAGCACCAGGGAGATGATCCGTCCTCCACTCGTCACCGTGGGCATGTCCACCTCAGGCTTGTTCTCTGCCAGGGACAAACAGGTTTGGACTTCCAGGCCAGGAGCAGTCACCTTGCAGCAAGGACAAAGGCTGCATTCCACTCCGTGTTGATCCACAGACCTCCTTCCTGGGCACCTGCAGGCCTGGGCCGAGCTCTAGCAAGACAAGTCCTAGCTACTCAGGGCTGGCTTTTTAGCGAGCGGAGAAGAAACAAAGAACAAATATGTGCCGAGAATTCCAGAGGAGACATCACAGCGGAGACCAAAGGAGCCAGCAGTGAAGTTATTGAGGAAAAGTGGGTCACAGAGTGGGGACAGCAAGTGTCAAGGTCCTGGGGTTGGAGAAAGCTTCCAGCATCTGAGAATAGAGAGGGGGCCAGTGTATGGGGATGCGGGGAGGCAGGCAATAAGCTTCAAGAGTTCATGTAAATGGGGCAGAGGCAGACAGGGCAGGGTGAACTGAGTGTGGGTTTTATTACAGGAATGACAGGCCCCAATACAGGCTACTTCAGGAGAGATGCCACCTCCAGGAGCCCCTTTAGGACCTGGCAGAAGGCAACACACCTGAGCCTTCTATCCTGCCTTTGTGGTTCTCAGTGGTGCAGAACACTGGCATTTCCTGGGCAGCTGCTAAGCACTTCGAGACCTAGACTGTGACTCCCTCCACTTCCAACAGCGCTTGCTTAGCCATCAGGGTGTGGCCAGGGCACTGGGAGATTCCAAGTCCTCTGAAGACAGTGAGGATCTCCCTTTCCCAACCATCTTTCTGCTTGGGTTCACAGTGACAGGTGCCATCCTGGGTTCTCAGGACAGGCTCCAGGACCTGAGTTCGGCTTCTTTCCCCAGACTGGTGTCAATGGGGCCTGGAAGAGGAGGTAGGGTGGGCCCGGAGCAGACACAGCATAGCAGAACAGTAAGTCTGATGATTCCTGTTGTAATATGATGTTTTGCTCTTTGGACTCTTTGGGAGGCTGGCCAGCTCCCAGATGAATCACACATGAAGCCTTCTCCTTAGTTATCCCCATCTGGCCTTAGCTTGGCTTGTTTCTTACCTGCTTTTCTGAACTTATATTATCCCATCTATCCTTTGGCCTCTATGTTTTTCCCAGTCCCTTACTTCTTTAAATCTTACTCTGTGGATTGCTGTGTAGCTGGGTGGCTGGTCCCTGATGTCCTCCTTCTTCTGGGGCTACTACTCCAGAATCCCTTCTCCCAGTTTTCTCCTCCTATATAGTCTCTCTGCCTGCCAGCCATGCCTATTCTTTCTTCTGCCTCGCTATTAGCCATTCAGATCTTTATTAGACCATCAGGTGGTCAAGACAGGAAGGGTATCACAGCTTCACAGAGTTAAACAAAAGCATCACACCTTAGAATAATATTCCCGACAGTTGCCTTTCTTGCTGAACCCACCCAACTGTGATCACCTACCAGTCACAGGAAGGCAAATGGCCTACCCTAGAGACAGTGCCCCAAGGACACAGCAAACCCTGCTCCAAAGCTGAGGAAGGATTCTCAGATAAGAGCAGGAATAGGCAGTGACCACTAGAAGGCAGCTTTTCTGTCCCCAGGCCATAGCACCAGGCATTGATCTATGTCCCCAGAGCTACTAAGGGAGCAGGCTGCTACGAGTGTTTCAGTTTCCAGGGGAGGCAACAGACTCAGTGAGGCAGAGTGACTAGTCCATTTGCATACAGCTCTTGGGAGGTCAAGCGGGGCAAGGCATTCTGATGAGAGCTGTGTCTTTCATTGACAGACACTATGACCACTTGGGACGTCTCTTCTACCCCATTCCAGCTCATCCTGGGCAGAAGCTAATGATCTCAAGACCAACTATAGAACATGTGGCCCTGTCTAGCAAAGGCTGGATTGGTCTTGCTGACTGTGCTGAGTGTCACAGCAGGGTGGTGTGGGAACAGGGGCTACAGGCATCTTCAGGGTAGAAGCCTTTGGTGCAAAGACCCCTTCCAAATCAGCACTGCTGTAAGCCCATGTTCACAGGGGGGCTCTCCTTGCCCAAGGGGGCACCCTAGGAATGTGTGAGGGCATCTGAGTCACCACTGACTGGAGCGCTAAAGAGGTGCAGGACTATTGGGCTGTTTACAGCACACACCCAGCAAACAACCATTTATTTCCAACACAACTTTAGGAGGAGGGTGTTTTGATTTTGGGGGGGGACAGAAGTTCATGGATCCCGTACTGGCCTCGAACTCCCTCTGTATGATTCTCCTGCCTCAGCCTCTGGAGTGCTGGGATTACAAACATGCACCAAGAGACCCAAGTTCCAGTATAATTTCCTAACTTCTGCCAGATAATGTTACAGAGGAAAAAGTCACTGGTGCCAGGCAGTGGTGGCGCACGCCCTTAATCCCAGCACTTGGGAGGCAGAGGCAGGCGGATCTCTGTGAGTTCGAGACCAGCCTGGTCTACAAGAGCTAGTTCCAGGACAGCCAGGGCTGTTACACAGAAAAACTCTGTCTCTAAAAAAAAAAAAATACTAAAAAGAAAGAGAGAAAGAAAGAAGGAAGGGAGGGAGGGAGGAAGGAAAGAAAGAAAGAAAGAAAGAAAGAAAGAAAGAAAGAAAGAAAGGAAGGAAGGAAGAAAGGAAGGAAGGGAAAGGAAAGACCAGAAAAGAAAAACATGACTGCTGGCCCATAACAAGATCGCTTCTGCATGCTTTTCACCCTACACCCAAATAAACTGAGGAAAGACCAAAATCTGTTTCACTTGGGAAATTTGGACAACTGTCCACCATTTTATAAATGCCTTGGGAGGCAGAGGCAGGCAATCTCTGTGAGTTCAAGGACAGCCTGGTCTACTGAGTGAGTTCCAGACAAAGATACACAGAGAAACCCTGTCTCAAAAAGCCAAAAATTAAAAATAAAAGAGACAGAGTTTAAAATAAAACCACATAAAGATGGAAAACACACAGAGAATCTAGATACTGTATGTTATTATGTTCTCTTTGAATTGTTTGAATGCTGAGGAAGGAGCAACAGCTGCTAAAAGATATTTGTTTATAAATGCTGCTGAGTTAATCCAAGATAGGTATTTTGAAAATACCTTGACTTCAAAAGTCAAAAGGTATGTTACTTTGGAGAAGAGGTTTTGCTTTTGTTTCCACAGGAAATGAGAGGCTGTGGATTCATTCTGAGTTAAGAAAACTCAGGTTTGATCAAGGAAGACCACCTGAGAAATTTACAATAGGAGAAATGGCCCAGATGTCTGAGTTCTACATCCAGAACAGATTCAAGACTGCTGCCTGAGATGATCGAGCCTCACAGGGATACTCCTGTCATGACTTGATCATAATTCTAAATTCTCTTTAGGTCCCCATAAGATTATCAGTGCCCCCAATCACCAGGAAGTAGCCTGGAAAACTATGCCCACATTCCCAAAAAATGGACTATGGATATTTTCCTTTGTTTAGAATACTGGTTACAAGTTGTTATGGATAATGGTCAGGAGAAAAGCTAAACAAAGGAGATTCGATTCAGAGTTCTTGTTTTAAAAAAAGGCGGGAGGGGGGAGTGCTATGGAACAATTGTCTTTATCCTGTCACTTGTATTAGTTCTAATAAAACACTGATTGGCCAGTAGCCAGGCAGAAAGTATAGGTGGGGCAATGAGAACAGGAGAATTCTGGGAAGAGGAAAAGTCAGTCTGCAGTGGTCACCCAGAGACAGAGGAAGCCAGACACAGAGCAAGCAAGATTTGACTGCCTCGCTGAAAAAGGTACTAAGCCACGTGGCAAACACAGACAAGAATTATGGGCTAATATAAGTTTTAAGAGTTAATAAGGAGCCTGAGCTAATAGGCCAATCAGTTTATAATTAATGTAGACCTTAATGACTACAGGAACTGGGCAGGACAGAAACATCTGTCAACACACAGGGAAACCCTGTCTCAAAAAAATAAAGAAAGAAAAATAAAGAAAAGAAGGAAAGGGAAAGAAAAGACCAGAAAAGAAAAACATGACTGCTGTCCCACAAGATCGCTTCTGCATGCTTTTCACCCTACACCGAAATAAACTGAGGAAAGACCAAAATCTGTTTCACTTGGGAAATTTGGCCAACTGTCCACCATTTTATAAAACTGCATTGTCTTATGGGTATGTGGCTATGTGCGTGTCTATGTTTGTGAACGTGGCAACTGGAGACCGACATCAGTTCTCTTCTTTTTGAGACAGGAACCTGGAGCTCAACAATTCAGCTAGACGAGCTGGCCAGCAAGCCTCAACGGCCCCCCCCCCCGCCATTCTGTCTCCCCAGTGCCTCACAGACCTCCCCCCCATTCTGTCTCCCCAGTGCCAGAGTTACAGGCACTGCAGCCACACCTTCCTCTTAACATAGGTGCTAGGGATCTGAGCTCAAGTTCTTATGCTTTCTTGGCATGCACTTTACCCACCAACCCATCTCCTCAGCTGCCAGAAAATGTTCATGGCCATATTGGCTAAACACCCACCTGCACTGGTTGCTCGGAGGTGCCTATCCCCTCAGTGGTGGGCACCTGTACCAGCCCTGCCCAGGTGTCCTGCCCAGATGCTGGGCTGCAGTGTGTCCACTGTGTTTTTTTTAAATATTTATTTATTTATTATGTATACAATATATGCCTGCAGGCCAGAAGAGGGCACCAGACCTCATTACAGATGGTTGTGAGCCACCACATGGTTGCTGGGAATTGAACTCAGGACCTTTGGAACAGCAGGCAATGCTCTTAACCGCTGAGCGGTTTAATTATAAGCCACGCTGCCTTTGTTTTCCCTTTCACTTCCAATCAGGGTATTTCACTGATGACTATGTAGATAACGTTATCTGTGAATTCCTTCCAGGTCACCCTACCCTCAAAGCACTTGCTAAAACCAGAGGTGTTTGATCTGTTCCTTTGTTCGGGAAGCGTGAGCTAAGGCCATCAACAAAATCCCATTTACCCTTCCCTGCGTTTGGTTTAGAATACAGTACAACACCCAGGCAGGGGCTGCTGAGACAAAGAGCGAAGCCTGCTGCAGGGTGTATTCAGAAGGATTTTGTTCTTTAGAAAATAAGAGATAGAAGGAAGTCTGTCCTCGATCCCTCCCTACTTTGAAGGGAGATTGGATGATTGGAGCTGTGGCAGCCACATTGAAATCAAGAGACAAGAAGGTAGAGGGCATACTAAGGACAGAGGGACGGCAGGATCTTGGGATTTTGAAGATGTTATCAAAAGACAAGACTCAGACTCTCCCCTACTTGGAACTTTTTGTTACGTGAGAAATAGAAACTTCAACTGCCCAGAATGCTAAGCCAGGCATTCCATTCTACTCTAAGTCAAGCATCGTGAGCCACGTCTAAATGATTAGCCGCTGAGCTATCGTAACGATCTTGGTCGGCTTCCCTGTTCTTCGAAACAGCCAGCTTAGTGGCTGTCCTTCAGAAGTGTGCAGACAGCGTGGTCTCCAGAGTGGCGCTCAGCAGTGTTCACCAAGCACAGATTCCTCCTAACTTCCCTAGGCTGTATGCTCAGATCCCCGCCTCTCTGACTACTGAGGTGGGTCAGACTCCTCCTGGAGTTCTGGCCATGAGCCAACAAGAAGAGCTGTCGGCAACACACTTCCCAGACACATCTGGCATCCACCTGGCCAAACACAACTTATGTCCCTGCTTGAGGTTCCCAGCGGATGGCCTCAGCCTCCCCTACCCCCTGGCCTCACAGACATGCTTAGCTTAAGGATTCCAGTCTGGGCTAGAATGGAGGGCTGTCTCCAGGGGGGCCCAGTGTGTAAAGCAGGGAGCCACACTTTTTCTTAACATGCAGCTATGAGTCTGGGGCCCCTGCCACAGAGCCCAGGCGTGTTTTGCAATCCCCTTGAGACTGGGAACGTAAAACAAAGTGCTAGGCGTGGCAGCAGAGGAGGCTTGGAAGGCTGGACCAATAGCTACTCTCCTCAGGAGGCATGGTGCCATCTGCCACGGTGGAGATGCCCCACCACCCCAGGCAATTCCCAGAAGGTCTCTGCCAATCACTCAGCAGTGAGGAATCCGACCTGGGAAGCTCAGCCAGCGCTCTCTAACACTCCCAGGAATGTCAAAGGGGAGCCAGTGGGGTATCTGAAAATATTCATCAAATAGGTGTGTGACATGTCCGGGGGAGACAGGGGACCACACCAGGGAATGAAATGTGAGTTCTCCCTTGTCAGCATGTCTTGCGGCACAGCTTAAACTAACCGGAAAGCACAATGGCACACGAATTTAGGCCGTCAACCTCAGCGGACTACAGACTCACACATCCAAGACTTGAGGTGTGTGTGCGGACCTGGAGAGCTAGCTCAGGCCTCCTTAACCTTCCCTCCTGGTCTTCCTCACACTGCTTAGGAACCATCCTGTCCCAGGCCAGCTGGCCACCGCATTAGGTCACCATACTCAGCACTGTGGTCACTCTTTAGGGTGGGGCCCTTCTGAGCAGGGGAGATGCTGAGAAGCACCGGTGGTTCCCACCCCCAGATGTCATATTTGTGGCCCTCAAATTTGTCTCCACCAATTACTGCACGTTCCCTAGGCAGCAAGACAATCAATGGCTCTTCCCCATTCGGGACTCTGGACCCACTCCAGCCCTGCTGGCTCCACACCAAGTCTCTCTCCACTGCACCAACCCAAACCATCACTGATTCTGTCCTGTGGCCACTCTCGGTTCCCCACAGCTGTTGATAGTCCTGGGCCTTGCATTCCTACCTCAGCATCAAGCCAAAGTGTTAGCCAAAGTTTTTTTGAAACACAGATCAGCTCCTTTCTGAAAATCTCCTATGGTTTTCCATGTCATTTAAAATAAAGTCTGAATGTCATACTTCTGTCCTCCCCTCCACAGCTCACTCATGGCTCCCTACTCTACTGGGCATCTGTGTCCTCTCCACCTCAGGGCCTTTGCACAGGCTGCTTTTACCCCCTCAAATGCTCTCTCCTCAGCTCTTCCGAGGCCAGCCTCTTCCTACACTTCAGGCCACGACTCAGAGGGTCTCCTCTGCAGGAAGGCCTCTCTGGACCACCTGCCTGAAGTTTCCTCTCTGTGCTCCACACTCGTGAAACTGCCTTGGATTTCACTGCTGTGTTCTGGAGCCTGTTATGAATGGCCTTGATGGTGGCCCGGCCTTGTTCACTGCTTGCCGTTGGGGGCCTTCCCCTCTGGAGGACTGGGTTCTCTCTTGCTGGGCTAGGTCCTCAGGTAGCACCTGGCTCTTGTCAGGTGCTTACTAGGGGCAGCTGGCACTCGTAAGGTACTGGGACCCATGAGGTACTGAGACCCATAAGATACTGGGACCCGTCCGAGAGGTCCTGGACCTGTGGTACTGGGACTCGTGAGCTACTGGGAACCATGAGGTACTTGAGCCCTTGTGGTACTGGGCCCTGTGTGGTAGTGGGATCCTGCAGTAATAGGGCCTGCCCAGAAAGTTGTCATGTTTAAGGCAAGGGTGCATTTTGACACCTCTCTATCCTTGTTCTCATCTGGAGCACCCACGCACACTGCTGCCCCACAGCTGGACAAGGCCCTCTTCCAAACCTTTTGCCGGCTTGGACATATACAGGATGCTTTGCTCCTCCCTAGGACTTTACATTTTTTTAAACAAACACTTCAAGATGAATTTCACAGTGGAGGGCCAGGCAAACTCAGGCCCCCAAAAGCCCTGGATCAAAGCCAGGCTGCAGCTTTCTCCACTGAAGTTAGGTTCTGGTTCCCAAGCAGAAAGGGGAAGATGGTGATGTCCCTGTGGTTCTTGCCTCAGCTAGAATGCTGACGGACAGGCTCCTCTGGCCATGGCTGCCCATACAGGTGGCTCCTGGCTTCCCTTTTCCAGGTGACCCCCAGTTTGTGGGACCCAGCAGCCACCCCCCCCAAATCCAGACTGTGGTCTGAGGCATGCTTAACTTACTACCTCAGGTCAATGATCTCATGGGAGGGCATCTGGGGGCCCAGGGGGCTGTCGCTGCAAAGAGGCTTGCTTCTACTGGGCTGTGACCACAGAGGTGAGAGGGCAGCCACTCAGTGGCATTGTCCGGGTATCTCCAGAGTGATAACAGTCAAGGTGTGCCTGGGACAGATGCTAACATTTGGCACTGATGATCTCACCCTGGTCCAGACTCAGGGAAGGGCGTGAGGATTTACCCTCGCCACTTGTTGGATAAGAACACGGAGGCATATAACGACTGAGTCACACGCCCCCATGCCATTGCTGGGCAGGTGGCCAGAAAGACTGGCTGTCTTCAACATCCAGCCTGGGGCTGCCAGAGACTGCATCTCTAGTGCTGAAGAAGGCACAGAGCGAGGTGGGGGGCAGAGCAGAGACGGAAGAATGGCGTCTATGGTACCTGATGCCAGGGATGCCTTAGGATTTGGGGACCCATGAGAGGCATCAGACATTTTTCTTTTGCCTCTGAGTGATTTCAGAGCCTTTCTTTCAATGGCTTGCAAGAGAAAGGGTCCTGATTGGAGCCCTTAGAAGAAAACACCCCGAGCCCACATTTCATCTGCAATTGCGCTTGGCAGCTGCCGGCAGATATGGGTGAAACGGTTCTGGCTTTCCGCCCATGAACTGCAGGGTCTGTAACCCCAGCGCCCAACTGCAGCCAGCCACTGCCTCTTCCCCTCTAGGCTCCAAGTGAGGTCTAGTTCCCTAGCAACCGCCCCAATTAGGCAATCACGCCATTTATCAGGATGCCAATTAATTATAATGATCTTAATGATCTCCCAATTAGATAGCGCCTTGAAGCCGGCTGGATGATGGGCATCTGCCTGGGTCCCCACTAGGCCAGTCCCTGGGGCTGGCCATATTCACTGTCCTGGCCTGCAGGTCACCATGGAGAGGCTCACTTTTTCCTTTTCACTGACACACAGAGTCCAGCCGGCCTGAAACCAAGTGCCTGGGACCCCCTCTGAGGTCACTCCACCAGCAGCCACAAGAGGGTCTCACTCCCACCGTGTGCTTTTGAAGAGCTAAAAATCCTAACCTCAGCATACTTTTCATTGGCCACATTTGAGAGAACCTTTGCATCTAGACCAGTGGAGGGGAAGAAGAGACGGCAAAAAAAAAAAAAAAAAAAAAAAACCACCAGAGGAAAACAATACCCACCACAATGCAAACCAGGACACCTCCCTACTCTGTCCCCAAACACGAGGTTCTTGGAGAAGGGAAAGGATTCAGAGGGGCTTCCAGCTTCTGCAGCTTTGCTGTTTCACTGGTCAGGTCTTTCTTGCCCCCTACATTTAGAAAATAACTAAGCCCCTAGAGGGCAAGGGCCAAGTGGTTCAGAGGACCTGGAGCCTGAGGAATGTACCACTGAGCACCGCATTCAAGCCACAGCGCTGGGATTTTGTGTGGACACGTGACTCCTGTCTAAGGGCCTACAACACTTCCTGGCCTCTATCTTTGAGGTGAAGAGGAAACTCCTTTGAACTGGTCAGAAAGGCAGGAAGGGCCTCAGGTCTTCAGAGAGGGCAGAGTCTAAGAACAGATAATGGCTGAGTGATAATCTCCCGCTGACCTAGGGGCCAGAAGCCAGCAAAGCCAGACACAGGAGAGAGACTCAGTTCCCCAGTTAAAAGGCATTTTGAACATCCGGTGTGAAATTGCACATGGGATGGGGTCCTTGGAAGCAGCCGTGTGGGCCAGGGGGACACAGGGGCACACACAGAGACTGCACATGGGTGTGCTTAGCTCCTCCCTCAGGGCCAGCCTTGTCTCAGCAAATCTACCCTTCCACCCTTAATTCTGAAAACCTAACATGCTATTAAGGTTTCAGAAAAAGCCATAAATTCAAATAAAAAAAAACCTCAAGAGGGTTACACAAAGTCCAAAGCCACACTGCCTCCCAGGCAGGGCTGGGACAGCGGGTCCAGCATGCCATCAGCCAAGCCAACAAACACCATCATCAACCAACTGCTGATTACAACACCAAACCGCATAGAAACAGGTTGTTTTGATTTTCCTGAGGACTAGCCAGGCTGGGTGGAGCATCTTGGGGGGAAGGGTCTTCAGGGAGCTTCCACCCCCTTTTAATCAGTGGTTGCATCTTATCTGATCCCCTGTGGGCAAGGAGCTGGACCCGGTGATGGTCCCCACAAACTGCAAGATGAACAATTTGGAGGGGGCGGGGGGAGAGAATCCAGGGTGTCCCCAGGGAAAGCCAGTGTCATCTGCTCTCTGTCACTCACCTCCAGAGTAGACTGGGGGTGCACCGTGGGAAAGAGGCAGGGACAGATGGAGGGGAGAGGACGGGCATCCCCATAGACACAGCAAATATCTAGAATCAAACGTAAGCTGAACGTAATTATTTGGTTAATTAAATATTGACTTTTAACTCAAAAAGTGATTAAAACAGGCTGCAAGAGAGCCAATTCAGAAGGGGTGGGGCCGCTCAGAACTTTCAGGAAGTGGGAAGAGGCGGGGGTCACCACAGCTGCGCTCTGTGCAGACCATCCTGCTGTGTGGGGAGACAGGCTCTCAGGGTCCCCGCCAGACAGAAGCCACCAAGCAGACCTACGGTCCGCGGGTGGCTCCCTCCATCTGCCCGCTTTGAGCCTCCTTTCGCCACCAGCCGCCCTCGCAGGGGCTAATACTGCCATCCACACTTCCCGGGGTAACACTCCGTGACTGGCACGCTTAAAGCTCCACAAATGCTTGTCGAATGAATGAATGAACTACTCTAAATGAAGTCGCAGTCCCCGCTGCAGCGTCCCCTTCGGGCTTCTGGAGCCCGCGGCGGACGCAGGTCTGCTGGGCGATGGGTTCTGACCTGGCGCGGGAGAAGTTTTCCGATTTCATTTGTCCTCGGTTCTGCGAGTTCCAAGTCCCTGCTTGCTTGGGTCCTGCCCAGACAAGCTGCACGTGACCTGGCTTTTAGCTGGCCCTCTGGGTCTAAAACCCCAAGGGATCAACCCGGCCATGCTCCTGCAGCCTTCGGGTCCAGGCGCCCTTCCCTGGGGACCACCGGGGCGCAGCGAGAAGTCCTTCCCTCAGCCGCCCAGCCTCACAGACGGGGTCAATCCGGTCAGCCCCCTGTAGCTGGCTGGCTCCGAAGCCTCCGGGTGCCACCCTCCCGGAGCGGAGCAGCGGGGACCCACTGGGCTCACCTGAGCCGTGCTCGCCCTGGAATCTGTGATCCCGGCCGGGTCCCGGCCCCGTTCCCCACTCGCGCGCGGCCCCCGCGGCCTCACCGCGCCTCTGCCGCAGCCGGGCCGGGCCGCGGGGCGTAGGGGACTCCGCGCTACCGCTGCCCCGGCTGCCGCCGCTGCATCCCGGCTTCTGCTCCGCCCCGCCCGCCCCGGGCTCTGAGCGCTCCAGGACCCGGGACCCGGCCGCCTCCCGCCCCGCCGGGGACCCTGCGACTCCCCTATCGCGCCTCACCTACGGTTCCGCGGTGCGCCCCGGCCCCAAGTCCCGGCGGCTCCGGGCCTGCTGCCTGCCGAGCCGGTGGCCGGCCGCGCTCCCGCCGCCGAGCGCGCACCCTCGCGGGCCCCGGACGCACTCACCCGCACCCGCTCCCGCTCGCCCTGGGCGCGGAGTTGAGACCGATGTAAGCTGTGCAGCGAGCTGCCGGCGAGCCGGGACCGCGCGTGCGTGTGTGCGCGCGTGTGTGCCACTCGGCCCGGGGGCGCATCTCTTAGTCCACCAGACACCGGCGCGAAGTCGCGAGGGCCATGGATCAGGCCCCGGGGCTGGCGCGCAGAGAATCCAGCCTCTTTCCGTTTTTTTGTCCTCCTCCCACCCAGCCGCGAGGAGCCAAGTATTCCCTGAGGCGTACGACAGCCCCGGCCCGGCGCTGCCCCTCGTAATGACACGTTAATAAATGTTTTCTTTTATCAGCTTTCACAGGGGCTCGCCCTGGTTTGCAAACACCCGGCTGCCTTTGCTGAAAGCCCAGAGCTCGCCTCTAAACACACACGCACACACTTGCCATTGGAGACGCCGACTCGGGCCGATTCCCGAGCTAGATCGCGGGAGGAACTGCCCACGCGCCCGGGACCTTCCAACGCCTCTCCGAAGCTTTCTGAGAAATTAACTTGAGCGAAAGCAGAAGCGTTGCCCAGGCATGGGCCGGGAGTGGGAAAGAAAGGAGAGGCCGGCTCCCTTGGTAAAGAGAAAACTCGACTCCAGGTGGTGCTGTCTGCGCGATTTCTGCCGTCCCGAAGCCACCAGAGGTCTGAGGGACACTGGCTGCCTGGGGTGGGTGAAGAGCCCCCACAGTGCCCACCAGTAGCTGCTGAAAGTGCAGCCGATGAGCTGGGGGGAACTGACCCTGCAGGGGAACAGCGCTGGCCTTGGGTGGAAACGTAACCCTGAAAATCCTCCATGGTATTCTATCCGTTTATAGATATTGAAACCAAGACACAGAGCAGTTCCAACTTATTGGCCCAAGGTCAGACAGTTACAAGCAATGGATCAGGATCTAAACCCAAGAAACGAAACTCCGGCATAATATCTGAAATCCCAGGCTGTACTTATCTTACAAATCCTCCTTTCCCTGGTGGGATTTTTCTAGTTTCCTGATGGATAGTGTTGTCAAGTTTAATAAGTAAAAATAACAGGGCACCCATGGAGATTAAAAAAAAAACAAACAGAAAAATCTTTACTGTTTATCTAAAGTTCAGACGAATTGTTTTGACTGAGTTGGGGGCTCTAGGCTCCTCTTTGTACTAATCCTGAACTTGCTTTTCCAAGCCAGGGGTAGGTCTCACCTTTGGCCAGTGTACAGTTATGGCTGGATACAGAAAGAGTATTCACTTTTAGGAACAACAAAAAAAAGACCACACCCCCTTTCTTCCAGCATTATTGCTGCATAAGAAGGGGCCACACTCCCCTCAGCATGGTTCAGTGGATTGTGTATGTGCGTGTGTGTGTGTGTGTGTGTGTGTGTGTGTGTGTGTGTGTGTGTGTCAGGAAGGGCCACACTCCCTGCGGCACTGTTCAGTGGAGGCACGTGTCAGGCCGCTCCTATAATTGAGAACTTCTGAGAATTGGCACTAGAAAGTTGTGGTGGCATACACCTGCACTTGGGAGGCAGAGGCAGGGGGATCAGAAATTCAAGGTTACCCTCTACTACACAGTGAGTCTGAGACCAGCTGGAGGTCTAGGAGACCCATTTTAAAAAACAAAAACAAAAGTGTCTTAGAAAACAAAAAATTAAAACAGGTAGAAAAGCAGGTGTAATCAGTTTTGATGTCATAGACATGGCTCACACCTGTGATCCCAGCACTAGGAAGGATAGCCCAAAGTCAAATCAGGTTATATAGAAGACTGTCTCAGAGGCATGCAAACAACACCAAACAAGTTTACATGGTAACTTTTTCTACTCTTTTCTTTCTCTGCAGCATGTAATGTTATATTTACAACACTGCACACTGTGTGCCCCGCATGACTTGGGTTCTCCTCCCAGGAAGCACCATTCCAGCGGGTTCTATGGTCAACTGAAGAGCATCTGCACCTGGTCATCACTGGAAATGTTCGTCCACAATCTTTGGAGAACATAGCTGTTCAGAGAGGTTAGGGTCTTGCCAACAGCCCACTTGCCCACCATGGATGGGCAGGTGGCTTTCAGTCCCCTGTTCCTTTCTGCCCCAGTGTAGAGGCTGTGCCTGGCATTGGACCAGGCACCTCACTGCAACAATGATTTTCCCAGTGTCCCATGGAGGTCTAGAGCAGGAAAGGGAGGGAGGGTCAGGGCTGGAACCTGCATCCTATTTGCTTTGAGGTTCTGGAGAATGTTCTAAAAGTTGGGGATTTACACCACAAAACAGTTCAAGAACCACAGTATGACCACACCCTTGCCCTTCAGACGGTGGCTCTCTCGGTGTTGGGTGTGTCTACCAGAAATTCCAGGAAAGGAGGCTCACAGTCACCCAGCTGGGCCTGGGCACTGGAGGAAGATGGCAACACTCGATTTCTTTTATGTTTTTTTTCTGCTGTTGCAATTGAAAGATCTAACTTAGAGACGGCAACATCGGCACCTGACCTTGCTTCATTCTTTACTGAGGAGGGGGTCAGAGTTTAAGGACCAACATGTATGTGTTTGCCCGAGACTTTTTTATCAGCTAAGGCACCCGGAGAGTCTGCAAAGTCCCTCCAGTCACATGTCTTCCCCAAGTCCTAGTGAACTCCTAACCCTGCTGGTCTGGGCCTCTGGCTGTGGCCCAGGCTCCTTCCAGGTGGCTGAGGACTCCTGACCCCTCAAGAACTTCTATGTCTACCGGAAGACATGAGGGGCTTCAGCGTCAGATGTCCCCCAGCCTGGGGAGTCATGGACTCTTCTACAATTCAACTCTGGCTAGGGTAGGCTAAAACAGAGTCCCCAGACCTTCAGGACTTCCTGAGTCTCCAGTCCCTGTCTTTCTAAGCACGTGGTCTAGGCCAGCTTTCTTTTGCATGCCCCATGCCCCTGATGGCATCCATCACTACAAATACCCCAGCAGGACAGCTGTGGAGCCTTGCAAGCTACCCAGGCTGCTAGACTGTCCCTCCATCTCCATTATTAGTTTAACTTGGACACCCTTTGTTCTGACACCCCATTCCTTGCTTTTCCCCTCTGGGAGTCCCTTGGTGGTTTGTTATACAAGACATCATGGGTTCTACTCACCCTATAGGGTCCTTTCTGTTCTTACCTCCTTGACTCTCTGGCAATGGTGGGAACCCAGATGCCTCTTTCTGAGACTTTCTGCATCTCAGCCCACAGGTTGAAACCCAGGCAGATTGCTTAAACTTTTTTTGGCTGCATCTGGGCCAGAGTCGATGGTAGTTTATGGGGGTTATAAAAGACAACCTTTTAACATGTCTCAAACAAATTGGCGTGTAAAGGAGAAACACTAAACGGAGGGACATGGCTGGAGACTGGAGGCTCCAGCTGAGGCCTCATGCTCTGGGGCACAGGTGGCTTTAATAATGCATGCGAGTTTGGCCGTGACTCGCCCCTCCAAGAGAAGCCTGCAGCCCCTCTCCGAGTCGAGATCCATCCCCCCAGCTCCTGAGTGGAGATGGGATGTGCCGGGCTTTTAAAATACAAATTTGAGTATCTTGCAAAACAACATGAATTTGTGGTTTGTTGTGCTGAAATCCTCGTTAGAACCCAAGCTGTCTTGTCAGGAGAAATACCCTGGTATTAGGGAGAAACTGTTTCTATATCTTCAGATATTGTGATAACGAGAGCAACTCCATAAGTCCCCATTAAAACAGGACACTAATTGTATTTCATGTGGCCTCCCTGGGCCAGCACACAGTCACAGACATGCTTTACTTCAGCAAAACACAGCTATCTTTGCATCGTCACAGCCGTTTCCCCCCTTTAATTACATGTAATTGTATAGTCTAATTTATTCTAACGCCTGACGCCTGAAAGTGCACATTTAGGATCAAGGGCTAGTTTGAGAGGGAGGAGAATTATAAACCACTATAATTGCCGCGAGCGATCACGAAGAGTGATGGTGTTTACTGAGAACTCTTACCAGGGAAAGCGTGGGACAGTCCCCAGTTAAGACACTCTTCAAAGACCATGGGTCATGGAGACAAATGGACTCATTGTTTGATGTTATACCATTGGTCTGTCTTAGAGAAACAGGCCAGAAAGTTTAAATGCATGAATCTGTGTCACCTATGTGGCCCTGGTAAAGAGGGTGCCCCAACAGTGTGAGGACGGGTGGAGCTGCCAATTAAAGTGGTCGTGAGGCCCTGAGTAGAGTTGAGGCCTCTCTGCAGACAAAGTGAAACAAAAGGATTTTTCTTTTCAAGTTTTTTTTTTAATTATCTTCAAGTGTGTCTGTATGTGGGTATGTGCATCTGTGTGCAGTGCCCTCAGCAGCCAGAAGAGGGTGTCAGATACCCCTGAACAGGGTATCAGGTTCCCCTGGAGCTGGAGTTAAAAGCAGTTATAAGCAGCCTGACATGGGTGCTGGGAACCCAACTTTGATCCTCTGCAAAGGCAGCAGGGACCATCACTCCACCCCTGGGATCTTTGTCTGGAGGGAAAAAGCACAATCCAGTTGTTCATAAGTGATATTTGATCTAGAGCTTTCTCTGGGACAGTATATCTAGTTTTATGATCAAAATCCAGCAAATCACTCCTGAGCTTTGATTACAGCTTGTAGATTGTGGTTATTGGATGGTGAGGCAATGCTCGATGCTATTCCAGGGTGAGTGTCTAAGGACCTGGGCTCGACCATTGACCCCTCTCCCCCACTCAGTTTTCTCATTTAAGAATGGAGACAGGGGGCTAGGGAGGTGGCTTGTTTGAGAAGATGCTTTCTTTGGAAGCATGAGGACATGAGTTCAACCCCCAGAATCTATGTAAAAAGCCAGGTATGGCCGTATGCCTGTAATTCCAGCGCTAGATGGGGGTGGGGGTGGGTAGGGTGATCAGGGAGGACTCCTGATATTAATCTCTGGCCTTTGTCTTCATCTAGTACTGGCCACTTTATCTTTTGAGACAGAGTCTTTCACTGAATCCGGAAATCACTGATTTTGCAAGATTGGCCAGGGATCTGAACTCAGGCACACATCTCCCCAGTTCCTCTCAACTCTCCTTTTATGATAAAGTTATCGAATAGAATCACTGAGAGGACAATACAGTGGATGCGTGTGAACCCTCCACTCAAGGCCACAGTTGATTATGTTTATTATGTGGGCTTGATATGTTGCTGGGTCCCTTGGCAGAAGGCTGCAGACACGGTGACGCCATCACCCTCCAGACTGGAGCAGGCATCTCCAAGGAATATACTGCTTTCCCAGTTGGCCTTCCCATTATTATGGCATCTAAGGAAATTAACCGTAATTCTGTAATTGCTCCCAGCTTGCTCCCATTAACAGGGCCCCAGAAGTATTTTTTTTCCTCTGTTTCTCAAGCCCTTTCCTGCCTCAGGCCCTTTGCACCTGCTCTAGCCTCTCCTAGAAAACTCACTAGGTTTCACTCTACCAGCTCTGCATCAGCACAGGGTTCAACTCAGATGCCAATTCCCCAAGACTCTTCCCTGGATGCTTTACCTAAAGACAACTTCCTGGCCACTCTTCACCCATCACCCCACATTAGCATCTTCCTATAATACACCACCACCCGACACCCATTTTTCTCTCCTCTGGTGGGCCTGTAGTGCTTTACATAGACCAGGCTGGCCTTGAACTCACGGAGATCCACCTGTCACTGCCTCACACATGCTGGGATTAAAGGTACGCGCCACTACATCTAGCCGAGATTCCATTCTTATTTTGTGCCCATGCCACTGGCTGTTTTCCCCTCCCTGTGCCCTACCAGACACCAGCAGTAGAAGGCAGAGGCTGTGTCTGTCACCATGATAGTATGGTGTCCAGAATATCACCTGCCACACAGTAATCCCTAGATGCTTGGTAAATGAATGAATAACATGTAGATCAGGCTTCCAAACAGAAGAGGTGGTAAAAATGATCTGGATCCCTGTATTTAGGGACAGAACCCTAAGCTCCAGCACCACAACTGTCACTCAGCAGCTGTGTGTCACCATGGGCCTCACTTTCCTGCTAATGGGGACAGTGCCCGTCTCTACCACCTATGGTCATGCATGGAATGGTGTCTGGTTTATACTAGCAGCCTCTCTTGAACTTAAAATATTATTTATTTATTTACGTATGTGTGTGTGTTCAGATGGCAACTTTCTTTTTCTTTTTTTAAGATTTATTTATTTCTTATGTTTACCGCATAAAGTCTGCATGTTTGCCTGTACAGCAGAAGAGGGCACCAGATCCCATTACAGATGGTTGTGAGCCACCATGTGGTTGCTGGGAATTGGACTCAGGACCTGTGGAAGAACAGCCAGTGCCCTCAACCTCTGAGCCATCTTTCCAGTCACAGAGGGCAACTTTCAGAAGCCCATTTTCTCCTTGCCCCATGTGGGTCTCAGGGACCAAACTCAGACTGGCAGGGTTGGCAGCATGTATATTGATCTGGGGGAACCATGTCACTGGCCCTTAACTCTTCTGATGAACATGAGATGGCTTAGTCAGGGCCCCTGATTTGAAGCCCGCCTGGCTGTTCACTAGCTCATACTGAACTGCCTCCCTGTGGGCCTCTCCTGGGAAAGCTTGCTGGCTGCATGGATGCTGCCACCCTGCTGGCCACATGCTGCCAAGTGACCACCTCTGGCCCAGAGAAGGCTTTGCTGGCTGACAGCTGGCATCTAATAGGATGGGCCAGAGCCTGTAGTTAAATATTTTGATTCTCAGTCTTGAGGCTATAGTTTGGAGGTTCTCACAGAACTGAGGCCTGGCAGCATGCCAAGGAAGGGACAGAGACCTCTCTCCCAGTGGGACAAGGGGGGATCCAGCAGTGGGACTCTGCTGTCTCATAGCTCTGGCGGGAATTTTGCCTCAGTCTTGGCCTCTAAATAAAGGGTATTTAACACTGGCTGCTCATAAGCACGAACATAGAGGGTTTGCAGCTTAAGTTGTCATGAACTTAAGTTTCAGCATAAGTTAGGGGTTGGAGAGGTGGCTCTGTGGATAAGAACCCTTGCTGTGTAAGCACAAGGACTTTAGCACCCATGCAAGAGGCTGGGTGTGGCTGCGTGGGAGCCTGTAACCCCAGGGCTGTGAGGGCGGAGACAGGAGGATTGCTGGGTTTGCTGGCTGCCGGCCGAGCTCCCATTCAGTGACTAACAGACCCTTTCTCAAGGGAATAAACTGGAGGATGGATCAGGATGCCTGGCATCCTCCTTTGGCCCTGGTGTGTTCCTGGGTGTGTACATCAGCACACACCTGAACACACATATGTAACACACACAGACACATATAGACCTGCATGTACATTACATATGTACACACACAGAACAAGAAAAATGAATTAGTAAAGGCAAGAACAGCGTTGGAAGTTAGGACATGAACTCCATCATAGCCGGGAAATACATGTGTGAGGCGGGTGTTTGTTTGGGAGAGGCGTCAGAAGGGAGAGAGGTCTTTCCAGGGGCCACTTAACCCAATGGTGGAGAAAGTGCCCTACTTTTCTTTAGGGAAAATGGTCTCTCCCTGACTTTCAAGCCTGGTGCCTCAGGTGGGACAGTTTCGACGATGTTTTTTGTTTGTTTGTTTGATTCTCCACAGTGGGGTTGCAGTTAGTAAGGCACCCTCGGTGTGTCTTGAGGACCTTTCCAGAGATGAGCAGCTAAGGAGGAAAAGAGCATTCAGCCTACTGTGGCTCCATCCCATAGTCTGCAGACCTGGATGGAGTGAGAAGGGAAAGGACATGATGGTCTGTCCCTCTCTTGTTTTCTGACTGTGCATGGGATGCTGGCAGCTCCTGCATCCCTGATGAACTGTGAACTGAAATAAACTCTTTGCCACTTAAAAGGGGGTAGGGGTGGAGTCTAGAGCCACAAGCATAATATTCTCTCTCTCCCTCATTTCTCTCTCTCTCCTCCTCCTCCCTAGCTGCCATGATGTAAGCAGACTTTGTCTGATGATGGATTCAACCCTCTGGAACAGTGAGCCAAAAGAAACCTCCCTAAATGTATGCTCTCTGGTATTTTCACAGTAACGAAGGCCCCCCACACTCCAGTTTTGCATATGTGACTCATGGTTGACAAACTTAGGCATTCTGTGTTCTGACCAGTGATTGGTCAGATATGAGCACATGATCCTTTGGTGGACCAATGGGAACAGGCTAGGGATTTTATTTTGCGCATTTGAGGGAGGCTGGCCTCTGCTTCTGGTGACTAGGGAGCCCCTGAAGGCCACAATGGGTGGGGAGTGGAAACTGGCAGCTTGAGTTACAGAGGTAGCATTCTAATGTGGTCCCCAAGGTTCCCAATCCCACTGTCCCCTTGGGTGTGGGCAGGACTTTAAGCATAATGGTTCCAAACCAGGATGAGACTGAGGCAAAGGGATTTTGCAGATGGGATTAATCTCCCAAGTCAGTTAATAGAATTTAATGGAAAGGGGATTGCCCTACCTGGGCCTTGTTAATCAGGCATAAGTGTCAGGGGTGTTGTTCTAGCTGGCCTTAAAGATGGGGGAGGGATAAATTGTCATCTTCGGAGGCCACATGGTGCAGATTGCCCTGTCTGATGACAAAATTCCAGAATCGTGGGCTGGGGAGTAGCTTGGTTGGTAGAGTGCTCGCTGGGCTTTGATCCCAGTGCAGTACAAAGCCGGGAGTGGCAGTACATGACTGTAATTCTGGCACTGGGGAGGTTAAAGGCAGGAGGATGAGGAGGTCAGGATTGTTTGAATGGGGTAGATGAGACTCTCAGAATGAAAACCCTTCGGAAATCAAAGCCCTACAGTCACGAGAAACTGAATTCTGAGGAGCTACCGTCCCAGCCTTGCCCACTGTCAGCCTGCTATGACTCTGAGCAGAAGGCCAGGAAGCCAATAGCCAGATTCCTGGCTCTTGGGAAGTGTGGGGAAATAAATGGTGTTGGTTTATACTGTGGGTGGTAACTTATGAGTGCTAGGGAGTGAATGCCTAGCTCAGTCAGCTACGCACGAAGTGAGCCCTATTTTTGCACATGGACTCAGTTATTTCAGCCTTCAAAACTCTCCTCCTCCTGTTCTTCTCTTTTAACCTTGTTTCTTTTAAAAACTTATTAAGTAATTATTATTACTATTGTGTGTGTGTATGGTGTACATAAGGTTCTAGGCATGTGGAGGTCAGAGGACAGGTTTGTAGGCTGTGGTCGGACTTTTGTTTGAGCCACCAGCTCACAAAACAACCCGGAGACTTAATATTAACTATGAAAGCTTGGCCTATAGCTTAGGCTTGTCCCTAGCTCTTAGAGTTTAAATTAACCCATTTCTATTCATCTGTGTGTTGCTACAAGACTCATGGCTTTTACCTCTCCTCCTGCATGTCTTGTAATCTCTCTCTCTCTCTCTCTCTCTCTCTCTCTCTCCACCTGGCTAGCTCAGCCAGTAGAATGTCATGGTCATGGGTTCATGCCCCACATTGGGTGCCATTTTTAGTTGGACTCTTCTTTGGGCCACCAGCTCACAAAAAAAATGACATGGAGACTTATTAATTACAAAAGCTTGGCCTATAGCTTAGGCTTGTTCTACTAGCTCTTATAACTTAAATTAACCCATATTTTTAAATCTACATTCTGCCACATGCTTATTACCTCATCTCTATTATGCCCATCCTGGTTATTCATGTCTGGCTGGTGACTCTGTTTTCTCCCCAGAGTTATCTCTCTGCCAGGGAATCCTGCCTAGCTATTGGCCATTCAGCTTTTTATTAAACCAACCACAGCTATACATTCTCACAGCGTGTAAGGGAATATCCCACCACAGTAGGCATTCTCTCCTTCCACCTTGTGATCTTGGATTTGAACTCAGATCCTCAGGCTTGCTCCCGACAGCTTTTACCCACAGACCCCTTTTAAGCCTTGTTTCTTGGCAGATTCACAGGATTGCATCTATGGATCGACTGATTTCCCATGCCCAATCTATATAGTTACGAGCCTAGGATCCTCTCTGTCCTGGGACTGAGCTGTGAGCTGTGTCTGCTGTGACTCATAAATCAGACATCCTACACAGAAGATGTGAGGGCACACAGTCTGTCTACAGCCTCTGGGCTCTCACTGGAACCTCTGTTGGGCACTTCAGGAGGAAACTGACACACATTTTCCACAACGTAGTAAATGGTTATGTGTTGCAAGCCGCAGAGAGTCTTTGTACATATTCCTTTTCTGTTCAACACCTATTTAAAAATGGCAATGTTATTCTTAGTCTCTGAGCCACAGGAAGCAGAGGAGCTAGATCCGGCCCGTGGGCTGCAGGTGGCTCACTCTGTCTTGGAACACAGATTGGAGGCAAATGCTTGTGCTTGAACCTCAGCTCTGGCCCTGATTGTCTGAGACCCTGAGCCAGGACTTTAGGTACATTCCCTAGGACCCACCCCTCAAGGCAGCTATGAGATCGAATGAACTGACATGCTATGCTGTGGGCGTGTTTGGCCAGAGACAGGGCTTCCGATGGCCATTGAACAGTCCCTTCCCCACCTTGTAAACTCACAGCCCGATGAGGCAGCCTCCTGGGTCTGCTGGGTCGGATCATGGAACAGAATCTCTGGGTTTCTCCAAATCTCTGGCTCTATCTAAAATGACTCTTGCGGCAGCAGACTCCTTATATAGATGATGGATGGGGGCTCCCCTTCGTTCACATCTACAGTGTTCACGGACCCTCATAGTGGCACCATGAGGGAGATGCTATCTCACCTGGGGGCTGACAGAGCACCTGTGAGGCAAGATGGGCTCAGACCCATCCTTCATCCCACTGTGCTGGCAGAACTGCTCAGTCTCAAGTTTCTGCCAACCCAGAACCTGGCAATATGATCTTACTTGAAAATCATCTTTGATATAAATAATTAAGATGAGTTCAGAATTGGTGTAGGCCCTGATCCCACCACCAGTGTTCTCATAGGAGGAAGAAGTAGGGACCTAGAGAGACCCAGCAAAAAAGCTGTGTGAAGGTGAGGATAAATGGTAGAGCCATGTGGTTGCAACCAAGGAGCCCAGAACTCCTGCAGACCTCAGGAGTGGGAAAAGGCAGGAAGGCTCCTTCCTGGAGCCCTCAGAGGGAGGTGGTGCTGACCATGGCTTCTCTGGGAACTCTGGTCCCTAAAACAGTGAAGGGAAATAAAGCCAGTTGCATGTGGTCATCATTACTGGAGTCCTAGGAAACAGACAAACTCACAGTAGGGCCACACCTCTTCTCTCTGGGAACTAGAAAGGCCCACAGTGGGGCCACACCTCTCCTCTCCAGGAACTAGACAGGCTCACAGTGAGGTCTAGTCTCTTCTCTTCTGGTAAGTGGTGAGGGATGTGGAAATAATTGTCATTGTTGTGTTCACCCCCTTTTCCTCTTAAGACTTGAGCAAGGATCTTAACCAGAACTCAAAACCATAGATTCTGGCCGGGCGGTGGTGGCGCACACCTTTAATCCCAGCACCTGGGAGACAGAGATAGGAGGATCTCTGTGAGTTTGAGGCCAGCCTGGTCTACAGAACGAGTTCAGGACAGGCTCCAAAGCTATAGAGAAATCCTGTCTCGAAAAACAAACAAAAAATCTAAACCAAAGCAAAACCACCACCCCCCAAAAAAAACCCAAAAAAACAAAACAAAAACCCATAGATTCATAGTGTTTTAATGGTGGCTCTTGGCATGGTGAATTTCATTTTTGCAAGCTACACCATTGAGGTCAAATTTACACACTGTACAGTGTGTCCATTTAAAGTATGCCCCACCCCCACATAGCAGCCTTAGAACTTTTCACTGCCCTGGTGAGCTCGCTCCCACTCATGCGTGCAGACTGTGTTGAGGCATGGGGTGGCTCTGCCCTGCTCTGGCTGCTCTAAGAGAGGACATGGACATCAGGCTCTGGGGCTGAGCAGCTCTCCAGGGTCACTGAACATCACAGCAGCAGTGGTGTGGCTTGGCTCTCTCTGTCGTGGGAGCTGAGGCAGGAAGGAAGCTGGCTTCTGGGATGAGGACCTGGCTACTGGGGGAGCCTAGGTTCACTCCTGGACAGGCCCATATAGCTGTGGATGAGTCTAAGAGATTGGGGTGAGGGGTGGGTGTTATGCCCGCGTCACATGGAACCCCCAAATAAGACCACCACAGAGCTGGTATCCAATGCAAACACACTGGGGTTTATTGATTATAAGATAGTTAACTTGGACCATAATCCAACAGGTGGGGGAAAACGGCCCTGGCTTCAGGGTAAGGGGATTTTAAAGGGGAAAAACTGTAAGTGGGGTGGCACAAGCCTTGGCATTTAGGGATTGGGTAAAAGTATACAACTTTTGAATTCGTTGGTTGGGGTATAGGGGAATTTTTTTTTCTTTTTTCAAGTCAGGGTTTCTCTGTGTCGCTTTGGTGCCTGTCCTGGAACTAGCTCTGTAGACCAGGCTGGCCTCAAACTCACAGAGATCTACCTGCCTCTGCCTCCCGAGTACTGGGATTAAAGGCGTGAGCCACCACTGCCCAGCAGGTATAGGGGAATTTCAAAACAGTGACTGTCAACGGATAAAAATTTCAGAACAGCGGTTAATCAGATACCTGCAAGGACATTTGAAGCAAGCAGATGTTGTCTGGACACCTTGGTGGGTCACTTTGACCAAGGTAGGCACAGTTTCTTGGAAGTGTTTATGACTTTGCTGGGCTGCATTCACCACTGCCCCTCTGCCCCCAGTTAGGTCCTGTCTAAAATGGCGTTCTTTCTCAAAATGTTTTTTTTTTCTGCTCCTTCATGGGGTGGGGGCCATGATTCACACCTCCTTCTGCGAGGGAACTCTGTGTGAATGCTCTCGCTACATGTATGTAGCCTTTCTGCCCTGGAGGGTGACTGGAGTTAATGGTGGGGTATCAGAGGGTGTTGAGGGGACTCAGCATGAGGCCTGTGTGGATCCCTTACTAGAGTAGGAACACACTGAGAGTGTTCAGCAAGGCTGGCGTCCCTAAGCTCTGGATGCTGTAGACCAAGGCTACAGTCCCCGAGAGCCACTGAGGGTACCTTGCACTCATGCCCACCCTGGCCCTGTAAGTACCCGTGGTGACTCGTCATTTGAGCTTACTTTTGGTTGGCAGTGGCTCTGTCTGGCACTGGTGCCTACAAGGGCTGGGCAGCCGGCCAAGATTGAATCAGAGGCTCCTGGGGCCGGCCAGGCTCAGCCCACTCAGTCCTCATCTCCTTGGAGAAGGCGGCACGAGGGTGAGAATGATCCTGACCACTCACTGTGGTGCTGAGGAACTCGAACTCGCTGCCAGCAGTAGACTGGCCATGGCTGGGTAAAGCAGGATGGGGCTTTGCTCAGAGACCCGAGAAGTGCCCTTCTATGAGAGGATCAGGGTCTGGCTTAGTTGTGTAGACAGACACAAAGGCCTACAGCTACATTTTGAGGACCCCTGACAAACACACCAGGGCCACCATGTCCACCACGTCAGTCTGCTGCCCTAGAGGAACCCAAGCCTTTGCTCAGGCACAGCCACCACCTTTCAAGACTCCACATTCCCATCTTATATGGAAGGATCCAGGGCAGGTGACCACAGCCATCCACAGAGGAATTCTGGGAATTTGAACTTCTGCAATTGGCCTGGCATGGTAGGGACTGTCCTGGAGACAAGGACAATGTATAGTGAGGGTGGTCACAAGAGAAAACAATGGCTGCTTTCAAACATCCTACAACTGCTCAAGTCCTGGCCAGAGCACTCACTGCGTCCCTGTCCCTAGGCCTGCTTATTCTTAGGGGACCACAGAACAGAGTGGGCAAGTGCCTTGCTGGAGGTTCTAGAATGCTTTTCAGCCTTCCAAAGGCTGCATAGAAAATGGCATAGACTTCCCTCCCCAGCCTCTGCCTCCTGGGGGCCCTAAGTGAACTTGTGTGGCTAAGGCAGCAGAGTGAGTCCTCAACACACAGGCTCAAGCTCATAGACGGACATGGCGGTAGCAGTGTGTTGTCACAGCCTGTCAAAGTCCCACTCTGACCTTCCCCAAGAAGCAGGAGGCCATGTGCCCACCTAGCAGAATCGATCTGTGCACCCATGATTAGAGGACCCACTGATGGTTCCATCTTCCAGCTGTGTGACCTCGGTCCTCCATTTCTCCATGGCTGCCAACATTGCCTCTTCCTTGGTTACCTCTGGAATTGTCCAGTAGCTCAAACAGGCCTGCAGCATCCACAGAAGGATCAGCCATGCTGGCAGGAGCAGCCCCCCCTGCGTCCATCAGATTCCACACCAGCAGTTTTCTAAAAGTTCCCCGTGGCCAAGGAAGAGAGAGTGTGTGCGGTTTGCTGGCAGCTGCATTCCTGTAGGTTCATAAGGATGCAGAAGCCCGGCTCTGGCTTTCCCAGTTGGCGCTGACTCTTTAGGCAGTTAGTGAATTGAGAGCCTTCAACAGAGGCCACCCGTGGCGAGCCATTAGCAGACTCTGTGAAGATCAGTGGCCACAGGCTGTCCGCCTCAACCGGCGTGGAGATAGCAGCAAAGACCTCTAAGCAAGCATTGTTCTTGGGTGACCCACAGACTGAGCTGATCCCATAGTGTCACTTCAGAGTGGGAAGTCAAGAAAGGGGGGGGTCGTCCAGGGCCCAGAGGCTGCCTGCCTGGGCAGCTTTTTGGAAAGAACTTTGATCAGGTGCCCAGGGCATGCAGTAGCTGTGGACGACAGCTTTGATGAGACATTTATTTGTGTGACAGATCTCTTGTGAGTGAGTCGGGAGACCTACACAGAATAGGCTTCAGACTCAGAGGCCTGAACTCAGAGGTTGGTGACTTTCCCAACCCCTGATCAAAGGCCGAGAGGGTAGTAAGAAAAAGATACTGAGAGCTAGTGACAGAAGCCCTCAGCCATTTTCTCTTCCTGTTCCCCCTCCTTGCTGAAAGAAACCTGAGTTTTGCTTTTTTGTTTTTTTTCCAGGTGTTCCATGGGTAGCTCCTGGTTGTTTGTGTTTCTCATTGTGGCCCCTGGACCTGCAGCTTCAGGATCCCTGTGCAACTCGTGAAAAAGGTAGTTTTGGGTCCCACAACAGGCCCAGGCCCACTGCTGAGCCATCCCCTCCTCACCCAAGCAGGAGAAGAATGGATGAGACTGCTCTCAGGAGACCTGCGGCTGTTGGGGAGGCACACACATGTAAGCACTGGTGGCCAAGGGAGAGGTTCCAGGGCGTGCATTAGAGAGGCCTTCTGGGATGGTTGTGTATGAACTAGTTTGCTTTAGGATATAACGAAAGTCCCTAGTGAGTGCGGTTCACAGGGTAAGAGACTTTGTTTTTTCCTCGACAGATGGGGGCTTGAGGGGGGCTTAACGCAGCACTCCACAGCCCGGCTGCCTGTTTTGCTATCCATCAGCTGCTGTGGCCTCATTTTCAAGTCATGCTCCCTTTCAGTCATGTGACTGCTGGCAGCAATGGAAGTTACAGGAAGCTTTCTCTTTGGGTTGGTTAGCCTCCTTAGGTTATGCGTCTATGCCTGGGCCACTCGCAGCAGCCAGGGGATTTCTAGATGTGAATGACATAGTCATCAAGATGACTTGGGCCTGAGGACCTTGATGGTGTCCCCTGAACCACGGGGCTGCGAGGATGTGGGGTCAAGAACCTGGTTAGGCTTCTGTTGAGCCAGAAGGCACCCAGGGGTGTAACAGTAGGCAGTGTCTTGGGCAGGGCTATGGGGTGCCAGTATGCCTTTAGACACGCAGAAGTGACAGGGAGAGCAGCCGTATCTGCAACTCTCTGCCCTGAGAGCTCTGGTGCATAGTGGGTGTCCAGGGCAAACCTCTGAACTCAGACCCTGAGCATAAGATTCAGCCATCCCGGGAGCACATAGCCCCAGGAGCTACAGCCTATAGAGGGCTCGCCTCTGAGCTCAACAGGGCGTGGCCTGCTCACCAAGTAAGTTTTCTGCCAAACCTGTCTGTTCCGCTTGTGCTCAGACCAGCAACCACCTCACAAAGGAGCGATCCTGGGGACAACTGCAGCTTGCTGACAGAGAAGCGGCTATACTTATGACAAGCCAGATCATTGAGAAAGATTTGGCAGGGCAGAAACATCTGGGACAACACAGCCCCATATTGTCACCACATGGCACGGTGCATCAAACGCAGCTATTGGTTGAGAGTGACTTTCAGATTCGTTTAATTTTCATTATGTGATCAAAAGGGGACGCGTGGTTCAGCCACTGGAGAACTTTTAGATGGGTCTGACCCATTCTTTGTGTGGGTCTATGTTTTCAACTGGAAATTTCTGAGGTCTGAATGCAGAGCATGTGGGCTGGAGCGCAGCCAAGCAGTAGAACATGCGCTACCCTCAGCATCAGCCACCAAAGCAGCAGAGGGTCAGTTCACATCTGATGAGTGCAGAGACAGGCGATGGCTACAAACTTCTCACTAAGTACTGGAGACCTTTAAAAGAGCAAGACACCCTAACTTTTATATTTACTAAATGTGAAATTGATATTTTAGAGGTACCTAGGGTTAAAAAATAAAATGCCCATATTGTATTTATTGGCAAATTTTTTTTAAAAGACAAGGTTTCACTATGTAGCCTTGGCTGGCCTGGTACTAGCTACATAGTAGTTTGAGCCTGGCCTTGAACTCACAGAGATCCCCCCCATCTCTGTCTCCTGAGAGCTGGCATGAAAGGAGTATGCCACCACATCTGGTTCCTATTAAGAAGTGTAGAGGTGCTTGAGCTTGGCTGGCATTGCATTTCTACTGGGTGGTGCTATTCCCATACAGGGGGTGTTGCCTGATGTATGTCTGGGCACCACATTCATGCTTGATGCCCACGGAGTCTGGAAGAGGGTGTCAGACCACTTAGAACTGGTAATGAGCTACCATGTGGATTCTGGGATCCAAATCTACGTCTTTTGGAAGTGCAGTGTTCTTAACTACTGAGCAATCTCTCCAGCCCCTGTTCCCATACTTAATAGAAAGGTTTTGCTACCTCTGCTGTAGTCTGGTTCAATGTCCCTGCATTCTTTGGCTGAGAGGAGCAGTGCTTGTGGGGCCCGAGGGGTCCTGCCTTGTTGTCTGAGATGTTGCTGTGTTCCTCTTCCAATCACTAAGGGACTGAGCACAGTCAGTGGCCAGCAACCTACCACTAGTGGCCAATGCCCGCTAGTAGCCCAGGACTCTGGCTCCGCTGTGCGGCAGCTGTTGTTCCAGTGAACCAATCCTACTTGGTCCTGTTGGGAGCTGTGAACCCCCAGATCCTGAATTTCTTGTAAACAACTTGTTTTCCTCTGCTCTGAGACATCCTTCAGCTGTTCTGAGCACGAGACCCTCAGAAGTTCCTGATGGCAGGAGAATGGTTTCTGGTGTGTTTGGCTGGGGCGTGGCTATCAGTTAAGGATCTTTATATAAGCGGCTCTGGTACACAATAAAGGAGGCATTCTGGCATCAAGGATGACCTGTGTCTCTGTCTGTGTGTCTTTGTGTGTTTCAATCTCCAGCTCCTTGCCCGGTTCACGAACTGTATGGTAGTGCATAGAACGCAGACGGGCGTGGTGCGCTACACGGTCCAACCCAGTTCATCCTGAAGCTGGGGTTCCCAGCAGTCCATCTGTCCTCATCAGAGTGAGGAGTAAGGGAGTCAGCATGCCTGGAGCCTTGGGGCTGCAGTCCCAGCACGCAGCAAGTGTCGGGCCCACCAACAGGCAACTGTGGAGTCACCCTTCGGCCTAAGGAAGAGAGATTTTGCAGGTCCTTGGGGCTGTGGCTTTGTGCTCAGTAGCTTTGCTTCTTCTAATTGCTCTCAAGAGACAGGCTGTCAAATGCCAATTATCCCTAAAGGAAGTAGAGAGTGCTGTGGGAGGAAGGGTATTCCTCACTTCCCCTGTGACATGCCCATATGGCAGCACTGCCTGGTGGCCAGACTCAGAAGATGCCCAGGTCAGACCCGATGATTCTTCTCTACTAGATTTTTCATCGAGAGTGTAGCCGAACCAGGCAGTGTGTCTTGGAATAGACTGCCATATTTGTGCAATGTTTTCTTCTCTATCTCCTCTTTGATCCCCAGACCCGGAAGCAGCATCAGCCATTGCTTTGTTGGCAGAGGTTAGCCCACATTCCTGTGCAATCTCTCCTTCTCCCTTCTCCCCCTTTCTGACTATTTATCTTCCCTCTGTGGGGCCATTGCTATTTCATTCCTGGGAGGCAGGTGATAGATGGGACAATGACAATTCTGCTGTGTCCCAGCCACAGTAACACAGTCCTCAGATGGCTAACCACGTCATGCTGGACTTTTGCAGGATATGGTGAGGGACCAACTTGGTTGGATGAGACCTTTTGTGTGTGGGCAGAAAAGCAAGTCTAGAGAACAGGAAGCGTTGCCAGAGGCCGGGGAGCCTCCATCTGCCCGTGCTCAGGCTCACTCTTGGCCAATTTATTCTATTAGCATGTGTCAAGGAAAATCTGTGCACTGTGTATCAAGAACAACATATGTGTGCATGGAGTCCACATTCAGAAGGCAGAGACAGGAAGTGAACATTTAAACAAATCACACAATCTCAGCTCATCTGGAGTGTGAAATGAAGTGTATGGATGGACCAGTCACGGGAGCAGGACTGGGGTCCTGGAGAGGTGATGGCCCGCTGCAAAGAGACGGGTTTTTATTTTGTAAAGGCCAGCCATGATAATCTAATTCTTTACTTCCTCCAACCATTATCACCTGGGACTCTGACCATTGATGAATTTCAATGGAGGTTGGAGTCTCAATTGTTTACCCTGAGACAAAGCAAGGCTGCAGGAGACACCACAAGCTGAGATCACCCAATCCCCAACCCAAGAACAGACCATTCAAAGGGAATTCCTGGCATTCCAAGCACTGTAGATAGAAACACCTGCAGCTGACAGTCACCAGGAAACCCTAGAGGAATGTCAGCCAATCAGGGGTCTTAAAACCTCAGAAACCGCTCACCACCACCTTTACTGCTATAAAACCCTATTCTAATTGAGCTTGGGGCTCTCCGGTTATTCCAATATGTTGGACATGCAGGGAGACCGAGTTTGCAAACTTGATTAAAATAAAGGCTCTTTGCTTTTACGTATGGGACTCTTGGTTTCCTTGTCGGCTTGTTGGGGATTGTGGATTTGGGCGTAACAATTTGAGATATGAGTGAAGAAAAGGAATCCACCAAGAAAACAAACAAACCAACTACTAGTGAGTACTTGCTTTTATTTAATACAATCCTGGACATCCTTGCCTAAGCAATTAGGCAAGAAAAGGTAATAAATGCCATGCAGATTGGAAAGGAAGAAGTGAAATATTGTCTGTTCATAGTGTTTGAGATATTTAGTCAGGGGCCTCATCCCAGGCCCTGGCACCCATCTTTGGAATACTGGGCAGGAAACTCCATTTCAAGCCCCCTCCCCTGGGAGCTGCCTTAGTCCAAACTCCACCTCCGAGAAAGCCCACCAACCGGTGACCCTTCCCCAGGGAGGCTCAAGAAGGCCCCCCAAATGGTAAACCCTCCCCAGGGAAGGTCAAGACCACTCCCACAGGCTACTTAAACTGCCCTCCAGAAAATGAACACGTGGTCTCTGGGATTTGCATGGTCTCCCCTTCTCTCTTTCCTTCTCCATGCTTTTCCGGTACCACCTGGGAGCATTGCATTAAACATGGTGTCTCTTAATTTGGTTTAATTCGGTCTGATTGGAATTATTTGCATCGGCAGATAGGCTCGTCTAAGAAATATTCCTAACACTTAGATGATATGATCTTATACACAGAAAACCTTTATTCCATTTATTAAAACAAACAAACCCATTACAACTAAGAAATGAATTCAGTAATATTGCAGAATACAGAATGAACACACCCACATGCACGCACGTGTTCACACACACACACACACACACACACACACACACACACATGCACATACATGTATGCACACTGTATTTTATAACCAAGCATGAACAACTCACAAGGGAAATGAAGAAAGCAATTCTGTGTATAAAAACATCCACAAGAATAAAACACTGAGGGAAATCTTCTAAGGAGGAACACGCTTATGCACTGAGAACAAAATTCATTTGTGCTGAGAGAAGCTAAAGATGACACAGCAAACTCAAAGATGTCCCTCGTTCTCTCTCATGTAGGAGGACATAGCCTGGCAAAGATCACACTTCCCAAATGAGGTGACAGATTCAGCAGCTTCCCCACTAAAAACCCACAATGCATTTTGCAGAAATGAAAAATAAAATTCATCCTAAAATTCATACAGAATCTCACGAAACCCCCGAAAACCAATCTTAGAAAGAGGAACAAAGCTGGAGGCCCCACACTTCTCAGTTTTCAAACTTAAACCAAAGCTGCAGTGACAAAAATGACCATGTTTGTCCTAAGCTTTGAGGGGACAAGAAAATGTTGCCAGGTAAAAGTCACTGTTATGTCTCACAGGCTGTCCATATGTCGAGAGATGGACTCTGACTGGACTACAGGAGGACTTCTGTGATCAGATAAAAGCCAGTGTTCCTCAGGTTCCTCAGGAATGTTTGAAACCAGTTCCCATCTGCTTAAAGAAGTCATTCTCCTTACCTCTGACAGAAGGGACATATGCTCCATTCACATATACCTGTGATTGCATATCAAAGCCCAAACCACCCTCCAGGCTCCCTCCGCAAGTACTTGTCATACCTTTCAAAGTTCACAGGAACCTCCCCAGGCTTCCCTCCTAGATACCCAATTGTTCTCTTTATAAAGGCAAGGCAAGGCTTTCCCCCTCCCCCACCCCTGCTAGTCTGTTTCTCCTTGTTCTACCTTGCAGCCCTGGCTATGTCCAGTTTGTTTCTTTTCTCTCTGATCTGGATGCTTCCTGATGTCTCTGGCTATTTTCTCTTCTGCACAATAAAAGCCTTCTCTTAACCATACCATAGAGAAGACATGTTGATAGGTTCCTTACTGTGCCCCCTTGCACACATCTGGTGCCAAAACCCAGGGGTACAAATGGATCCAATTCCAAGGGGCCTGGCCTCTCCTAACCAAACCAAGCAGCTGATTTGACTCCTAAGGTCTGGATCATTGGTTTCTGCTGCCTTCTGCCACCCACTGTATTCAACTCCAAATACCAGACATCTTCTCTTCAGCCACTTCTCCACTGCTCTGACCAATCGGCTCTCCTCAGGTACTCAGGACTCGAGTCAGTCCCACCTCAGAACTGCCCATTCAGCCTCGGCATCATGGCTCCTGCAGCTTCCTGATGCTACAAAAGTTGTGCCAGTGCCCCAGGAAGCTTCACCTCTCCTGCCCTAAGTGCGGACTTGGAGACTGAGGGACAGGGAGGTCTCCAGTACCTTCAACTCAACGCTTGTCATTATTTCTTTGCCCATCTGCTCTTGGAGAGGGTTATTGGGTCCCTCGTTGCAGTTTCAGCTCCAGAAAGGAAGGAGTGACACTCCCTGTGGTATCCCATGCCCAAGGCAGGTGCTAGCTCAATATGTGTTTGGCCGAATATCCAGCTGACATGGGGTCAAGGGGACAAGGGCAGAGATCGTGCTTGCCTTTGACTCCCCACCTTGGCACATTGTAGGGCTCAGTAAATATCGGCTGAATGAATGAATGAATGAATGGCATCTTTCAGGGCCTGTGAATGCCTCCCCACTGTCTCCAGGACCCACCATCTCCTCCTCTTCCTTTCATCTGTTTCCTTGCCCCTCTTGGGTATATTTGTCTCATGCCCTCCCCAGGGCTGCTATCACAGCTACTCCTGCCTGTGTGTCAAATGTCTGTTATTCTGGGTATCTTGGACCATCTGACAAGGACCCCCTTCAGCCTGTGGGCTATGGCACCTCCTCTGATTGGCCTTCTGTCCATGTGTGGCCCTCCTGGAGACAAGTTCCTATGCAGCCAGACAGGTTGTGGATCTGGAAGTCAATTGTCTCCTGTTTGCTCAGTGCTGGAAACAGCCCGGGTCCCTGATGGCTACACCTGTGGATGGAGGAGAGGTGTATTTTTATTTATTTATTGTTAATTCTCATATTGCAATCATATAGATTGCATTTTCTTTCTTTCTTTCTTTCTTTTTTGTTTACTGATTTTTGTTGAGCTCTACATTTTTCTCTGCTCCCCTCCCTGCTTCTCCTCTCCCCTTCAACCCTCTCCCAAGGTCCCCATGCCCCCAATTTACTCAGGAGATCTTGTCTTTTTCTACTTCCCATGTAGATTAGATCTATGTATCTCTTACTTAGGGTCCTCATTGTTGTCTAGGTTCTCTGGGATTGTGATTTGTGGGCTGGTTTTCTTTGCTTTATGTTTAAAAACCACTTATGAGTGAGTACATGTGATAATTGTCTTTCTGGGTCTGGGTTACCTCACTTAAAATGATGTGTTCTAGCTCTATCCATTTGCTGGCAAAATTCAAGATGTCGTTATTTTTTTCTGCTGTGTAGTACTCCATTGTGTAAATGTACCACATTTTCCTTATCCATTCTTCAGTCGAGGGGCATTTAGGTTGTTTCCAGGTTCTAGCTATGACAAACAATGCTGCTATGAACATGGTTGTGTTAAGTTGGGAGCGTAGGCCCCAGCCCCTTGCATATATCCTAGCCCCCTGACCTTGAGAGTTTGCGTGGCTTCCCGGTTCCCCCTCGGGGCTACCCGAGAGCACAGAACTCCCATTAAACCTTAATTTGGCTTGATTGGGATTTTGCGTCAGTGGAGAGCTCACGTTAGGAAAATTGTCCTAACATCTTGGAGGTTCCACCGAGATAGGGCAGGCCCTTTCCATGCGGCAGGCCGCGTGTTGAAAGCCCCCTAGTCTACAATCTGAGTTCTCTATGCCATGCCAAAACCAGCTCCCGGGCAACAGCAGCCACGTCTTGGTAAGTCCCTTTTCTTGTCTATGCTATAGGGTTTTTGGGGGATCCAGTCATACTTATTTTTGTTGTTTTTCAGATTCCTGTCGAAGTTGCAGCCCACGCCAAGAGTTCGATTCCCAGCAGTGATCAGACCAGCGGGACCAGCTTTGGCTGAGGTGGAGATCTGTTTGTTTTGGGACGCCAGGCATTCAATCTCCATGGCCCCATTTGGACCTAAGAGCCATTTTGGCGGACGCACTTAGGTCACGTGGTTGGGCATAGACTCTAAAATGGGTACTTGGGTTCAAAACCAGATCTGCTGTCTCCCCTAGGATGCCTCCTACAAAATCTCTTTAAACTGGGCTTGACCCATACAATCTGTCTCGAATGGCTAATTTCCCTATGCACTAAGATTTGGCCTCAACCCTTCTCCGGGACCTAGAAAATTTTGTTGCCATAAGGACAAATGGACAGAGCTTACATATGTCCATGGTTTTGGGGCTCTGCACTCTTGACCCCCCTTAGTAGCCAGTGTCTCACAGCACCATGCTGCCAGAGGCACTGGCCCCTCCCCCACTCCCTCAAGCCCACACCACCCTACCCCCTCCCTTAGTTCAAGGTCAACTTCCACCTTACCCACCTTCCTCTCTCCCTCCTACCTCATCTCTCTACTCCTGGACCCCCTCTGCACACTGGGCTAGCCCTCCCCACCCTCCCCATGTTCTCTTTTCTCTTCTAAATCTCTCTCAGATAGAAAAGCGGCTAGGTTCCTTTTCTACTAATCCTTCTGCTTACCCATTTTATCTCTTAGTCAGTACCAGATATTAGGAAAGAGTTAAGAAAGGTTGAGGATGGTCCCCAAACTCCTATACGGGAATTGGTGAAAATGGCCTTTAAAGTTTTAATGCTCGGAAAAAATCAGCTGAGTCTTCCTGACAGACAAAGCTACAACAATCTACAGGCCCAGGCCTTAGCAGCTGCCCTAAGGTCACAGGAAGGAGGACAAGGAAAGCCAACCACAAGGCTCTACCCTGATAGAGCCCAGCCTAAGTCAACCTCACAGGCAAACTGTTTCAAGTGTGGCCTAAATGGTCACGTGGCACAATATTGCACTACACCTGCTCCGAGGTTGTGCCCTATCTGCCAGCAACCTGGACACTGGGAATCACAATGCCCCCGTGCAGGCTTGTCCTCTATGCCAAGCCACGGAGGTCCAGCCTCATCACCATTGGCAAGTGAAACTGTGCCAGCCTTCAAATGTCTCAGCCTTGCAGAGGATTGACGCTGCCCAGACTTGGTTTATCCCGTAACCCTACCCAAGCCTAGGGTAAAGCTGCAGGTAGCGGGTGAGTCCATTACTTTTATTCTCACTCGGGCCTTAAGTTTCCCTCACTAATTTCAGCTATGGAGTAGGCGGGACCCTTTCCTCCCCACTTAAAACTTTGCCACTGCCCTGCATTCTTGCAGGACAATTTTTTCTCTCATTTTTTTTTAGCGATACCGGCTTGCCCAGCACCTTTACTGGGTGGAGATATCCTTAGCCACTTCTCCAAAGTTTTGTTCTGCTTCTTGGAGCCCCTTTTGACCCCACCCATCTTTGAGATTCTATTTTACATGCTCATTCCTCCTGGACCATGAACCATCCAGACAGACAATGGACTCATCAAACAACAACTAACCAAGCTTTTCAGGTTATCTTGGCCCTCCCTTCTCCCCATTGCCCTGACTCGCCTCAGGGGCACCCCACGTTCCCCTACAGGCCTGAGCCCTTCTGAGCTGCTTTATGGCAGGCCCTTTCTCCTTAACCATCACCTCCCAGTCCAAACTCCTCCACTGGCAGGGTACCTACCCTACCTCTCCCTTTTAAGGTCCCTTCTCTGTTCACACACTAACAGTTGTCTCCCTGCCACCACACCAGTGGACCCCAATGCCCCTAAACCTGCCCCGCTCTCCCCAGGGGACAGAGTACTCCTCAAACAGTTAACTCTTAGGTCTCTCAAACCTTGATGGACAGGACTTTACGCGGTAATCCTCACCATCCCCTCGGCTGCCAAGCTCTTGAGACACCCATGCTGGTACCATCTCTCCAGGCTCAAGTGGGCACCTACTCAAGACACTTGGTCTGTCCAGCAGACATGACCTTCCACCCTCCGGTTTTCCAGGATGCCACAATGAAGGGCCTACCTGTTCCTCATTCTGGTACTCTCATCTTTGGTGATAACAATTTTTTTTCTGAGACACCTGCCTTCTCACCTCCCCCAAGGAACAGATGCCTGACGCCTCTGGGATGACAGTACATGGGATGCCTCTCCAGCCACACCTCTCGCTGAACGTGGGCACCTAGCTCTCCCCTTCCCCACGTCGCCTCGTGCCTGCAGGAAGTAGCCAGATTTGAGTCTATGCCCTTTTTTCCAAAGAGAGCCTAAATGTTTGTCATAATGAGCACTCCAATTTTCTGTCATTGCTATATCCAAAGGGTCTGGAATGTTAAATTGGGAGCTTAGGCCCCAGCCCCTTGCATCTATCCTAGCCACCTGACCCTGAGAGTTAGCACTCTGGACTCCAAATCCCAGCAGGCCAGGTCCTGACCCCTCCCTGGGGGGGGGGGCTCAGGACCACTCCCACAGAATATTTAAGTGAGCTCACAAAAGAGGAACACGTGGTCTCTTTTTCTTCCTCCTCATGGTCGCATTTGTGCGGCTTCCTAGTTCCCCCTCGGGGCCACCCAAGAGCGCAGAACTCCCATTAAACCTGGATATCTCTTAATTTGGCTTGATTGAGATTTTGCATCGGTGGAGAGCTCGCGTTAGGAAAATATTCCTAACAAGTTGAACACATGTCCTTGTGGCACAATTGAACATCCTTTGGATATATACCCCAAAGTGGTATTGCTAGGTCTTGAGGAAGGTTGTTTCCTAATTTTCTGAGAAATCGCCACACTGACATCCATAGGGGTTGTACCAGCTTGCATTCCCACCAGCAATGCAGAAGTGTTCCCTTTTCCCCACAACCTCTCCAGCATAAGTTGTCATCAGTGTTTTTGATCTTGGCCATTCTTTCAGGTGTAAGATGGAATCTCAGAGTTGTTTTGATTTGCATTTCTCTGATGACTAAGGATGTTGAACATTTCCTT
>PVIU01001634.1:0-57303 GCA_004026605.1 Ondatra zibethicus | reverse complement strand
GTTTGAGAGGTATATTTTTAGCAGGCATCCAAGGGCACCGTATGCAGAGATTGGAACCTCCAGTCACACCCAGAGAGGTTGCTCAGTGTCTCCTCAGGTCAGCACCGCCTCGGGTTCTCAGGATGATGAGGACAAGCTGCACTGAGGAGGACCCCAGTTTCCCTGGATGTCCCTAGAAGGGGCCCCAGGAGATGTTGATCCCATAGCTACTTGTGTTCTAAACCCATTTCACCTGATCATTTGCAGAGCGCTTGATCCCACCAGAGCCGGGCTCTGCCCTCCTAAGGAGGAACCTGGCCAGCCAGGTTAGTGTGGTAGGCACGCCTTGTCACACTGCTGTGGGACTTAACGGCTGTCTTTCCCACTCATGGCTGAGGTTCTTCTAGGGATGTCTCTCCATGTGTCATCCTGTCAGGGAACCCACAGGTCTCTACTATGTTACATTTTTAGACTACATTTCCCAGTCTGCTTTGTAGTTAATATGTAGCCAATCGAGTACAGGCATTGTCTCTTTTTACATTTTCATTGGTGGGGAGGGAACAAGTACCCGGTATCTGGGAGGAAGAAGGTAAACAGCATCAAAACTCAAAGAGTACAAGGTAGTGGGAGTTGGGGCCCTATTTTCCCTATCTTAAACAAGAGCATACTTATGCTCACATGCTCTGGTTTCTGGAAGCTGGGATTTTTTTTGTGTGTGTGCTAAAATGGAGAAAATTCAAAACCAGTGGTCCAAGGCGGAGGTAGAATTACTGGCTCAGAGAACTGAAAATATGGGTGTAAGGAAGCCTGGCCTATATACAAGACCAAGTGAGCTGCTGATCTGAAGCAGGCGGTCCTGAACTTCCTCCTGCTCGCTGCTACATCCTTTCCCAGCGAGATTCCTTCCATCCCTGCCGGTTCCCTTCGCTGGTTTTCAACCTTCCCAAATTCCAAGTCCCAGGGTCCCAGAGGGGCTCCCTTACTGGTGACAATGGAGCAACACAGAGGGTGTGATTTTACAGGCATCCTGGTTCCCAGCCGGTTCTGCCAACTCCAGCTTCAGGATGTGTTGCTTAGCAACTCCATCCCATCTTCCCTCCCTCTCTAAACCTCACCTCCTCCTCCCAACTCTCAAAGTACCCCTGGCTTCCAGGGTTTATTTCGACGTAAGACCATGTTTTCCAGCCTAGTGGCTTCAGAGGCTCATGTCTCTGGACTGTGAGCAGTCCTGTCCCCTCAGCCGCTTCCACCCCATTGTTAAGGGACGTTCTTCCTACCTGCCCTGTGGTGGTCCTGAGGATGCTTCCTGGCTGGTGGTTCTGTGCGGAGCCTTTCACACACCACCTCATCATTCTGCCTGGGAGCCCACGAGAGGGGTCCGGCTTCTCACTTCATAGCCAAGGCAGCTGGGGTACAGTCAGGAGAGAGGGCTTGGTGGTCAGAGGGGGTTGCACCTGGGGTCCACACTTCCAATCACAACTCACTGTTTGCTAAATGAAAACATTCTCTGGTCTCTTCTCTTCATGCCCTGTGTTTACTCATCCCTTGGATGATGGTTTGCTGGATTTTTTTTCTTTAAATAAGCTTGTTTTTGTCCTTACCAAATCACTTCTATTGAAAGGAAAACCCCATCACCGTGGTAAATAGAAAGCCAGCGGACTGCAGCTCTGAGGTAACCATAGAAATAAAAACAGTTAGCCTAAACAGAGGGGCTGTGCCTGCGAGAAGCCCCTGCCTGTCCTTTTCCTCTACAAGAGGGTGATCAGCTTGGTTTGACGGGTATAAAAGGTACTTTAGTATCCAACTGAGGCAAAAGAAAGGATTAGAGGAGAGTTCCATGGCGCTCACGGCTCTCTCAGGTCTTCTCGCATCTGTTATTTGGAGTGGCTGGAGAAAGTCAGGGGATGGGGGTGGGGTCGGCGAACAGGAACACACAGGGAGGAGAGGGGGCAGGGAATACCTGGCCCACACAAGCAGCAAGAAGCCAATATCCTGGGACGAAGGGTGGAGGAGGTGACAGAGAGGGCTGACTCCTGCAGGGCCCCCAGTCACACCCAATTCTAAACCAGAGCAAGAACCTCCCAGGGGTCCCAGAAGAATGACCCACCAGTGCTGGAGTGAGTGTGGTGGCTCCAGCCGGACAGGACAGTATTTTCTCACTCATGATGGTGTGGCCACTGGTCCTCCCTCCCAGCAGGTGCGCTGTGCATCTCCTAAGGCTGAGCTTTTGGGATGTGAGGAGACTGGGTATCTATCTGTGTGTTAAAGCTACCTGTCCATCCCTCAGCAGGGGCTGCTGCTGGCTCAGTGACAGAGAAGCAACATGGGCAGGGACTGCAGCCCGTGTCCCCTGGGAAGTGCTCTGGACTGGATCTCTCTCGGAGCCCTTGTCAGCCTGAAGAAGTGACACCCTGTCCTGGGATCCCATTGCATCCACGCCTGCTGCCCTGACTGAACCCATTGACTTTCTGTCTCTTTGTTCTTTTCCTGTCGTCAGCAATTTGCATATTTCAAGCCCTCGACAGAAAGGTCAATAGGTGTTGGGGAGGGGGGGACTTGAAGGACAACCTAAAGCATCTTTCTTTGAACTGCACCACTGCAGAGAGGAGCCCTAGGACAAGGGACCTTAAATCAGGTGTCCATCTGTGTGGGCTCCCAGGGCCCAAGGAGGGAGAGTCCATTTACCTGGAGTCAGCAAGAAGAAGGGCAGTGGTACCACACTGAGGACTGTCCACCCAGGGATGCTGAGAACCAGAGGATGGGGGGGCCTTCCCTGCCACAAACTGACCATGTGTTGGGGGCAGGAGAGTTGGGGCAGGCCTGACAACAGGGCAAGCAGCTCAAACAGAGTTGGGGGTGTGGTCAGTGGTGGGTTGAAGAAAGCCACCTGGAATGCTGTGTGTATGTCTGTGGTGTGCTTGTTCACATGTATATGCACATGAGTGTTGGGGTACATGTATATGTGGAGGTCAGAACTTAACATGAGGCGTCTTCCTTTTGTTCTTCACCTTAGTTTTTGAGAACAGGTCTCTCACTGAATCTGGCACGTATAGATAGATTCCTTTTGACTGGCTGGCCAACAGGCCCCAGGGACCCTCCTGTCTCTGCCTTCCTGGTGCTGGGATTTCAGGCACATACTACCAGGCTGCCGAACAATCCTAGTACACTGTAAATATGCACTACTCTCATTGGCTAGTAAAGAGGCCACTGGCCTATAGCTGGGCAGGAGAGCCAGACTGGAAAGAAGAAGGGTGGAGTCTGAGGAGACGCCATGAAGCACAGAGCAAGCAGGATAGGAAGTGTGTACATGAGGTAAACAAACCTGGGGTAGCACATAAATTAATAGAAATGGGTTAATTTAAGTTATAAGAGCTAGCTAAAAATGAGCATAAGCTATTGGCCAAGTATTTATAATTAATATTAAGTCTCTGTGTGGTTATTTGGGGAGTAGTTGGTGGGATAGAGAAACACTGCCTACCCTACCACAACTGGTTTTGTGCTTGCGTTTGGCCCCTGGGGATCCAGACTCAGGTGTGATGAACCATTTCCCCAGCACACCTTTCTGGGGGGGGGGGTGTTAAGTGTCTTTAAAAATTTTATTTATTTTTATTTATTTATTTATTTTGTGTGTAAGCACCCCCCTCAAAAACATGATGGCACATGTGTGAAGGCCAGAGGATAACTTTTGGGATTCGGATTCCTCTATTTACTATGTAGGTCCTGGGGGTTGAATTATCTGGATCGATGGCAAGCACCTTTACCCACTGAGTCAATCCAACCTCTTCTTAAAAAACAAAACAAACAAAAGACAAACACAGTTTTTTTGGGTGGGTATTCTTTTGAGTTCAAAAGAAATCTTCACAAGGTAAAAAAACTCCTTGCACAGGCTGTGTGCTGATCATAATCGCTTAACCTAAAGATGAGCAAGGCTCTGGGTCTCCAAACCGGTGGTTGTTTATCCAGGTGGACACCTTTGTCAAAACTCACTGAACTAGGTCCTTGTTTTATTGGAAGGGTCTCAGGCAGTGCCTTGGTGTGCATGAGGAATGGGCTGTAGTCTACTGTGTATATGGTGTTGTGCTTGCGTTTGGCCCGCAAATTATAGACTTAGGAAATTGCTTGCACATTATTTCCAATGGCTGATTTACAAAGCATTGGCACAGGGTGAGACTATTGAGCATTCCCTGTAGGAGGATGGTCCACTGGTATCTCCTAGTAGGTTGAGAATTATTCTAAGTAGGCACTGTGAAAGCAAACTTTTCTCAATCCCTTTTTCAGCTCCCCTCTCTGCTATAACGCCTGATCCAACATAAAGACCGTGTGGTGGCCATCCCATAAGATGGCGAAGTCTCCAGCGTTCAGTGCAGAGGCCTTGCTTGTTCTGAGACAGGGTCTGCTGTGTAGCCCTGCCTAGTTGTCAGGTTTCCTTTCAGTTTTGTTGTTTCTTTTAAAAGCCCAGGTCTCCGGTAGCCCAACCTTGTGGTGATATTTGTTTGGGCTGTAACAAATAAAGCTTATTGAAGATCAGAGTGGGGAGCTAGCCACACTAGTTAGCCACAGAGGCCGGGCAGTGGTGGCCCACACCTTTAATCCCAGCACTTGGGAGTCACATGCCCAGCAATGGGGAAGTGGAGACAGAAAGGGATATGGTTGGATGGAGAAGGAATATAAGGCAGGAGGAGACAGGAGCTCATTGCATTTAGTCTGAGGATTCATGGAGACAGGATTTTGCCTGCTTTGGTCTGAGGATTTGGTAGAGATAAAAAGTCTCTCTAGTGGCTGGTTCCTTTACTTCTCTGGCCTTTCAGCATTTACCCTGATCTCTGACTCCAGGTTTTTATTATTAAGACTAATTAGAATTTGTGCTACAAAAATCTATCCTCAAACTTGCTATGAAAATGACCTTGAACTTCTGATCTGCTTGCCTTCAGCTTATAGAAGTAAACTATATGCCTAGTTCTTTTCTTTTTTTTTTTCTTTGGTTTTTCGAGACAGTGTTCCCCAGTGTATCAATCCTAGCTGTCCTGGAACTAGTTCTTGTAGACCAGGCTGGCCTCGAACTCACCTGCTTCTGCTTCCCGAGTGCTGGGATTAAAGGTGGTGACCGCCCGGCCCCATACGCCTAGTTCTATGTAGTGATAGGAACTGAACCCAAGGCCTTGTGCATGCTAAGCACTTGTCTACCAACTCAGCCTGCTTTTTTTTAAAAAAAAAAAAAAAAAAAAAGTTAGGGTCTTTCTTACTCTGTAGCCCAGCGTGATTTTGAACTCAAGACAATTCTTCTGCCTCAGCTCCCTCATGCTGGGATGACAGGTATGAGCCACCATACCCAGCCTGGTTTCAAACTCATCATCTTCTTAACTGCCTTGGCTTTGCCTGGAGAGGCATATGTCACCATCCCCGGCCAGGAGTAAATTCCTCATTTTTGATCCAAGGGTTGGGTGATCCAGAGGGTTGATGGTCAGTCCTAGAAGTCACAGCTAGAACAAGGACTTCTTGAAAGCCACAAATGGGAAAACAAACCCAGGGGCCGTGGCCAAAGCTGGAGCGGACTCAGAAGAGCATGAGGGGTTTTAAATGGCCCCGGAGGTTGAAAAGAACAATGGCAAAGATGCCTGGCTCAAAAACAGAAGTGAAGGGACGGAGCCAGAGCAAGGAGGGTAGGGAGTGCAGAAAGGTAAGAGCCACACCCAGCGTGCACAGGGATAGGGAAAAGCGAGGCTTTCTATTTCTGGAGCTGGAAGGCGTGGGAGCAGGGGAGTCGGACAGAGGTGGAGCAGGGCAGAGGGCAGCTCTGGAGGCAGCCTGAGGCAGCAGACAAGTAGACACTTCCAGATGAGTTAGTATCTCTCCCCTGCTTGAGCCTTCAGGGAACTTTAAGTCTCTCCCCTCCTTCCTTCCCTCCCTCTCTTCTTTCCTCCCTCTTTCTTTCAATGCACGTTCTCAGGTTTCTAAAGGCTGTATTTAAACTTGCCAAGTTTCTGAGGATGACCTTGAACTCTTGATCCTGCTGCTTGCGCCTCTCTGTTGCTGGGTGACAGGCGTGAGCCACCGTGCCTGGGTTATGCTGAAGGAGGTTTTGCAAATGCCGGGTAAGCACTCTGCCAGCTGAGCAACACATGTATTTCTTAGCGGTCATGTGTAGCTGCTTTGCCTCTAGGTTATGCAGAGCAGAAATGAAACTTCAGAAGAGGGGATTGATGTCTGAAGTTCTGTTGTAACTGGAGAAATTTGAGCTCTGCAGTCTCTTGGAGGCCATGTGTGTGTGTGTGGGGGGGGATGCAGAGTACAGAGGTCAAGAGAGGCCTGCCTGGGAAGATGTTGCCCAGAGCAACAACCTGGGGGAGGGGGGAAGGGAGTAGGAGGGACCAGCCTAGGCACTGTTTGTGGAAGCCTTGGATAGGCCAGAGTAAGGCAGGAAGTCAGGAGATGGAGGACTGGCGTCAACACCCTTAGGGACTGGTGGCTCGCTTTTGGAAAATCTCTTCTGTCTTCAATCAAAATTGCACTGTGGGTGGCAAGTATTGTGTATAAGCCCAGACAGTAAAGGCATCCAGTCCATAGGCGGGCTTGAGTCATCCCTAGGTATGGACACCTGAACCTCTGAGAAGGCACAAACCACACAGAAACCATCATCAAAATCCTGCAGGGCAGGCCCATCCTCTTCTCTAACACCCAGGAACCCGTGGCTCCAGAAACCCATCCCAGCTGTTTCGAGTATTCCTTGCACCCGTGTTTTATGAGTTAGACTCTTTGAAAGGGGACCTGCCCATGTTGGCAGGTTTCAATTTCATCTCGATTCTGTTTGCCTGGTAAGGAAAGCCCCAAATCACAGTAAAGCAATAGCAGGCATCTGGAAAAGATTGATGAGTGTGTTTTTAATCACCAGGAGAAAACCCAGCCAGAGAGTCGGCCAGCTGAACTGGGAGTTTGGGGGACAAGGCCAGCCGCAGGCGATGGAAGTCTCAGGGGTCCCAAGAAACAGCTTTCCCCAGAGACCTGTGCATGAATCCTGGGGGAGCACAGGGCTGGGCTGGTTCTGAAAGTTTGTTTGTGACTGAGAAATTCTCACTCCCACATCAAGAATAAAAACGCCACTTCCCATCACTCCAGTTCCTTCTTTTTTCTACCCCTTCCTCTTTCCCCTCTGACTTTTATCTTGGAGGAAAAAAAAAAGAGGGAGAGAGAGGGAGAGAGAGAGAGAGAGAGAGAGAGAGAGAGAGAGAGAGAGAAAACAGTTTTGATTTCTGAAGACGTCTTTCTCATCCTCCCCTGTGAGTTGCCGAGCAAAGAATTAATTTAGGTTTTTGCAGTGTTGGGGCCTCACTCATTAAATGAATCCCATTGTCTCTTGGAAGCCCAGGCAAGTTAGTTTAATGATGCCTCAGTCCTTCCAATTCCTCAACAAGCGTCCCGTGTGCCTTCTGGCTCTCTCTACTAGAGCTTTGCTGGCAGCTTTTCAGTTTCCATTCGGTTGTGCTGAGCTCCAAACCCCTCCCTCACCCATACTCTAGTCAGAGAACCCCTCTTCTGCACCCCTTTCTGATGCCCTGTGGGGTGCACTCACCCCGTTTCCATGGTTTCTATTCCTACCGAAAGTGTGACTGTAACCAGCCAGGCTGTTTGGATTTTTTAAATACTACGTAGAGATAGGTTCCTTGTGTCCCTGTCAACAGTTCATGTTTGCTGGGATAGGATGTGCTGGTGGCAGGGAGAGATGGCATTCCTGTGCCTGTATAGTCTGAATAAAGGGCACAAACACTTGTCCCCCTAAAGAAACATGAGAGAAAGCATCCTGAAAAGCCCCTTTACCTCTCTATATGCCCCCCCGCCCCACCCTGTGAGGAAGTGGGCAGCCATAAGAGTTTCACCTCCCCTTAGCAATCAGGAAAATTTAAACAAAGACAGAAGCTGGCCTCTTGTGTTGAAAAAAAAAATCTCTAAAAAACCTTCACTGGCTCAATCTTGTTGCATCGTAGATCACTGCTAAGCACTTCGTGGACTTATATCCTTTGCCTCCTGAGTCCATGACCCCAGCATGTCTGGGTCTGTGGGAAAGTCGGTCTGCTGGGGCGATTGACTGAGGCAGGTGGAGCTTGTGGAAACGGGGTCGATGGTTAGGAAGCATTCTCCTGGCCGATGCTCAGGCTGGGGAGGAAAAGGGGGCTGTTCTGAATGCTTGTTGGGGGCAGAGAGTGGGCTGTGTCTTAGGGTAGGGAGGTTGCCGGAGGGTGGTGGGAGCTGGACCATGGGTCATGCCAGGGGTATGTTCCGAGACATAGGAATGTTCACTGGCCATGGGCTCTGTGCCAGTCAGCTTCTGCTGTGTCACGATGTCCCCCACCCTTCAAAAGTTAGTGACCTAAACAAGCCTTTGTTGTTTCTGGCTTCTGAAGGTTGGACTTCTGGGCTCTTGGTGAATGTCTTGGGGCTCCAGATCTGTTGCGGGTTAGCAGCAGGATACAGCTACAGGCCTTGAGGGTGTGCTTAGAAGGGCGGAGAAAGGCAAACTCTGGACTTGCTCATATGGCTTCTGGCCCCACATTTCCTTCCTCAGCACATGTACTACCCCACCCCAGGCACATCAAGTTGGCACTGCATGGGAAGGACAAAGAGTCCAAAGCAGGGGCATCCCCGAAGGCCAGCTGCCAACAGTTGGATGTCTCTCTGTCATTAAAAGGAATTTAGAGGGGCTGAGGAGATAATCTGTAAAACCTAGGACTTGAGTTCCAGAACCCACATAAAAAGTGGGTGTTGCGGCACACATTTGTGACCCCAGTGCCGGGATGTGGAGACAGGAGGATCCCTGAGACTCACTGGCCAGCCAGTCTTGTCTAACTGGTGGGCTCCTGGCCAATGAGAGACCCATCTTAAAGGAGGTGGGACTGCATTGCTGACACCTGAGGGGATGGGACGGAGGACATGAGAAAATAATTCTGAGGTGTATGTTTCTCCACCTTGAATGTCCCTGCACGCTTGTGCTGGTGCTGTGCTGTGTGACACTGCTGTTTTTAATTTTCTTCTCTTCAGGGGAGGAGACAAAGCCTCATTAACATGATGCAGTGAAGCAGCAGAGAGTGGGTTAGATGGCAGGGGTGGCTGTGCCTGCAGCCAACCAGGGTGGAGTTGCTACCCCAGCCCTGAGACTCAGAGAGGCCAGAGGCAGCATATGGCGACCTGGCTGAACTTCAGTAGAGAAGGGGACCTGACAGCAGTTGTGAGTACTGGGGATTGCCGCTGCCTCCATTCCGTGCCCTGGCGTCAAGGGGCAGGTGAAGCGACTCTTCAACTGTGTCCCCATGATTAGAGATCCTATTGAGGTACCCCCAGGGCTCGGGGAGGAAGTCTCCAGAGCTCACCTGGACAGAGAGGGCGACTGTTGAGTAAGGCTGTGTCCTGTGTGAAGTTACTGTATATCATATAACAAATGGATTTCCAGGGTGGGCCTTGCCCTAGGAGACTCCATATTCTACAAACACCTTTGGACTCCATCTTGAGGGCGGTGGGTGAGTGTGACTTTTGGGTGGCCCCTGGGGCTGTACCGTCTGCCAGGTGCCACCTACCCAGCACAGACTGATAAAAGACTTATTCCACGTTACAAGTTTGTTAGGGCGAATTGAGACAGGGTGTGGGGGCACATGGGTGTAGGGTGTATTGAGACCCTATCAGGGAAAGCCAAGAACTCATCAGATGCATCAGCCCAAGGAAAATATGACTCTTCTGGATACCATAGTGATGTTACCCACGTGTGACAGTGCAGTGACGTGACCCCACACCAATCTAGCCTCCATACCTGGTGTGTACCTCAAGGATCAACAAGCAGAGGGCTCTCTGATTGGTCCCCTGATCCTGGTACAGACTATTGACTGCCTGCCTGTCCACTTGTAACCCATCTGGACCTGAACTTGCCATTTCCGTCTCTGGACCCAGGTCTGCCCTTTTACCTCACAGCTGGAGAGTTTCACTCTCAAACCATGACTTCAGCAGTGGCAGTGATAGCCCCTCCCAGCGCTGCTGTGGTATGGTATCTATCATCTATCCATCTATCTATCTATCTATCTATCTATCTATCTATCATCTATTTTATGTATGACTGCTCTATTTGTATATACATGGGCATGCCCAGCAGAGGGCATCAGATCCCATTATAGGTGGTCGTGAGCCACCATGTGGTTGCCGGGAATTGAACTCAGGTCCTCTGAAAGAGCAGTCAGTGCTCTTAACTGCTGCACCATCTTTCCAGCCCATGGTATCATATTAATACAGACTCTTGGGCCACTTGTGAAGTGTTTTGAACTCTACTGTGGCCTCTTTAACTGTATTTTTTCTGTAAAGATGCCTATAGACCCAGACATACCTCCTATGTGCCTTATGCTGTGTAATATGAGAGTTAGTATTGGTAATTAAGACCAGAACAAAGGAATCTGCATTTGCCTCACCAGGTTACCAAGGCAGGTGGATTAAACGACAAGCTGCTGACCTTGAAATGGTTAAATCTTGTGAATTTATTGTTGTTCACTGAAAATAATGATCAGGAAAGGCCATCTTGCGAGATCATGGCTAAGTAAGCTGTAAGGATATCAAGGAGACAGTTTTCCTGCAAGGGTGGGCCTTGAGTGTGTGTCTGCATAGCGTGTAGGAGTTTTTCAAAGCAGCAATGGGTCTGGGCAGAGTGGGAAGTGAGATGCAGTGGGATACAGTCAGGGAGTCAGGACCATATGGCAGGGGGAGGTTTTTAACAGGAGCTTTGTGCCTGCCATGTGAAAAGTGGCCTGTAGGGGGCGAGATGGAGACAAGATTGATGAGTAGATGTCTACCTAGCTCAGCCTCCCAAGTGCTGGAATTGAAGTTAGGTACTATTACGCCTCTTGGCTCCTTCAGCAAATATTGGCTGAGCAGACACTGTGTGTCAAGCGCATTCTAGACACAGAATACAACATTTTCTTTTCTGTAGTACTGGGGATGGAACTCAGGGCCTTGTGCATGTTGGGCGATCACTCTACCTCTGGGCTGTGTCCTTAGACTTGCAGTTTTAAGAGGCAGGTAGCAATACACACACACAGACACACACACACACACACACACACAGGGTGGGGGGAGGTGCATGATGGCTGGCTTTGGGGTTAGACCAGGAACTGTGGGGGAGGAAGATCTTCTCTTTCTCTCTCTCTTTCTTCCCTCCCTCCTTCTCTTCCCCCTTCCCTTCCCTTCCCTTCCCTTCCCTCCCCTTCCCTCCTCTTCCCTCCTCCTCTTCCTCCTCCTCCTCTTCCTCCTCCTCCTCCTTGTTCTTCATTTTTTTCCCCCCTGAATCAGGGTTTCTTTGTGTAACAGTCCTGGCTGTCCTGGAACTTGCTTTGTAGACCAGGCTGGACTCTAACTTACAGAGATCCACCTGTCTCTGCCTCCCAAGTGCTGTCACCACAGGTGTGCATCACCACAGCCCGTCCATGAAAAAGACCTTCTTAAAAAGTTTAAGGATTAATCGGAAGATAAGGAATAGACCCCGGGGGGAGCTCTGCAGTGAGGTGAGCTCGCAGCCTCGCTTCTGCAAGAATTGACCGGGTCCTGAATGGCTGGGATGGTGAAGAGGGATGGGAGAGCTAAAATGGAGGGGAGATCAGAGGGATGGAGTCGAGGGGTGGGGAACTTGGTGGCCATCAGCACAGAAACGCAGGAATCACACACAGCTACCTTCTGTACTCTGCTTCATGCCCATGGAGCTGGACCCTAGGTCCACCATCCAGCACTTTGCCCTCTGACTCAGCTTTGCCCTGTTAGCAGCCAAGTTTCAGATATTCCCTAAGAGGTTGCCTGGCTGCTTGGGCCGAGCTAGACAGCTTCACTGTGTCCAGGATGTCACTGTCTTGTCATAGTGAACTTTCAGGCCAAGGCTCCCATTCTGTTCTGTGTTCCCTTGTTGGCGTTGCCCCTTTCAACTGTTTCTTTATGAGCTGACCCTCAGTTTACCCAGGTGAATGGCATTCTGCTTTCTGTTGGGATAAGGGCGATGTGTGTGCTAAGGTTGAGGACACTGGGATAGGGGCACATAGTTTCAGATCTTGGGGACTTTGAACTGTACCCATGGCCCAGGGCCAAGGGCAGGGCTTTTGTGATGACCCACAAACAGTACATTCTATGAATTCCTGAGTTATAAGTGAATTTTGGGGCCAAGGACAGCCCCTCAACTAGTGGGTCAGGGTGCTCACAATGCCCTTCTCCCTCAGAGCAAATATGAGGGTGTGACCAGGGTTGTTAGGTCTGAACTGGGCCCTGGCAGTCCTAACAGACCAGGCTTGGCCACTCAGCCCTAACATGCCAGTCAAAGGGGGCAGTTCACTTGGAAAAGCGGAGAAAAGAGATGTATTCAGTGTGGCCACACGAGGACGATGAGCAAATAAAGAGGTACAGAGACACCCCAACTCTGCCTTTGGGTTCCTGACATGAAGTTTCGGTTTAAATAGAGGGCAGGAGGTCGGCACAGCTCGCAGCCCTGGTCAAAGCGTGATTCTGCCCACCACTGTCTCAGCTCCTGGCCCTCAGGTCTGTCCTGTGAGTCACCAGCAGTGTGTGGAACCTTTCTGAAAGGCAGGTTCCTCTGGCCAGGATCAGGCTGAAGTCTTTTTCTTCACCCGGCCCAGGACTCCTGGGGAGTTTTCAATTTCACAGGGGTTCATCGCCTCACTATCCTGATAGCCAGAGAGAGGGACATAGAGTCTCTCTAAAATATCTTCTTTCCTGTCAGGACAGTTACAAGGGGGAGGGGGGCAGCCAGACTGCTTGTGGACTGTCCCAGGCCCCGGGGCAGCAAGATCACAGAGTAAGTATCCTGGCCACCAACTGTTCCGACAAGGCCAAATTCCTCACTGCCCTTTTCAGACTTGCGCCCTTTCCCTTTCCAGCCGGTGGGAGATGGATGGTTTCATTACTTGCGGTGCTCAGCAATAAATCTCGCAGTTGCGGTGGAAGCGAGCTCTTCCCCGTGCCACCTCCCGCCCTGTGATTCATCACGGTTAATCTTTCCTTTACCCCTGAAGCTGGGGGCTGGGGAGGAGCAGAGGCCTGGGGACTGAAGGGCTGTCACTCCTCAGAGGCTGAGAAGGGACTGTCTGCAGACAGGGTCAGGCTCCAGGTGGGCTGGAGCAATGGCAGCCTCCATGTAAAGGGAAGCGGTCAGCGCAGCCCTTAGGGACCTCCACGCCTGGTCCATTTGCCAAGAAAATCTCTCAGAGAGGGGGAGAAAGCTGAACGTCAGGCAGAAAAGAAGCAGCCAGAAAGTTCTCCGCCGGGGGAGTGCTGAAGAATCTAATTCACGATGAAATGTGTTCTTGTTTGTGTACAATTAATTTTCCTCCCAAATGAAGGGCTTTGTCTCTCACTCTGTTTCAATAGCAACCGCGTAATTAAGGCAGCGCGTGTGTCTCTGCTCGGAAAGGGGCTGCTCGGTGTTAACATGGTGGGAAGCAAACTTTGCTTGGATTGGTTCCTGGCTCTGAGGAAATTAAAAAGAAAACACAAAGGATGGAAGAGAACACCTCCAAATAGATACTTGGCCTCAGCTAGGATGATGTCACTGGAAAAAATGTGAGCAGGAAGTCCCATGAATGGAGGTTAGAAACTCCTGCTCTCACTGTGGGGGACCTGGAGGAGTGTTCAGGGATTTCCAGAATTTTTGGAAAGGAGAATGACCAGTGTCATTGCCGTGGGTCCAGGTGGGAGGCGCAGGCAGGTGAAGCAGGCTATCGTGTTTCTCAATGCAAATGCATTTTATCTGTGCAGTTAGGCTCAGATAAATATTTAATCACTCTGAGGAGCCCGCATGCTTGCATCTGTCCTTGGAACTTAAGGAACTCTTCACTTTCTTTTTCTATATTTTTCTGTGTGTGTGTGTGTATATACACACGTACGTGTACAAATGCATGTGTACTTGGAGGCCTGAGGTTGGGAATCCACTTCCATTGCTCTTCCACCTTATTCACTGTGGCAAAGTTTCTCAGTCAAGCTTAGTTATGATATGGCTGGTTCTGGCTAGTGTGCTTGCTCTGGGAGTCCCTGTTCTCTGCCACCAGAGGCTGCCATTACAGGAAGGCCACCATTCCCACCTGGCATTTATGTAGGTTTCTGGGAATCAGGACTCTGGTCTCTGTGCTTGCGTGGCAAGCACTTTTAAACGCTAAGCCATCTCCTAAGCTCCCAAGCTCTATGGAACTCTTGACTGAATGGTTTATTTTAGTACGTGTGTACATGCACACACACATAAGAGATCAGAAGTGAGCATCAGACCCCTTGAAGCTGGAGTGAGTTATAGGCGTTGGTGAGCTGCTTGAGGTGGGTGCTGGAAACCTGGACTCCTGTCTCCTGACAGAGCAGTAAGTGCTCTTTAACTGTTGAGCCACCTCCTTAGTTCTTGACTGAACTTGAGGATGCCTTATTGGTTGATAGTTTAAGAAATGCCCTTACCGCTTTGTTCTGAGGCAGAGAGGGTGCAGCCTTACTCCAGCCACCTTCTAACTTTCCTGGTTGATGGCAGACCCCGTCTCCCTGCGCTTCTCCTCGTGGGTTCTCTGTCTTCTAGCTTTCTGTGTTGTGTGGCTCTCTGCAGACTTCAAGTCTCTCTGCATTCCTCCTTCTGCTCGCAAGGACTTGTGGGATGGCGGGACTGACTGACACGGCATGGCGTGTTCTGGTGTGAAGCTAGCTGGTTGGCAATCCCAGTTATATCCATGAAGCCCCTTGCCTCATGTTAAGTAGTGTCACCATGGGCTTCACATCAGGGACCTGTTCAATGGCGAGGGGATAACTGGTGAGGCTGAACAATTTGAACAGGAATTCCAGGGATATGTGTGGCCACCGAACACAGGCACAGAGGCTCAAGCAAGATCTACAAAAGCAAAGGATAGCGACCAACATCAGAGGTTTTCAGGATACTTGAAGACACCTTGCATCACAGTGGTACTTCAAGAGGCACTGCCACAGTGAGCAAAGTTTCACTGTGTCTTAGAGAGCTAACCCCTTAGTCTATAGTAATATCACCTGGAATGCTCCTGCTCACATCTGAGCTCAGAAGCTAAGCAGGGTCGGCCTGGTTAGTACTTAGATGGGAGACAGCTACCCAAACTTACTGTTGGACTCAATGACTTCCAGAAGAACAGAATGGCTTCATTCACAACAGGCTCAACTCCATCCACAACAATGCCCATCAACCTGAGAGTGAGTAAACACACTGGAAGAGGAGACTGCCAATTGTAACAAAAAGAAAAGGCGGCTGACGAAATCAGTGTGGACAGATCCCAAGAGTATTATGCTAAAGGACGAGGCCAGACACAATGTATCGTTTCACTTGCATGCAATTCTAGAACCCTCAAAACCAAAGTGACAATGGATAGTGGTTTCCACCCGCTAGGAAGAGGGTCAGGAGGGGATTGTGTTTTCTCGGATGATGGTGTCTTTTAGATGGTGGCGATGAGGTTCCCGCCACTTGTCAAAACTCATCAAAACGGTTCTCTTAAAGCCACTAACTTTCACTGTCTGCAATTAAATTCCCATAAAACTTAGTTTTTAAAACAGCTTTTATGTCACTAACATTAATGGCAAATCACTGCTCTCTGCCAAAATAGCAGGCAACTGTAAAAACAAATACATATATTTTAAAAGGGTCGGAAAAGAAAACAGACAGCCCAGCTGTCGTGCGTGCCCGTGCCCCTCTGCCGTGTCTTTGTAAGCACCAAGGTTCCAGCTGGGAGTCACATCTGTAGAGCCTCCCCACTGCGCCGCCGGAGACCACCCTAGCTGACCTGAGGACCATAAGGAGGAAGACATTTTGAGTCGATGCGGCATCAGTGTGGTATGGGAAAGCTGTGGCGATTACTCTGTGACCAAGCTAGCCTATGCTAGCTGACAACCAGGGGCTGTGCTTAGAGAGACAGGACTTCATCTGTGGTCAACACAAAGGCCAATGAGTGCTTTGTGTCTCCTGGATATTGCACACACTGTTCCCCTGGCTGGGATTGCTTTTCTTCAGAATTTTTGCTTAGCCAATGCCTTCTTACCCTTGGGGGTCAGTCAAACCCCCCGCTTTTGTAATGTAGCTGCCCTTGATTCAGTAGCCCTTGGACTTAGTGCCTGCTCATGCTTCTCAAAGCATTTAAATAAGTAGTTTGGTGGCTAAGAGAACTTCTTGTGTGCACTTGTCCCCTCTCTCTGACTGACCGGAGGCCCCAGCAGGCTAACGGCAGGCAGGTCTAGACTGCCCGGCGTGGTTTCCCCAGAGCTCATAGGGGGACCTGTCACCTGGCAGGCTGCTTCAGTTTTCCTTGGCTGCACAATAAATTACCCTGAACTTGGCATGTGAGTGTCTGTGGATCAGAGCTCAAGGTCTGACTTAGTAAGGTCCTCAATCGGAGTCTCAAAGGCTTCACTCAAACCGAGGAGATGCTCAGTGGGTAAAGAGTTTGTGGCGCAAGCCTGTGGACCTGAGTTTGGTGAAAACAGGACTTGCCAATAGGAACCTGTAATCCTGGTACTGGGGAGGCAGAGACAGACGGCACCCCGGGCCTCACTGGCAGGACCTTCTACCAAAGCAGTGAGCCTCAGATTCAGCAGAGGGACAGAGGAAGACACTAAGACCTCTGGCCTCTACCTGTGCATTGTGTAAGTGAACACACCTGCTCACGTGTGCACACACTTCCACCAACCACGCAAACACATACAAAGATTGCAGCCAAGTAGTGTGGGCCTCTTCCACACTCCCAGAGCTGTTGAAGGATTCCTCTCCTGCGACTACAGAACTCTCAGCAGCCACAGTGTGTGTGTGTGTGTGTGTGTGTGTGTGTGTGTGTGTGTGTGTGTGTTTGGGGGCATGGGTAGACATTGTGGGGGTGGGGTTGTGGAGGTGTATAGGAGTGAGTGTGGGGAGGCATCTCTGTCTTCAAGACTCCCTTCAAGGGAAGGCTTGGATTCTCTTTTAAGGATCCACCTGATTAGGCTAAGTACACACAACTTAATCTCCCTATTAATTAACTCAGGGCCAACTGTTTAAAGAACCTTAATTACATCCTCAAAAATCCCTTTGCCTTTACCCTATCACATGATCAAATCATGGGATTTAAATTCTACCTTAAGCACAAGTCCCACCTCCATATAAGGGGGAGAAATCTTGGGGTCCTCTCTAGAGTACAGCCCGCCACCTCTGGCTTTCAGCGTTCTCTTGTGATGGACAAGACACCTGAGTTTTCTGTGCGCCATCCTTTGCTCAGCTGGTGCCCTGCACTGGGAATTCTTGCCATATCCTATGGCTGCCATCTTTGTTATGTTACCCTCTGAGACTGTCTCAGAGCCTCCTGTCATTTGTGACTTGCGTCCTGTCTCGGTCGCAGACTGATGATGTCCGTCTACCTTCCCCACGATGGGAGGCCAAGTGGTCTCAGAGGTGAGCCCCCTCTGGCCCAGACATGGCTGTCTATTTGAACACATGGAGGAAGTTGTTTGCTTTGAAGATACCCTCTGGGCTCTTCCCTCTCTTTCTCTGCTTCCAAACACAACTACTAACCAAGCACACTGGTGTGCGCCTGGTCCCATGTCTCTGGATTCCTGTAGTTTCGTCATCCTACAACCATGGAAAGCTCACCAGGCAAGCAGGAAATGTATATTGCTGGCTCAGCCTGCTGATAGTGCCTTCTGTTTTGCTTTCTATTTGCAGAGTCTTCTAAAGAGACCCCCTTTGAGGTGCTGTGACCAGGAGTCCTGATGGCAGCGATGACTGTAATAGTCCCTATTACAACAGTTACCCAACCCAAAGAGATGTTGAAGAGCCCAGAAATTGCCCCTAAGCGCAATCCCAAAGTCAGGTGTTTCCAAAACTGGCCCATCTGGTCTGATCAGGAGAAGGAAACTGACAGACGTGTCTATCTTTGTTCCTTCCTCTGCTGGAGAGGTTTGGAAAATTACCTGAATATCTGAGGCCCCAAGGGCTGGGGCCCCTGAACACTCTCCCCATCCCTGAAGGCAAGTTCCTTCCAGTTCCCAGTCTCCAGAGCCTATAAGGCAACTGGCTTTCAACAGAGCTCTACCGTGGGCGAGATATTAGCTGTCAGCTGCCCAGGGAGGGCAGGGACAAAGCCAGGCCCTCCGGCCTGCAGGATGGCCACAGTTTCCCTGATTAGGTTCAGGCCTGGGATTGTTGTCAGGGTGGCTGCAGGTGGAGATCGGAACACTCGTTCATGTTGTCCCTGGGTGTCAGTTGGGACCTGGGGAAGGGCGCTGTTTGTCAGGGTTCCCTGTTGTTATGAGACTTCAGCCTCTGCAGCGGGACACATCTCTGAGGTCTGTTCATGTGCATACTACAGGATTGGTACACAGATGAAATCAATAATAACATGATCCTGAGACCTTGTCCCTGTCATGTGACAGACTGTATCGTATTGCTTGTGCCATATTGTCAAGCGGATTATCAAGAAAGAGAATGTAGTTGGAATTTTCTTTGGGCCACCAACTGGCTCTCAAAAACAGGGAGACTTATTATGAATGCTTGGCTGTAGCTTAGGCTTGTCCCACTTTCAACTTGATTTAACTTCTTTCTATTCATCTACATTTTTACCTCAAGGCTTTTTACCTTTCTTTCATTCTGTAAGTCCTACTTTCCTGCTTCTTCCATGTCTGTCTGTCTGGCCCCTGGCACCTCCCTGGCATCACCCTGGCATCACCCTGGCATCACCCTGGCTTCTCTTTTTCTTTCTTTCCCTCCAGCCTAAATTCCTATTCCTCCCCCACCCCCACCTAGATGATGTATAGCATCTGTTCTTATCAGTTTAGTATTTCTCATTTTTAATTATGTGCATTCCTGCGTATCTATGTGTGAGTATGTGCATAAGAATGTAGTTGCTGAAGAGGCCAGAAGAGGGCACTAGATACCCCTGGAACTGGAATCCCAGGCAGCTGTGAACTGCTAGATAAGTGAGCTGGGAACTGAACCTGGGTCCTCTGCGAGGGCAGTGCATGCTCCTAACTGCTGGGCCATCTCTTCAGCCCCTACTCTAGCATTCTTTATTGTTTTCTGGAGCTTGGCATTCTTTCATACTAATAAGATCAAATCAGGTAACTCAGACAGGGAACATGTATTGTAACAGATGACAAGTCTTTGACTTTGTCCTGTGGAAGTTCTTCACCCTGAGACAGCTGGGGAGCACTTTAAGTGGACAACAGGTAAATAAATGGGGCCTTCACCCATTACCTGCTAAAGCATGCTTTCAATAGCTTTGTTATAAAACTGGAGAGCAGTTGGGAGAGGGTGAGAGGGCAGGGCTTCTCTCTCTCTCTCTCTCTCTCTCTCTCTCTCTCTCTCTCTCTTTTGGTTTTTCAAGACTGGGTTTCTCTGTAGCTTTGGAGCCTATCCTGGAACCAGCTCTCCTGAGTGCTGGGATTAAAGGCATGTGCCACCACCACCTGGCCAGGGCTTGTCTCTTAAAGGGATAGGGTATACAGGTGACAGACCAGGCCAGTCATGTGGCACCAATGTAATGATTTAGATAAACAGTGGGTGTGAGACCTCAGCAGGGCAATGGGTTATGGAAGGAAAGGGAAGGACAGGACGGGGCGGGGGACAGGGGAGAGGAGAGGAGGCAGCAATTACCTCTTCTGAAAAGAAACTGGACTAAGAGGGCACAGGCTGGAACTGGAAGGAAGATCCGAAGGGGGGAGTGGGCAGGGCTTGTCTCCCAGCATTTGGGAGGCAGAGGCAGGCAGATCTCTGGACTACAGTTCAAGGCTGGTCTGATCTATAAAGTAAGTTCCAGGACAGCCAGGGCCACTACACAGAGAAATCTTGTCCCCCAAAAAACCAACAAAACAAACCAGAGAGCATCATGGGCCAGAATGCTAACTGTGAGTCTCTTCTAACTAAAGCAAGCTCAACCACTAAGTGCCAACAGGCTGTGCACATGACCAGCAAGGACTGGAGGATTGCTACTGAGCAAAGACTAAATAAGCCCTTACGTTGCCTGTGCTTAGCTAACATAAGCCTCACCCATCTCAGAGGCCCGCGCAGAGCAGCACACCATGAGCCTCGGCAGCTTCCCTGCAAACAGCGCCTTTGATAGTTGCCTGGTTACTTTGCAGACACCTGAAGGTCAGTTTTGCTTAAAGCAGCATAGCTAAAATGGGACAAAAGGCCTGACACCTCTGTCTTTGTGCTGTGTCTACTGCCTTTGGCGCTTGAATCTCTGAACCAGATTCTACTCAGTTCTATTCAGGGAAATATTTCATTTAGGTCTGCCTCCTGTCAGAGCAGAGAGGTGGTTTTTATTTTTATGTATCAGTTTCATCCTCATTTTTTTCTCTCCACAGTTCCAGCACCCACAGGCCCTCAGCCTCACCACAAGGCCCAGACCCAACTAAGAGGCCTCAAGATGATAGCTCCAGCTTGGAGAGGCACTCAGCTGCTCCGGGGTTAAACCTGCTTCCCATCAGCAGACAAACCAAAGGCATGGGTGGGGTGTTTGCACTCGAGAAAAGTATCTTTGGAACTGTGCCCATGGCTGATGGACAATCTTCAAACCTCAACCAACCCCAGAAAAAAAATGTCAAAAGCCTGCCGGTTTGTGGCAGCGGAGATGCCTCAGAAGTAAGGATTCTTTCTGCTCTTGACAAGGTCAGAGGCTTTTGTTGGGGACCCCTGCACCTAATTTCATTGTATTTATCCCCAGTGACCTTTGCTGGGTCATTATGCGAAGGGGTGTTTGCTGAAATGGAAAGGCAGTTTGTAAAAGGAGGAGCCTGACCTAAGGCCTGGAGTTTGGGGAGTATCGGGTGCAAGGACAGATCTCTGAGGAGACAAAACTCACCTGAGACCTGACAGTGAAGCAGCTTCCTTGAGGAACCTGAGTGAAAGGTTGGGTTGGGGAAACATCCCAGGAGAGGGAGCAGCAGATACCAAGGTCCTGGGGGTGTTGTAGAGCCTGCTCTGTCTAAGCAGAGGGGACTCTGGAAGTGCTGTGATGGGGTAGCGACAGGAAGTGGGTCTGGTTCTAGGGCTTGGATTTAGGGTACCAGGATGTGTGGGGACACAGAGGCTGCTGAAAGGGCCTCTAAGGTGAAAAGGAGATGCCTGGCCTAGGGATTTCCAGTAGTATGTTTCTGTGGGAACCCAGAGATTCCTAGCTTGTCCCTGCAAATGACTTCCTGGCCATGGTTATGTCCCTGCATGGTGCCGAAATTATTTAAGTTGTGTGTGGAGAGGGGACAACGACAAACAGTCCTCCTGACTACAACTGTATGACTAGGAGAATTAGCAATTTCCTTATGCAACACAAATAACACAGGTGTCCAAATGTGTGTGTGTGTGTGTGTGTGTGTGTGTGTGCGTGTGCGCACGCGCACACTCAGGGAAGGATTACAAAAAGTAAGTAAAACAGCAACAGGAACACTAAATAATTAAGGGTGACAAGTGGTGGCCACGTTTCAAGGAGGCTCATTCCTCAGCCTGTCACCTTCCCTGGGCTGCACCACAAGACCTGCTGAAGATTCCCTTAATTAAATTTTATTTGTGAAGATGAGCCACAGCTATCCCCGGCCTTCCCTCTTACAAACTGGGTGATATTGTCTCTGAACAATGCTGTCCTGTGCAGAAGAGCTGGGTCTTCCCCGCCTTCCCTCTTCGTCACCTGAGGCTCCTCGGGTCATCCATCGTCCTTGAAGGACCCTCCCTGAGGCAGCATCTGAAAATTATGGCTCCTGAGACAGAAGAAAACAAACTGTGCCCTGCCAGGAGGAGCTTCCCTCCTGCAGCCTAGGGCCTGCCCATTGCCCGAGCTAACGACCTCTGTCCCCAGGGTGGCCCTTCCTTTCTGTCACCTCTGGAGCTGCACTGTGACACCTTCTCTCTGTGTCCCTGAAGCCTTCTCGGCTTGGCATGGTCTTCTTGCCTTCCTTCCCCAGCTCACTCTCTGTACGCCCGTGTGTGTATTGTGTGTATCTTGACTGCATCCTGCCAAGCTGGTTGCCTGCCCCACTGCGGGGAAGGACACAATGTCAAGTTCAAGGTCCCTGGCTGTTCAAGGTAAACAGCACAATATCAGGTTCACAGATCTCCTCTCTCCCTCCCGCATCAACTGCCCATCAGGAAAATCAGAGCTTGGTGCCGCTTGGGAAGGAACAGGTGATGTATGAGTCTGTCTGCGGGTGCCAGGTCCTAATCTGTGTCCCTATGAATAAGAAGCCACTTAAGAGTGTCAGGCAAGCGGAGCCTGGCCCTCCTCCTGCCTCTAACTTTGACTTGGCTTTTGTGAAGTCTTTGTGGTGGTAACATGTATTGTGTGGGGTTTTTTTTTTTGCTTTTTTGAGGGGCCTATTGCCCACCTCCCAAATAAATCATACACGGTGGCTTATTCTTAGTCATAAATGCCCGGCCTTAGCTTGGCTTGTTTCTTGCCAGTTTTTCTTAAATTATCCCGACTACCTCTTGCCTCTGGGCTTTTATCTTTCTCAATTTCTGTAGACCTTCCTTTACTTCTTTCTCTATGGCCTGCTGGGTGACTGAGTGGCTGGCCCCTGGTGTCCTCCTCTCCTTGTTCTCTTGCTTTTCTTTCTTCTCTCCTCCCAGATTTCTCCTACTATTTATTCTCTTGGCCTGCTAGCCCCTCCTCTCCTTGCTCCTGCCTTGCTATTGGTCGTTCATCTCTTTATTAGGACCATCAGGCATCAGGAAAGAACCACAGCCTCACAGAGTTAAACAAATGTAGCATAAACAAAAGTCAAACATCTTAAAAGAATATTGCCCAACACCCATGTGGTCAGATCAGCACCACAGAGGCAGGGTGCAGACTGATGTCAAAGGTCTGGCCCCTCCTCCCCTACAGGGCATTCTGTGTTGCCACTGTGAGTCCTGCCCAGGGACCCACAAGACCAGTGCTGACCAAAAGAGTTGAGTGAGGACCCTGGGAATTTGGGTCAGAGACTTCTGTTAGAAGATGAACGTCATCCAGGAACAGCTTACCTGTTCTGTCCCACAATCCACTTGGTCAGTGGTGGTGAGTGGTGTGTCTCCTATTCTTTCTGGGGCCTACACCTGCTCTGTGCCCTGTTGTTAACGGCACAGTCCTGGTGACACCCCACAGTGTCAGAACCCCTGTAGGAGAAGCAGGATCCTGGTTCATCTGATATTAACCCTGCAAGAACAACGCCTCAGCGTGAGAAATGAGCATGGTCACCCCAACCTCACAGGACATGCCACACCTCATGACACTACACATGAGGATGGCCAGGGGAGGTCACTGTTTTTAGCCTCTCTTGTGTCCTGTCCCTCACTGACTCGGTCACATTCCAGTGTTGTTTCCCCTGGCCTCCCGGTTGTAACCTCTGGGAACTTTATCAGGTGCCAGGAATCCCTACCCCACACTCACCATCTAACTGACATGTGTTTTACTCTTTGCACAACAGAAAACAGATATTGTCCAGTCAGTTTTGCTCCACAAGTGACATGCAGGATCTTTGTTTGCCTTTGAACAGCGACTAGGAAAGTCAAGTAAGACAGCTGGGGTGTGACAGGCCCCACAACCCTCCCCATTTGCTTCGGTGGGCTCTGAGCAGGATGCTGAAATTAAGGTCTGCAGTATTGGGTGACAGGAAGCCCTGAGACACAAAAAGCCCTGGAGCATGAGCAGACTATCTAGAATGTTCTTCAGGTGAAATGGAGACAGGAGCTCCTGGAACTAGCCCCTCCCCCACCTACCATTCTGGAGCCCAAGAATGTTTCTCTGGTTGGAGTCTCTACTCATGCCCACCATGGGCTTGCTGCTGGGGGGAGCTGGGCAGTGGGAAACAGAGTACTTGCTGGGTACTGCAGGCCAAGGAAGGGTGAGAATGACCTTGAGAAAGCCTTTCCCAACCCAGGGCCCCACAGGCCTAGAAGGGAGAGAACCCAGCAGAGAGAACAGAAATCTGATGAGTGAGACCAGTTCCCCAAGGAAGGCTGGCAGTAAGATGGCTGTGTGTGCATGACATGCATGTTTGTGTTTGTATGCATACGTGTGCATGTGTGTATGTGTGTATAACATGCTAATCAATACTACCTTCTGAAGAGAGAGAGGGAGCTTGGTTCCTGACTGAACTGTGAGGAAGATGGCCCAGAGAGGACCCTGGAGCAGACGTTGATCCAGCCCTGCCTTCTGCAAGGACACCACGGTCAGTTCACTCTGGCCTCTGAATTCACCTGACCAGCCGGTGACTTGGACACACTCTCCTGATCACATCTCCTACCCTGGCCTGGCTCTTGCACCAGAGAGGAGGCTCAGGACGCCTTGGGGCTTCTGTTCCCACCTTTGCACACACCCCCTCTTCTTGGCGTCCATACAAGCAAAGGCCACCAGTGGTCTGGGCTTGATGTCTTTTGACTTACCAGCAGTTTCAGGGTGGCTGCAGGAGAACAAGAGCCCTGGTGGGCACTTGGAGCAGCTGTTTCCATGGGACCCGTTGTTCTGACGATGGAGCCCCGAGCTGGAGGCACAGTGAGGACCAGAGGTGATTGGATGACAGCCACGTGTGTACTCTGCAACCGTATCTCCAGTTAGCTGCTCTCGGAACCTGCAGATTTCCTGTTTTCTATTAAAAAAGATCTCACCATAAAGAGGTAGTTATTAATTATGAAACCCAGGAACTCCAAATATGCCATCTTGTGACCTTTCAGCTGGAATTTAGTCTTAGAGATGGCCCCGGGGACCTGCCTTTTCTGTACAAAGGTCTGTGTCCTGCCTCTGTCACTCTAGGGAACACTGAACCAGAGGTCTGACATTCAGAGCTCACTGTGGGCAGAGATGGAGTCCCTCTGCCACGGTCTACTTCTCCGCTACGATGCTGATGGTTTCTTTTGTGTTTCTCCCTCCAGGTGCAGCAGGTGCAGGAGTCGCAGGAGTGGCACTGCCCACCCCCACTGACCCCCTAGCTTCCCGGGGCAGAGGCATTGGTATGGAGCTGGCCTGTCACATGCTTTTTCCTGGAACCCTGAATTTTTGAGTGAATGAAGAAAAGAAGGGCATGCAGAGGGTGGCAGTCCTCTAGGGGATGTGTCCCAACAGCCCAGCTTAGGGAAGGAAATGCTGCACTCTGGCCAACGTGGCTTCTGTGTTTCCAACATGGTATCCCCACTGTCAGCCACTTTGAGAAGAGCCTACTCTCACACACTCTCTAGTGACCTAGGACCTTGACTCTGCCTCAACCCATTTGTTGGTCAGCAAGAACGTCCCTGGGCACCTTACACTCCTCTGGACAACTGCAGAGTGTGTGAATGGCATGACTCTGTGGCCCAGGCCACTTCTCCATACAGAAAGAGGACTCACAGAGCCCAGCAGGGCTGATGGTAGAGCCTGAGCCTAGAGTGTGTGAGCCCTGGACCCCTGCCACAGTACTGAGGCAGGGTAGGGGATGCAGGTAAAAAGGGCCCACGAACTAGCCTGACTTATCTAGACCTGACCAAATCTTTAGTTTTCTTAGACTCCTTTTTAAACTTCAAAGTCATGACTCTAGGTACTGGAGAGATGGCTCAGTGGTTAGGAGCACTTGCTGCTCTTCCAGAGGACTGGAGTTTGACTCCCAGCACCCACGTGATGACTTGCAACTGTTTGTAACTCCAGTTCCAGGGGATCTGACTTCCTCTTCTGAGGCGAGCATGCGGTACACAGACACATATGTAGGCAAAATACTAATACATATATAAAAATAAGAGAATTAGAAAACATTTTAAAATGTACTGAGATAAAATTAATATAAAATTCACTCTATACCGGGCAGTGGTGGCGCATGCCTTTAATCCCAGCACTCGGGAGGCAGAGGCAGGCAGATCTCTGTGAGTTTGAGGCCAGCCTGGTCTACAGAGCTAGTTCCAGGACAGGCTCCAAAGCCACAGAGAAACCCTGTCTCGAACCCCCCCCCAAAAAAAATTCACTTTATAAGAGAATGTTGCTGAAGTTATTTAATTTTTTTTTGAGATAGGGTCTCACCATGTAGTCCTGGCTGTCCTGAACTTGCTCTATAGACAAGGCTGGCCTCGAACTCACGGAGCTCCACTGGTTGATGCCTCTTGAGTGCTGGGATTAAAATCACGTGCCACCACATCGGTGTTGAGTGGGTTGTAAGTGCATCACTTTTCTAACTGCAGAGCAAGTGTTGCCCTGTGCCCATCAGGACTGTCCACTGTCACACTGCTGTCCTACGCAGTCACCAGCTTCTTTCCTGTTCCCAGGGACAAGGCTCTTTGGGAGGCGTCATAGATGCAGAATCACACACATGCATGACCTGTTGTGTGTGGCCTCTTTCACTTGGCGCAAGGCTCTCGAGGATGTGAACCAGTCTTTCACCTCTTTTGGTGATGGGTACATCCTCTTTTTAATTTTTAGTTTTGAGTGAGCAATATGTTAAATTACCTTACACAAGCAAGCAAACTCCCTGAGTGTCTGTCCCCCGCCCCCCAGCTGTCATCAGCTTGGGTGGTCGGGGAGCCTGAGCTCAGGGAAGCTGAGTGAACCCCAGTCCTTTGCCCAGACCTTTTGGACTGGAAACTGGGGGAAGCCGCTGTCTAGCTCCAGGAGTTTTGTAACTGGGATATGAGAGGCTGCCTTGGCTGTCACCATTAATGCCAGGATTGAATGTGTAAATTGAGCTCTATTTACTAAGTGTTATAAATAATAAAAGCTGCTGTACATATAATAAGAGATAAACAATACAAAATGACTCAGCAGGAAGGAAGTGGATACAAATTACCCCCAGAAGGACTTCATTAGGAGCGTTTAGGGCATCATGGCCACAGACGGTCATGATGGGGCCCTGATGAGGGAGAGAGAAACCTCAGGTCTGGAAATGAGCCTCATTAGGAGAGGTAGCCAACACAGAGCGCATGATGGGGACCTTGCCGCCATCAGTTCAGAGAAGAAGGAATCACTTGTTTTTATTTATTTACTTACTTACTCATTTTTAAGGGAAGTAAGTCCCACACCATGTGACTTAGTCTTCATGCCAGGAGTCACAAAGCAGGAGGGAAGGCACTAGAAAAATGTTCTAATTCAAGATTGCCTTAGGCTTCTGTCTAGAGTGAGGATGGGATGGGGAGGACACAGGCTTGCAGCCTCAAGAGGAAGGGAGACTGCAGGCCACAGCAGGCTCTGTCCAGAGAGGGCTTCGGGGCAGGAGACGGTGGAGGGGACGGTGGAAGAGATGGTGTGTGTGGCCTGGTTTCTGGGAGAGGGGGAACTAGAGGGTGTGCACCCTACTGCAGAGTGGGTGATCTGAGAAGACAGGGTGAACACTGCGACCTGCCTTACACCTCATCTCCAGCCAGCGGCTCATACGAGAAGTGGGGACAAATGCAAGCAACCCTATCAGAGCTCTGCCTTGACCTTTGGGCTGGGGGCCAGCCTTGTTTGTCTCCGTGGTTCACTATGCTGGTGCTCTTCCCTATGCCCCCCTGTGTGGCCCTGACTTACAGTCTCCCTGGTTTTGCACATTCCCAGGGTTCCCAGGGCCTCCGAGCCTTTGGCTCCTCCTGGCAGTGTGCTGCCTGGGTTAGAGGTTAACTCAGAACAAACCTACTGTCACAAGTGTGCACCTGCTGCTTGCAGTGTGGACTGGTGGGTTCATTTCTGCCATGTGAAGTCCAAATGTGCCCTCATAGCAGACGATAAAAGTGACCCCCACCTGCTGTGGATCAGTCCTTCCATTTGAAGATAGTAGTTCTGGGGACTGAAGTCAAGGAGCTTGAAGGGGAGGGTGACAATTGGCTTGAAGCTGTCACAGAAACTCATGGTGCAACCCTCATGACACAGGGTCCTTCTCGGGACCTGGAGAAATCCCCTGCCCTCCTTATCTGGACCAGCTGAAACCAGGTTTCCCATCACCTGGGTCTGAGGGCGGCTCTGTGTTAAATCTCTCACCTGCAGCCCACTGTCACTACAGTGCTGTGGGCTAGCAATCTGGGGACCAGGAGTCCCCCATCCCCACAGTGCTGCTTCTGAAGGTTGGGAGGATAGGAGGCAAAGGTGGAGGTGCTAACTCACAGCGTCCTCTCAGGGAGCATCGCTCCTGTTGTAGCTACACCTGGACCGTCAGGTGTAGGCCAGACACACCCGAGCATCAGACCTAGAAAGAGGTGTGCTTATAGAAAAACCACCTGCCTGGGAACTGCATGGGACTTGTATGTAGCTCAGTGCTGAAGCCTGGGGCTTTGCAGGGCTCTCTTCTGAACCCTTCCTGCCTTCTGTGTGGCCTTGACATCACAATGTGGCTTTCTGTCCATTCTCTGCCTGGTCCCCAGGTCCCTGTCACTCTGTGGCTTGACCATCTTTCTGCACACACTGATCTGGCCTGTTTCAGAACTGCGCGGCTCCAGATAGTTCCATTCAGCCTCATCCAGGATGAGACGCACTCCTCTGCTTTCCCACAGCCCGGTGTCTCAGTTCCCCCTCCCTGATCCTCAGAGCTCTGTGACCTGGCACGAGTACCTCAACCTCTCTGATCCTTCACATTGAAAACACTGCCTGGTATGGCTTCCTCTGGTACCCCGCTAGAACCCCTGAGGATATTGGTCTGTTGTGGATTTTCTGTGACAAATAAATAGAGAGACATCACAGAAGTGATGGCTTCACCTGTGAAGCTGTGTTTCTGCTTGGGAGAAGAGCAATGCTCAAACAAGACTGGGTGCGTTCAGGGGGTGGGGACTCCGTGTGTTCAGGATGCTGGCATCATCCCACCTTCACGGGACTGTCAGCTCCAGTGACCAGGGTCAGCGCCACACCCCAATCCCGATCCTGGTATTGACAGTGACTTATGGGAACCCCATATCGGCACTACTGAGAGGACCCTGTGACAAGTTAGAGCCTCTTGTTCATCTGGGCAGTATAGGCTGGGACACAAAACACAATTCTGGAGAATAATTTTTCTTAGACCATGGTGCGGGGGACCCAGAGGTAAATTAAATGACCACCATGCAGGGTCTGGTCTATTGAACTAACTCTCTCTCTCTCTCTCTCTCTCTCTCTCTCTCTCTCTGAGATAGTGATCTCATGTAACTCAGGCTGTCTGTAGCTCTTTATGTAATCAGTTTTGACCTTGATCTTCTGTTCCTTCTGCACCCACCTCCTAAGTACTAGGATTACCCAGGGTCTCTAGCATGAAGGGACTGGGCCCAGGCAGGTTGCAGGTGTGGTGATGGAGGCCAAACTCACTTAATGACAGGGTGTTTTATCACAGCTTGTGTTGTGTGTATCATCATAGCGTCATCTTGTTGCGGTAGATCACTACCATCAGTGAGGCCATCAATGACTGTGACACATGCTGGGAAATGAGAGACCTGAATGGATTTGTTCTCTGTTATCATGGCTAATATTTTAAAATAATTTGGGAGGGGGAAATTGAACCCAAGGCTTTGCATATGGTGTTGGCTGATTTTATGTCAACTTGACACAAAAGCTAGAGTTAACTGAAAGGAAGGAACCTCAATTGAGAAAATGCCTCTATATGATCCTGCTATTTGGTAGTTTGAATGAAAATGGCCCCCATAGGCTCATAGGGAGTCACACTATTAGGAGGTGTGGCCTTGTTGGAGTAGGTGTGGTCTTGTTGGAGGAAATGTGTCAATGGGGGAGGGCTTTGAAGTTTCAGAAGCTCAAGCCAGGCCCAGGGTCGTTCTCTCTTCCTGTTGCCTGCTAATCCAGATGTAGAATAGTTCTTTCTCCAGCACCATGTCTGCCTGTATGCTGCCATGCTTCCTGCCATGATGATAATGGACTAAACCTCTGAACTATAAGCCACTCCCAATCAAACGTTTCCCTTTATAAGAGTTGCCATGGCCATAGTGTCTCTTCACAGCAATCAAAACCCAAACTAAGACAGGCTGTAGGGCACTTTCTTAATTAGTGATTGATTGTCGGGGAAGCCCATCCCATTGTGGGCAGTGCCATCCCTGAGCTGGTGGTCCTGGGTTCTATAAGAAAGCAGGCTGAGCAAGCCATGGGGAACAACCCAGTAAGCAGTATCCTTCCATGGCTTGTGCATCAGTTTCTGCCTCCAGGTTCCTGCCATGTTTGAGTTCCTGTCCTTTCTTCCTTTGATGACAGACATCGATATGGAAGTGTAAGCCAAATAAACATTTTCCTCCCTCAGTTGCTTTGGTCATTGCTGTGGGACAATGGTCTTGTACTTTGTAAAGATTTGTCACTTGTATTTAATAAAATGCTGATTGGCCGGTAGTCAGGCAGGAAGTATATGTGGGGCAACCAGGCAGGAAGGAGAGGCAGGGTGACAAGAAGAGGAGAAGAGGAAAGGTCAGTCTGTAGTTGTCACCCAGACACAAAGAAAACAAGATGGGAATGCCTTGCTGATAAAAGGTACCGAGCCACATGGCTGACACAGACAAGAATTATGGGCTAATATAAGTTATAAGAGTTATAAGAAGCCTGAGCTAATAGGTCAACCAATTTATAATTAATGTAGACCTCTGTGTGTTTTCTTTGGGGCTCAATGGCTGCGGGACTGGGCGAGACAGAAACCTCTGTCAACAGGTCATGGTGTTTTATAACAGCAAAAATAACCAAAATAAGACATATATGCTAGGCAACACTTTACCCCTGTCCCACATCCCAGTCCCGTTTTTCTACTTTTTTATATTGTGACACTGTCTCAACTCTGTCTGTAGCCCAGTATGCTCTTTTTTTTTTAAAATATTTTTTTATGGTTTATTTAACTTTATTTTATGTGCATTTGGTGTGAAGGTGTCAGATCCCCCAGAACTGGATTTTCAGACAGTTGTGAGCTGCCATGTGGGTGCTGGGAATTGAACCCGGATCCTCTGGAAGAGCAGTCAATGCTCTTAACCGCTGAGCCATCTCTCCAGCCCCCCAGCATGCTCTTGAATTCACCATCCTCCTGCCTCAGCCTCCTGAGTGCTGGGAGTCTGCCACTACGCTTGTGCTTCCTGGGTTCATATTCTACAGGGAAGAAAGATAATGACTGAATGAGAATAAATTATAGAATAATTTATGGGAGCACTCAGAGACCTGAGTGTAGGATGAGATAACTTCCAGGTCAGGCAGCAGGGTCAGGGTTAGGATGTGATCACCTAATGAAGGCCAAGTCCAAGTGATACAGAGATTAGCTGCTTCAGAAGTGGTTCCAGATTCAGAACCGGTGATAATTATCCAGGAGAAGCCAGAGTGCGGGAGAGGCGTGCGTCAGGCAGGTGTGCAGGTAGGGCAGCTCTGCTCCCCAAACTGAGGAACGTACTGCTGGGGTAGCAGGGTGGTTGAGAGGACTGGAGGCTGGGGCACCCTCCAGGCAGAGGGCAAGGCAAGCATCAGGCGAGAGCCTGGGCCTTTCCCTGGGCAGACAGAAACCAATCACGTGGCAACAGAGAGGCGGAGACCCAGACTACTGGGAGCCATTCCCGATGGTGGACAGGTACCAGCAGAGGACGTTAGGAGTGGCGAGGGGGGAGAGTAAGCCAGGCCATGATGGTCCAGAGAATCTTGCAGCCTGACTGACTGGCAGCCAGAGTGCTTCCTTATTTATACAGAATTTAGTAAGGAGAGATACATTCATGTTGTTCCGAAACATAGATCATATCATTTTTGGTTTTGGACACGTGTTTCACTTCCTTCTGCTCATTTTTCAGTCATCATTAATAAACTAAGACAGAGCAGAGTTATCATTTCCAATCATTTTCTCTCAAGTATTAACATCATCAATAAACAGTTATCATTTTTGCTCATTAACTCCATAACCCAATTTTTAAGAATACAGAAGCATATGACAAGTTGTTCTCAGGCTGGTTGCTCTTTTGACTACAAGGGCATTTGACCAAAACAATCTTCAAGTCATCCCAGCCATACTGCCCTGTCCCTAGCATTAACTCTTAATGGTCAGAGTGTCTAAAAAATAGCCTCAGGCTGAAGTTGCTGCAGTTATTCAAATTCTGGCATAATACAATGTCTATGTTTTATATCTTTATAGAATATTTTTATCATCTTTCCACATCATTTTTTGCCCATCAGTGTAAGTCTCTGTGTAGGACAGAGGTAACCAGCCAGTCTAACTTTGTTGCTGTATGTGCCACACAATTGCCTGGGTGTACAGTGGGAGAGGCTTGTACTCTGAACTGTGGCCAACTCCTCTAGCCCACCGAATCTTGTTGACCTTTTTAAGTTTACTTTGTTTTGATTTTCTTGCTCCTGCATAAATACAGGGACAGATGTTTAAAAAATGTCTCATAGCCTCAGAAAGAGACCTCTGGCTTCTTTATGTATATCATAACCTCCACGGTGTAAGGAAGACCTTCAAGCAGATAAGGATATCTCCCTAAAACTAAAACGCTAAGGTGTTCAGGTCCGTCCTGGGGAAGCTTGGAGATAGCATTCCTGGAGAAGGCATAAATGATTCATAACAAGTTTTCCATCCATCCAATATTCCCAAATTGTACAAATATTAAAAGTCCCCCAAGTACTCAACAGGTGGAGATGAAAAGCAAAGGCACATGGCGGCCACCATGCGGCTCAGCTTTGCTGGATCTCTGTCAAACAGCTGTGCTGGCTTTATGACTTCTGGCATCCCTATCAGATATGGCTGTGCCACCAGACCAGCTAGGAGGTCATGTGCATCTTCCAGCCTGTCAGTCAGGCAGAGTGTAGTTTGACTATGCATGTGTAGCCCTGTGATAAAATCAGGGAAAAAGAAAACTCATTATGAAGTTTTTAAAGGTCATTCGCCATGGCAGGATTCTAGCTGGCGTTCGCCGGCAAGCTGACGGCAAGGCTGATGGAGAGCAGAAAAGGCTCTTGACGCACATGAGCAGAGAGGAGACCTCAATTTGAGAGCAAAACGCGCACTAGACCCTTCTCCTCCGCGTTCGACTACTGTGCTTCACAAGAAGAGAAGGTGGATGAGTGATCCCCTCCAAAATGATCCGCCACGATGTTATTGTTCTCATAGCAACGAAAATGACCACTCGCTCTTGGAGGCACATGCCTACAATCCTAGCACTTGGCAGGAAGATCAGGAGTTTATGGTCATCCTCAGCTACAGAGCTAGTTTGAATCTAGTCTGGGCTACATGAGACTCTATCTTTAAAAAAAATTCCTAAACTCAATAAAAACCCATTATCAGTCACTAAAATAGCCGTGTGTTTTAGGGAACAGCCCTGTCTTTTGTAGACTACCATCCAGGGCTCGATGCTGTGGTTTGGATGTGAAGTACCCTCCATAGGCTCACACGTTTGAACATTTGCCCCCTGCCCCCCATGGGCATGTTTTGGGAGGCAGTAGAACCTTCAGGTGGAGTCTAGTTGGGGGAGGTGCCTCACTGGGGTGTGGGAGTCACAGATCTCCCAACTTCTGGTTTGGCTCTCTGCTTCCTGTTCTACTGAGGTCTAAGGAGTCCCAGCCACGGGCTCCACCACTGTGAGTTCCTCTCTGCCTTCTCATCACGATGGGCTGTACCTTCTCAACTGGGAGCAAGAATCAGATCCTCCCTTCCTTGCTTCTGTTGGCCATTTTGTTGTAGTGGTGAGTGAAGCTACGAATGTGGCTGGATGTGAGTAGCTAGCCACTCACTCAATAGGTTTCCAGGAGACCAACAAGACCCTTCGCGTCCTCTGACCCACCATCTCTTTTCACTCCCTTGTTTTCACCGTTGGCAATGTTTCTAATTTTGCTTTATAAATAATGCCGCAATGGACATCTATATGACACCAGTGAGGAGTGAGTCTGTGTGTGTGTGTACGTGCATGCACATGTGTGAGTGTGTGTGTGTATGTGTGCGCGCGTGTATGTTTTCAGGTACATGTGAATGCTTGTAGAGGTCAACCTTGGGTGTCATTTTTCAGACACTCCTACAGGGTTGATTTTTGAAACATGTCTCTCCCTGGTATCTGAAACTTACCAATTGGGCTGCACCAATTGTCCAACAAACCCAGCTATCCCGTCTCTGCTTCCCCAGCCCTGGGACTATAGGTGTGTGCTGCCATGCCCAGCTTTTCCACATGCTTGTACAGCAAACACTTGACTGAGATGTCTCCCCATAACTCCTCCCTCCCCTCATTTTCTTTTTCTTTCTCTCTTTGTTCCTGGGACAGGGTGTTATGCAGCCCAGGCTGTCCTCCAGCTCACAGCTCCTGTCTCTGCTGAGATCACAGGCGTGAACCACCATAGCCAGCAAGAGGCCCCAGGTGAGTCAGGAGTAGGAACCTTCTAGACTCTAGATGAGGAGTCCACCACACCATTCTCCGAGCCCGGGGCTGTTATCATCCCACATGCTCACCATGTCTCACAAAACACTGGCTTTGCTAATCTGATCTGATTTACTCTGGAGTTTGGTTTCAGAGATTCCACTGCAGGAAGTGGCCCCTTGTTTCACTTCCTGAAAAACGGATGGGGATTTGTCCAGAGACCATTGGAGTACAGAATGTGACAGGCAGGCAGCCATCCTAATAGAGCTTTCCTGACTTGGTGGTCACAGCTGCTCTGTGCCAACCCCAAGCACGGCCCTTCTTGGGGCTCAGAAGTTGGTCTTTGGCTCTCAGCCATTCTGGGATGGAGTCTGAGGGGGCAGGTGGCTAGCATCTGGCTCCCAGATGTACCAGACTCACCCTGCGAGCCTCCTGAGTGTGGCGTGCTGCAGGCCCAGGCATGTTTACAGCACTCTGTGTCTGCAGCACCCCCACTTTGAATCCCTCTCACTCTCAGTTCTGTAGCCCCCCTCCATGGCTATCCCAAGTGTCCCAAGCCTATTTCACGGCTCTCAGGAGGCCGATTAGAGCTGTTCCCATTTCTGTGTTAAACGGCTTAAGCCACAGATATCAGGCTGGATCCTGTATCAGATGCAATTTACCATTTGATCACAACCCCTTCATCCCCCACCCAGGCAATAGTGGGATTCTAGTGGTTGATGAGTCGGGTTGGGGCCTGAGTGTCCCTGTCTCATTTCGGGGAACTGATGCGTGACATGACCCTGCAGGTGTGGGGAATCTAATCTCTGAGATGACTTTCCAGGGTATAGAGTTGGGGGTGTATGTGACCTGGGTTGGGAGGGATGCTCTCTGCAGCCCATTTGTCAGCCCCAGAGGCTTTCCTGGCAGATATGCAAATCAACCGAACTGCCAACACTCCCTGCTTCAGGAGGGCAGAACTTATGAGCCCTCAGGTCACAGTGGGCAGGAGGCCCAGGGCAAGAGAGGGGCAGCTGGTGACATGATTGTTGTGGGGAGATGTTGGGGAGGTGGAATCTCAGCTGAGAACCCAAGTCAAGATGCCAAGATCAGACCCCAAGTGACTGTCCCCCACCTGCTCCATGTCCCCGTAAGTCTCTATGTTCTGCACTTGAAGGGGCTCCTCTCAATACTCCAAAGACCTCTGAAGTCCTGTGTGGGCTCCTTGGAGCTGCTCTGCCGGCTCACAATGTCCCAGAAGAACCCTTCTAGAGCACCAGACTTCTGTGCCCTTCCTGGGTCATGATTGCTGTTCGGGTTCCCAGGTGGCAAGTGATGAATTCTGTGTTCAGTCTCAAGGCAGGAAGAGAGGGAGTGCACAGAGGTGGGAACAGAAGAACCGGAGCATCCTGGATCTCCTTGAGGTGCAAGCACTAGCCCAGGATAGCAGGTGGGATCAAGAGAGCTTGTCTATGCTCATTAGCCAGTCAGGTGAATTCAGAGCCCAGCGTGAACTGGCAGTGGTGTCCTCACAGGAAGCAGGGCCGGATCAGTATCTGTGCCAGGGTCTTCTCTGGGTCATCCTCCTCACAGCTCTGTCAGGAATCAACCTCTTGTATTGATTAGCATGCTGCGCGCACGCGCGCGCGCGCGCGCACGCACACACACACACATTCTAAAACACAAACAAGTGCTTTACATTCTAATACATTTTTTTCTTGTGTCCTCTACTTGGCCTTGTCTTCCCTCTCCACATCCGGGCTTCTAAAAGGAGCATAAACCAACATTAGAGAAAGAGAAAGTGTGTCGGGCGGGGGGTGGGATGGCAGCTTCAATCTGTCAAATGTCCTTTTCCCTGCGGAAAATGCCACCAGATGGAAATGGATTAAGTCTGTCACAGAGCTGATTCCAGCCAGAGGTGAGGGGCTTTGGAGCAACCATTGCCCAGAGAATGTCTCATTGAAGACATTGGTGAATGATGAACCCAGGGCACAGTGGACTAAACGGGGTTCTCTGGAGGGCTGACCCACAGCAGTGTACGCGTGTGTGTGTGTGTGTGTGCATGTGCGTACGTGTGTGCGCGCACGTGTGTGTGTGTGTGTATGTGTGCGTGTGTGTGTTTATTTTATGGGTAGGTGGTGGGGGATGTAGGTCAGTGGGTACAGTGCTTGCCTGGATGCACAAAGCCCTGGGTTTGATCCCTGGCCTGTATTCTAGTACTTGTGAGGTAGAAGCAGGAGGAATAGGAGTTCAAGGTCATCCTTGACTACATACTATGCTTGAAGCCAGCATGGGGTATAGAGCCTATTTCAGAGAGAGAAACACACACAAAGGTTTTTTTTTTTTTTTTTTTTGAAACTGGTTTGTGTGGTTACAGAAAGTGCCATGTCCAAAATCTGTGGGTGGGCTGGCAGAGACAAGCCAACACTAAAGCTCAAATCCAAAGTCAAATCCAGAGGGAGGGAGGCTCAGTCTGTTCTTCTAGTCGGACCTGCAGCTGATTGGATGAGGCCTCTCCACAGTATGGAAGGCAATCTGTTCCCTTTAAAGTCCAGGGTCCCAGAGCCATCTAAAACAATGTTTAGCCACATGGCAACACCATGGCCCAGGCACGTTGACACGTAGAATTACCCATTCACATGGGTTCAGATTGTCAACACTTTACTGTGTGAATATGTGTGTGTGTGTTGTTATTGTGTATGTGTGTTGTTGTTGTTGGTATATGTGTGTGCCCATTCCTATTTCTGTTTCCCAGTTCAGGGTTTAACTGATTTTTTTCCTGCCCACATTTCTTGAGAGAGGCATCCTGGGAGCGGGCCTTGCCTCAGTGCTTGGACCAAATGGCTCCTTATCATCTCCTGGCCACTGTGATTGGTCCGGGTAATGGGCCTGTGACTGAATCAGGCCAATGAGAGAGACTTCTGAGGCTTTGGGGAAGCCATGGGTGGCAAGATTGTAGGGTGAGAGCCATCGGTATTATCTTCCCAGTTCTTAGCTTGGCTTATTGGTTTATTTAGCTTCACTCTTGCACATCGCTGCTCATCACTGAAGGAAGTCTGGACAGAAACTCATACAGGGCAGGATCCCAGAGGCAGCAGCTGATGCAGAGGCCATGGAGGATGCTATTTACTGGCTTGGTCCTCATGGATTGCCCAGTCTGCTTTCTTATAGAACCCAGGACCAGCAGCCCAGGGATAGCACCACCCACCATGGGCAGGGCCCTCCCCCACTGATTACTAATGAGAAAAATGTATTACAGCTGGAGCACATGGAGACATTTCCTCAACTGAGGCTCCTTCCTCTCTGACTCTAGCTTCTGTCAAGTTCACCCCAAACCAGCCAGTACACTCCCCAACTTTTGGTCATAGTGTTTCATCGCAGCAGTAGAAACCCTATTGAACAAGACATACATGTGTAGAAGACTTTGGGCATCCTGCTGTATCTCTCTCTGCCTCATTTTCTTGAGATGAGATCTCTGATTGAAACTGGAGCTAAGCTGGTGATCAGAACACCCAGCCGTCCTGTGCCCCATCTCCCTAAAGTGTTGGGGTTACAGGAGTGTTCCAAAATACCTCACTTTTTAGAAAAAGATTTTATTTTTTAGAAGTATGTGTGTGAGGTCCTTCTGTATATATTGTTTTTATTGGTTAATGAATAAAGAAACTGGCTTGGCCTGATAGGGTAGAACAGAGCTAGGCAGGGAAAACTAAACTGAATACTGGGAGAAAGGAGGTGGAGTCAGTGAGAAGTCATGGAGCCTCCACCAGAAACAGACATGTTGGAACCTTGCCGGTAGGTCACAACCCTTGTGGTAAAATATAAAATAATGGAAATGGGTTAAGATGTAAAAGCTAGCCAATAAAAAATAGCTAATAGGCCAAGCAGTGATTTAATTAATACAGTTTCTGTGTGGTTATTTTGGGAGTTTGGCTGGCCAGGAAGCAAACAAGCAGCCTCCTACTACATGCGTGTCTGTGTATGGGCTTGTACATGTGAGTACAGGTACCTTTAGAAGCCAGGAGAGAGTGTTGGATCCACTGGAGCTGGAGCTATGGGCATTGAGTCACCAGTATGTGTGCTGGGAACTGGATTCAGGGCCTCTGCAAGAGCACTGTGTGTCTGGAATTGCTGAACCAATCCTCTAGCCCCATGCTTGGCTTTTTGTGTGACTTATGGGAATCTGAACTCAAGTCCTGATGCTTGCCCAGCTCCGCCCCTGGCTTTGAAACCATAATAGGAAGCCATCACCCCGTGGCTGTGCCCTGGCCTGCACACCTGCTGTCAGCAGTGACCAGGTGTCTGTGTTTGCTCTGCACCTGCACTGTTGCTGCAGCTTCGCTTCTTTAGTGCACCCACTGTCCCGGCTTCGAGGTGTCCCTTGGGGCGAGGGGACGGGAGATGTGTCTTTATTCTCCAGCTGCTGCCTATTTGGAACAGTCCCGGTTTGAGTCACGAAGAGGTGCCAGGAGCATTCAGGTACATCCCTCCTGGGTACAAGCGGAAGTCCTTTCAACTAGTAGCTTCCATTCTGGGGGGTGCAGGGTTTAATTTCAGCCCGGGGTGAGGAATGTTATTTCATCATAACCCTTGTCCCCCGTTCACACATGAGAAACCAGCATCTCCCTCTGCACCCGCAGCCGTGTCCTGTGAGTGGGTGAGAAAGGCTCACCTTTCCTCACGGCACCTGGGAAGCTCACCCTCAGCCACCTACTGAGGAATGGAACAGCCCAAACAGTACAGTTGCCAGAACCACCAACTAGTCACATGTTCTGAATAAAAATGATTGCCCCAGTCTCCCTCCAGCCAGGGACAGTCCTACCCTTCCAGATGCTTGGGCTACGGACCTTCCTGCCCGAGGCGGAGGTGTTCTGTGTGTACAGGCTATTCATGTCAGCTCTGCTCCTCCCTTGTGTCCCGTTCTATTGGACTGCCTCTCCTTTGCTCTTTTTCTTTTCTGAGGTTTTGTCATTTATTCTAGATGTTCATTCTGGTGCCTGCTTCTATCCCTCCAGGGTCAAATATCTATGGACGTCTATGGACAGAGGGGGATGGGGCAAAGGACAGGGGATCCAGAGCTCAGCAGAGGCTGGCACACAGGGACTGAGCACCGCCCGGGGATGGAGGGACTGGCAGATGGCTGTGAGTTGAAGAGCAGTGTGGGACTTCACTGCTATGTTTGGCTCAGGGGAGCTCACTTCTTTGAGATGATTGGGCCTTAACCATCACGGGGGCCTGTGGTTCAGACCCGGGCCTTGACATGGTCATGTACACAGCTATGCCTGGCCCCTGTGTGGCAGCCCTGGAACCTGCTCTGCCCCGCTGACATTTGTGACATCTCTCACATCCATCCCTTCCTGTGCCTGGCTGTTTCTGAGCCTCATTACACCCGGGTATGAAGACAGAGGTTCAGGCAAATGGCTCGTGAAGCAACTTTTTAAAGGTTAATGGTGGCGGTTGAGGGAAGAGGGGGCCGTGATTGGATGTGCTCTGTGATGGTTGTACTGTTTTCAATTAAGTGAGAATAAAGAGTCCAGTGTTCTGGCAGACACCCGACTGGCTTACCAAGGAGCCTGGGAGCCACAGAGCCCTGGGGCTAGACTATCGCCCCCCATGAGCTATGTTTTCCATTGATAATCTGCTCAGGGGAGGGCAGTGGGTCAGGGGAGCCCAAACCCAGAGTCCTGCGTGGCTGCATGGGCTGTGTGGAGAGGGGCTGTGCAGAGGCCACAGCCTGGAGAGGTGGCCTCTGGGAGGGAGGGTGTCTGAGCTCAACCTAGGTGCTCAGGGTGTAAGTTTCGGCTGCTGTTGACCTGAGGGAAGGAAGCTACCACTAGAGAGCCCTGCTGTGTCCCAATCCACCCAGCCCTCACCTTGATTCAGGTAAAAACCGTCAGAGCTGTCATCAGTCCAAATGAGACAAGATTTGGCCACAATGACAAAGGAGGATAGTCAGGGACATGAGCAGGTCATCTCCTCTCTGGGCCTCCGTTTCCCCAACACACAGGCATGTTCACTCTTATATATGCCTGTATCACAGTCACACATACACATGTTACCCCGCATGAAGTTCATGTTGGTTGTCAACCCGAATGACTTTAGGGCCAACTGAGGCGCTGAGCTTCCGTGTGAGGGATTGTCTAGACTGAGGTTAACTCTTGGGAATGTGCGTGAGGAACTTTTCTTGGTCATATTAACAGAAGTGGGAAGATGCACCCTAAATTTGGGCAGCATCTTCCAACAGTGGCCCACACAAAGGGGGATCTGAGGGAAGACTTTAGCTTTTTGGCTCATCAACTTTGCAACTCGCTGGCAAGTTCAACTGCTCTGCCATTGCCGCTGACGCCACCTCGCTGCTGCTGCATCCCAGCCCTGCTATCGGTACTTAGTTTCTTTGTGTTCCCAAAGTGTCCTGAAGACCAGAGGGTTCCAGCAGTCCTCCTTCAGCGTGAGGGTGAGACTGTGGAGATGTCGAACCTCACAGACTGAGCAGGCATTCAGTTCTCAGCCTCTCCAGCGGGAAGGCAGCCATTGTCAGACTAGAGCAGATGGTACATAAGTCAACCCCAGCAACTCCTGTTTTAATAGATCTTCATTTTTATTGTTCTGTTCCTCTAGGGAATTCTGATTAATAGGCTTGTATTCATTGTGCTCACACACTCATACATACAGCCATATGCATACCCATTACTCACATGTCCACTCTTGTACATCTGTCTACCCATGCAAACATGCATACACAGCCATACACACATCCCATGTGAGCACACACATGCACACACATACACTGACATTCATAACCTCTCAAATAGACACTCACATATACACATTTACACACACACCCATATACTCACACATATTTGTGCTCATTCACACATACGTTCATAACACACACATACACAGACACATACTCTTACACATGAACACATCATACTCACTTGAACTCACAGATGGGCAAGCCAGGCATAATTAAAATGCCAGGCATGCCTGGGCCTCCTCACAGAGGCCCTAGGAACTGCTCATCATTGGAGGGAGTCCTGGTTGACCCCAGTGACCACCCTCACCTCTCCATGGCAACCAGCCTGACACCTGTTTATCAGGTTAAAAGCCACGGGCTGACATGATCTCTCATGTTAATTGATGTAAGTCAGCTGATCAGCTGTTTACCAGGTCCTGTGAGCTGAGGCAGTGGGCTCATGACTGACACCTGCTACGTTGTGTGTGCTGGGGAGTTTGGTACAATTAGGCTGAGGTTGGGGGTGTTAAATCGTGTGAATACAGCCCCTGGCAGTGGCTCACAGCACTGAAGTCATCAAGCACTGACCCCCAAGGTTATAAGACCTAGTGAAGTCTAGTGTGTCCATCAGGAAGTGGGTAAACATACAATTGCCAACTTGATGGATCCTTCCCCAAGCAGCCCCCCTTCAGCGGGGGAGGAGGTGGCTGGGGGGGTCTCAATGTGTCCACACAGTGCTCTCCACTAACGGGAGGTGACCAGGGCCGTGGAAACCCAGGCCAGTTGGCGGGCTCTTCGTTCTGCATTTTGCGCTCTCTGGTTGTGGGACACAGTGGGTTTGTGTCCTCACATTGTTGTCCCTCCTTTAAGGGTCACTTGCAAAGAATGCTAAGTGGCAAGCACCAGAGCTCAGCATTTGATGCTCTGTGGGGACTCGAGCAAACCTCCTTTGTGAGCAGTGACAGAGCAACTGGCTGCTGTCCTTTTGCCAGGAGGGGACTTACTCTGCCGTGGCTTCATAAGCACCCGTGAAATCAGCCTGTGTTCTCTAGCTGGGCAGACTTTGATACTGAGGCGGGGCTCTGCCCTAGTCTGGCTCCAGCTGGAGAGCAGAGTCCGAAGCAATCGCCAAGCAACCACTTGTGCCAGTTGCTCAATGGGGCGAGAGATTGCTTGTGAACCACTGACACCGTGATTGCCGGTTCCTGACTCTTCTCAGCTGGGCTGGGGTATAAGCCCTGCTGAAGCTGGTGCTCATGGGTGGTTGGGACTCTTTCAGGACCCTGGCTGCTGCAGTTGGATGAGCTCTCTTCCACTTTTAGCTTTGTCTCCCAGACCACCCCCGAACCCAGGCGTCCGGCATCACACGAGGAGTGTGAGTTATGTTCATTGAGGCACCAGAAGGAGGCTGCGGGCTGTGCTTCCGCCCTCCTGACCTTGAAAGGGTTGTATGTGGGGGCTGGTGCATGGGACGCCAGGGGCTGCCATGGCAGAGAAGGATGCCCCCTGGGACCTTAAGGGGAGGAACTTCCACTGAGGATCAGGTGTCTGTCACTCACTCGTCTCCCTTCAGTCTCTGCCAGGCAAACACTGGCAACCCTTTTTGCACCCTCTCTGGGACAAGTCACTGTCCCAGCTCTTGCTGTGCCCTATGATGTGGGTTATTGCTATGGCTTGCTGTGGCATGTGGGCAGCAGTGACAGCCCAGCGTGCAAGGCACGGGCTCTGGGCTGAGAGAATTGGACAGGGAGGAGCTCACTTCTCTTCCTTCCTATTCCAGTGTGCCTCCAACTCTTACCTGAGTCTTTCCTATCTTATCAAAAGTCCCCGGTTACATCCCAGCCCTTCTTACACTGCTTCAACCTGGTCACCAAGGCCAACCCAGGCCCACTCAGATCTTCTCCTGTGCAGGCTCCAAACTCCGTCCCCTTCCTGATGGGAACACATGGCTTGTCACAGGGGAAGCCACATGTGAGAGCCACACAATGCACCTGTTACCCACCCTCCTGGTGTCCTTCTGCCATAACGCAACCCCAGCGGTGCTCATGAAGCACCTTCTGTATACATTGGGCTAGGAGCCCAGGGAGGACGAGGTGCACTGTGCTGAGGACTGGGCATAGTGTGTGCAGCAGGTGCCTGTAGCACAAATTCTAATGGTTCTTAATAATAAAAACCTGGAGTCAGCTATAGGCTTTAATGCTGAAAGATTAGAGAAGCAGAGTGGCCAGCCACTAGAGAGTTCTTACCTCTACCAATGTTCACACCGAAGGGGCGATCCTGTCTCTACACATCTCCAGACTGCATCTGTCTCCACCAAACCTCAGACTGTTGCCCCTGGCTGCACCAGCTCTTGTCTCCTCCTGCCTTATATTCCTTTCTCTGCCCAGCCGTGTCACTTCTGTCTCCACCTTCCCAGTGCTGGGATTAAAGGTTCCTGATCCCAAGTGCTAGGATCACCTTAGTGTGAGCTGCTTCTTTGTTAGACCGGATCAATTTTGTGTAGCCCAGGGTGTCCTTGAACTAACAGAGAGATCTGTCTGCCTCTGTCTCCCAAGTCCTGGGATTAAAGGTGTGTGCCTCCACTGGCTGGCCTCTAGTGGCTTAACTCCGCACTCTGATCTTCAGCCAAGCTTTATTTGTTAAAACATAAACAACATATCTCTACAGGGGCTTCCACCTCCTCGAGAGCAGGTTCAGCAGTACAGGAGGGCAGCGTATGGCCGACCCTAGGACAACAGATTCTCCAGGACCCCTGGGGTTCACGAGTGAGTGCTGACATCTTAGTGGATGGCTAGGAATTCTACGCATCTACCTACACACCAGCAGGAGAGCCCACATGCACCACATGCCACGCACTGAGCTAAGCATCTTCACTTTCTCAGTCCTGACCACAGCTCCATGGGATGGGACCATGATCGTCCCCGTGCTCGCAATGAGGAGGCAGACATTTTGGAGTCTCTCAGCTCGAGTATGGGATCACTGGGACTGGGACTCCATGTTAACCACTTGCTAAGAACCTCATAAGCAGCCACCAATTTGACTCTTAGCGATCAGAGGGAATTTCTCAGAGGTTCTGTTGTAGCCTCTGAAGGGTAGTGAGGTTGTTAGCAGGCTTTAGGGGTAGAGCCTGAGTCCCTGAAGCCCAACAAGGTAGGTTTGGCCACTTGTTCACAATATGCCAATAAAAGAGACAACTAATAGCAGAAAAACAAAGACTGTTTATTCAGTGGCTGTAGGGAGAAAGAACAAATAAAGAGGCCCGGGGGACCCCTGGATCATATTAGGTCCTGACAGGAGTTTAGATGAGAGGCCTGCGGAGCTAAGCAGTCCTGGTCTGTTTTAGCAGGCTGCTTGATTATTTCCGGCTGCTCAGCCCTGAAATAATTACACAGCAACTGTGTTAATTAGATCACTGCTTGGCCCATTAGCTCTAGCTTCTTATTGGCTAACGCTTACATCTTAATTTAACCCATTTCTTTAATCTGTGTATTGCCACGAGGCTGTGGCTTACCAGGTAAAGTTCTGGCATCTGTCTCCCACGGGGCTACATGGCTTCTCTCTGACTCCACCTTTCTCCCAGCATTCAGTTTAGTCCCCCCCACCTCCGCCTAGCTAAGTTCTGCCTTGCTATAGGTCAACATGGTTTCTTTATTAATCAATGATATTCACAGCATACAGAGGGGAATCCCACATCACTGGTCATGGTGTGGCCAGCCTGCTTGGCCATGGTCATGGGCGGCCCTGCCTACTTGGTTAAGATGTGGCCCCACCCACCACTGATCCATTGTCCTCTCAGCTCATCTCTCCTGTAAGGTGTCCTGCCAAGTCAGAACTCTGTGAAATCCCATTCTGGGGACAAATTCCTTCTCTAGCTATTACTGGGTTTCTGTGGTTTCCTTACCTCAGCATCTGATTCTGGGAGCATCAATTCTTTGAGAGTCTCAATGGTCTGATTTGGTTCCTGTCAGGATGGTAACTCTGGCCTCACTCTTGCCGATCTCTCTGCCTGAAGCCCCATCCTGTGGCCACTCCTGGGCTCTGTACCTCTTCTTCCTTCAGGAGTCAGAAGAGATGTCTCCGGTTTCCCATGTCCCATCCAAGCACGCCTGACCCTCACCCACCACATCACTTCACCTGCCATCTCACCAGTTGCTGCTTGGTGCAAAGCTACTCGTCCTGGGAACTCCCGTTTCCAAAGGCTTGATGCGCACAGGATATCAACCCAGTTCCGGCTCTGTTCATCACAGCCCTGAAGGGCCTTCTTGGCTCCAGAGTGCCTTCAAGCATTGACCGTGGGGTCAAGCCTAGAATGAGCCAGGTCCAGGCATTTATTTTTGAGGGTCCCTGTCAACTTTAACAATTTGTTTAAAGAACGAATATCGAAATTCTCCATCAAATGGCAGGCGAGGGACTAGCCTGTAAAAATGAGGGATCTCAGCTGGGGAAGTCTACCTGCTTTGTTGTCTGTAATGGTTGGTTTGTGACTATCTACTTGCTACAGTCTAGAATCACCTGGAAACAAGAGTCTCAATGAGGGGCTGTCTAGATTACGATGGCCTGTGGGTATATCTGTGAGGGACTGTCTTATTAGTAGGAAGGCTCACCTGCTGTGGGTGGCACCATTCTTTGGCAGAAGGTCCTGGATTTCAGGTGACCACTGGTATGCCTGCATTTATTCTTGGCCGTCTTCTCTTGACTGAATGCAATGTGAACAGCTCCACCAAGCTCCTGGCCACCTGTGATGTCCTTACTGCAATGGACTGTGATCTAGAACTCGTGACCTAGAATTCAGAACCCAGTAAACAATAAACCTTGTACTGCTTTTAAGAGGTTTGTTTTTTTTTTAAACAGCTGTCATGGGGGCTCTGGGGGACTTGTGTGCTAGATGGGAGGAACAGCACATTTTAAAGGCTCAGAGGAGGGGACAGGGTAGAGAACTGAGGGACCTGTAAGGATGCTTTATCTGCTAGTTCTTCTGCATGATGATAGGAAATGAACATAAGAAATGAACATGACATCCAGTCATGCAATCTGACATTAAATAATTTAATAAATGATGTGACATTAAATAATAAAACTATTTTATATGTCTGGGTGTTCTGCCAGCATCTATGCCTGTGTGTCACAAGTCTACCTGGTGCCTGCAGAGGCCAGTTGAGGCTATCGAATCCCCCGGGATTGGAGTTACAGATGGTTGTGAACCACCATGTGGGTGTTGGGAATCAAACCTGGGTCCTCCAGAAGAGCAGCCAGTGCTTTTAACCTTGGAGCCATCTGTCCATCCCTAACATGACATTTCCTTGTGATGGCTGGGTGCCAGTTCTTCCCCGGCAGGCCCGCATTGTACACAAGAAGAAAACAGGACAAGTCAGATGTAAAACAACACGTCCCTATGCAAAGATTGTCAAGGCAGTCATCCACATACGAACCCGTTACTTCACTTAACATACGGTTGGGGACACCTCTGTTGTTCCCACAGCTGCTGTGCTGGCCGCCTGGACATGGCAGTGAACGCGGCAGTGAACGCGATCCATCTGTTGACAACGGATTCCAGCCTCAGAGGATGACAGGCGCAGGTAAACACAGCAGCCAGCAGCTTCAGGGGAAGATGATGCAGGCACAGGTGCAGATGGGGGGAGGGAGCCCTGGAGCAGGGCTATTGTTTCACACTGTGTGATGCAGGAGGGCCTTCCTGAGGAGGTGACTCCTGAAGACTGGGGGGGGGGGTCCTGGGTGGATAGCACACATCACGGTTCAGAGGAGGGGATGGGGCAGAGAGCTGAGGGACCTGTGGGGATGCTAGTTTATCTGAAGAGGAGGGAAGTAGTGGGAGATGGCGTCTGGACACACATCAGCCGATGTCGAGGGGATGGGAAGAGCAGTAGGCAGCATTAGTGCAATGCTGTTTTAAGTCTCTGCATCCAGAAGGTGCTCACCTGCCTGCCATTCCCCTGGTGAATCAACCTCCACTCCATCTCACAGGCCTCCCCAGTCCAGGCCTCTGACGTTGTACCTTTGCTCAGTTGATCAGCTGATGAACTCCGAGTCAGGTGATCATCCTGATCCGAGAGAGCACGGTCTCTCTTAAGGCACCATGGGAAAACTTTAATCTTTAAATACAGGTAAACAAATTGTGATCTCTCCATGGAAACAGTCCGGGGGAAGAGTGTGTTTAAACAGCGCCAGCATCAGGGCGGTCATTCCATTCTCTTGGTTGGAGAGCCTGTTATACTTTCCAGGAATACACTCTCTTCCTCACATTTATCTGTATTCAGGGAACATGAGGGAAGTATTTCTATGTCGTTCATGTTTGAGGTTCTTTTTTCCAACCCAACAAAGAACCAAAACATTAATAATAATCAAATAAAATAAAAAACAAACAAACAAACAAACAAAAAATCCAACTGTAGACTCACAGCTGTGCCTACTCCCTGGCCAGCCCACCAACACCCTTTTCTTTCTCAGAGCTTTATGTTGAATGGTGTGAGCCAGCTCTCCTTGGCCCTCTCAGGTGGGTGGTGGCTGTCCTTGCTCACCCAGACTCCAGTCCTGGGTTCATTGGTGTCACTGCCTTGATTACACCCTAAGTGACAATCCCTCTCCAACTACAGTCATGGAGGGAACTGGCCTCATCAGCTTAGCCCTCATGACCCAAACCTCCCTCCAAAGCCAGTGGATTCTTCCCGTCTCCTTCCCTGTTCCAGTATGTCAAACTTTTGCAGATGGCGGGCAAAGCTGCATGCCCTGACTGATGAACTGTAGCGGGAGGAACACCATTTTGGTTGTTGTTCTTTATTTTGAGGGAGGGTCTCACTATGTAGACCTGACTGTCCTGGAACTCACAGGCATCTTGTGTGTGTGTGTGTGTGTGTGTGTGTGTGTGTGTGTGTGTGTGCGCGCGCTTGCGCGCGCATGGATAGAACCCTGGACTTCATGCATGCTAGGCAATCACTCTACCAACTGACCAACTGAGCTGTTTCCCCATTGAAATAAATATTATTTTAATGCAACTGATTAAAAATCAGAACCAGTACAATAAAGTCTACAAAATTCAAAACTTCAAACATGTTAATACTATATTTATTGTTTTTCCAGAAATCAAAATTTTAGTTGTTTCTAATTTTTTGAGTGCTAAGCCAATTTTATTTTTAGTTAAAAAATATTTTAGGCTTTGTATCCTGCAACTTTATTGAGTTTTTTGTAATTAAAAAATTGGAGAATTTTATATATAGGTACCAACTTTATTTAAAAACACTAAAACCAAACCAAAAAAAAAAAAAACCACCATAAGAAATCAAAACAACCCTCTCCTGAATCAGTTTGTAGCAGAAACAAATTTGTAGACTTTGCCTCCTAAGGCAACTGAGCCAGAGACTCCCAATACTGTATCTCCCAGGTAGATATTGTGTCTGAGTCAGTGATGGAGCGTCCTGGTTGCCTGGCAACAGGAGTGACAATGCTACAACTCTCTGTGCAAACAAACCCTTTTAGGGTATTAGGGGCCGCCATTGGAATTCTGACATCCTCTTTGTGTCAACCCCATTGAGTCATTCATCTGTCCTCTGTCCCAAGGACCCTGCCCACGTCCTCAGAATGTTTCAGAAAGAGCAGAGTAGAGCCCTGAGGAGGAGACTCCTGTTGAGATCTGTGGCGGGATAAAAATCACGTCTTGGCAGATGACTCGAGGCATCTGTGTTAATCACAAAAACATCTGAGGAGTCTCCAAGAAGGAGAAAGCTGCATGCGGGGAATTGCAGATGGAGAACATGTGGTGGACAGTTTGTTTGGCTTTTTTACTCAGTGGGTGATGATGCTGCCATCAAGCCTGGTGACCTGAGTTTGGTCGCTGGCATCCACGTGGTGCAAGAACCTGTTCCCACAAGTCGTCCTCTCACCTCCACACACACGATGGCTTGCGGTCTATGTGCACTCACAAACACAAAATAAATGAAAATGTACAACACTGAAAATAAAAAAGCTACCTAGCTCGAGAAGGCTTTACCAAATGCCTAGAGATGGAGTGAAGTCAAGCCGGCAAAGAAGCAATGACATGAACGGCGAGGAGGTTCTGCCTTAAAGGAATAGAACATTTTAATTTTTTAGAAGATGGAAAACATGCCTGGAGAGGGTTGCTAAGGTTAAGGAAATGGTTGTTAGGACGAGAATTACAGGCTCTGAGCTGTCACAGCTCTGCCCCTGGAGTGTGGAGCTGTGAGGGAAGGCAGTTTACAGATCTTGGCGGGAGTGGGTTGGGGTTTCCAGGGGGGTCTGTGATGGGGATCTGTCTGCCAAGTTCTGCTCACTTACAGGCTGCCACTGTGGGTAACAGAAAGCACAGGTGTCCGGAGTGGGGTCCCCAACCTCTGGTGTGCACCCAGAAGGGGACCCCAGTTCCCACCAGAGCCAATTTTCCCATGAATACTTTCATCTACATGGAAGTATGGTGTGGTGGCTCCATCCTGTTATCTAAACACTCAAAAGCCGAGGCAGGCTGTGAGTTTGATGCCAGCTGGGACTACATAGTGAGATCCTGGGGGGTGACAGTTGTATGGCTGGGGCAGACTGCGGGGCCACTGGCAGTGGAACCAGAATCTATCCCTACTGCGTGTACTGGCTTTTATGAACTCATTCTCTTTAAATGGATACCCTGTTCAGCCTAGATACAGTAGGGAGGGCCTTACCCTCTTTGAGGAGTGGATGGGGGTGGGGTGGGGAAGAAAGTGGAGGGAATGGGAGGAGGGCAGGAAGTGGGAACTGGGATTGGTATGTAAAATGAAAAAAAGATAGTTTGTTTTCTTTTTTAAAATATAAACAACAACAAACCCAAACAAACAAACCCGAAACATTCATTCGGATCACATTTGGTGGACATGTTCACAATGCGCTGAAGCCTGGGACATGCTTGGAGCGTTGACCTGGGAGCAGCGGGGACTCGCTCCTGGGTCTGCTTTTAGGTCCAGAATGACTGATCATTTGGGAGAGCTGGTTTGGAGGGGCTCAACAGGAGACGAGAGCGTGTTCTGGGTAAAAGAAAACAGGCAATGCTGTCTGTCTGTCTGACCATCTCATCCACACAGTCACACTCACAACCAAACCCAAGTATAGTTTTTCCTTCACACATATCTAGCTCAGTGGACAGAACAGAGCTGAGTCTCTTTCAGTAACTCAGCGGACAGGCAGAGGACACAATCTCTCCAATAGCTAGAGAGAATTTTTAAAGCAATTTGGGCTGTTACATTGATTAGCCTGGCTAGTGTTATGTTTTTCAAAAACGGCTCTCAATATCCCCACTGTACGACCACCTCCCCATCAAATGGAGTTCTCTCCCTTTGGTGGTTGTAGTGTCATTTCATTTGTATTTTAATAAATAAAACTTGCCTGAGGATCAGAAAAGTAAAACAGTCACACTGGGCCAGCCTTATAGTCCAGGCAGCAAGAACTCACACCTTTAATCCCATATCCACACTAGCTTGCTATAGAAACTGGGTGGTAGTGGTGCACCCCTTAATCCCAGCCCTAGAGAGGATTGTAAAACTGGAGGAGACAGCTCTCACACACAGTCTCATTCTCACATTCCTGGAGGCAGGGTTGCTATTTGGACTGAGATTGAGGTAAGAGCCACTGGCTGGCTGCTTTGCTTTTCTGGTTTTTAGGTTGAACACCAATTTCTGTCTCCGAGTTTTTATTAATCGTGCTTCAGATGGTCTTCTCAGAAACTGTGAGGTGATCGGGGCCTCCTCTGCAGGGTTTGAACATCGAGCACTCTTGTCAGGAAACGTGAGGTCAAAGAAAATTAGCTCAGCGCTCTGAAGCCGTTGGAAATAGACTGGGCCCCCAGGTCATTATGTTACGAAGATTGCAAGTCACAAAGAATTGAGTATGTTGGTGTGAGCCTGTTAGCTCAGTGTTCAGTAGGTGGAGGCAGGAGGATGGAGAGTTTGAGACCAATCTCACTACATAATAAGATCCTGACTTAAAGGGAAGGAAGGAAAGGGGGAGGTGGGGAGGGGAAGGGGAGCCCAAGGTAGGAGGAATGAGAGAGATAGATGGAGAGTGATGGAGGGATGTGCCTGATGTGCTGTTCCGGCCTCCACATGTATGCATGGTACACACTCACCCATGTGCATGCATCACGCATTTGCATAATACATTCCTCCACCCGCAAACTTCACTTCTGAAGAATGTTGTCAGCTATACTGTCAGTTCTACTCTGAATTTCCTCTACTCTTAGAAGAAGAAAACGAGGACTTGGGATGTAACTCAGTCCGAGGCCAGCCTGGTCTACAGAGAGAGTTCCAGATCAGCCAGGGCTACACAGAACAATCCTGTCTCAAAAAACCAAAAATAACTAAAAGACAAAAAAATCCAACCTCTTCCCCCCAAAACCAAAACCTAAGGTGAGAGCAATTAAGGAAAACACTTCATGCTGCCCTCCTGTTTCTTCATATGTACTCTCATATATGTGTACACATACAACATATATGTACACATTCATGTATATACATGAGCACGCACATACATACATAGACAAACAAACACATACACAAACATGCACAAATGTACATAGACAAACGTGTACATATATACACAAGCATGCACTCACAAATATATATATATACAATGATGTACATACACAAATATGCACAAACATAAATAGACAAACATGTACACACATGTAACATGAAGGGCCTGCTTGTTGGGGTTTATGTCCTGCCCAGTCCCCCAGCCATTTAGGTCCCAAGGAAAATCACGCAGAGAGTCTATATTAGGTTATAAACTGATTGACCCATTAGCTCAGGCTTCTTATTAGCTCTTGTAGCTTATATTAACCCATTATCCTTATCTATGTTAGCCACATGGCTCAGTACCTTTTTCAGTGAGACAGGTCACATCCTGCTTCTTCAGTGGTCTGGGCAGGAGTCCCAGGAAGAGCTTCCTTCTTCCCAGAATTCTCCTGTTCTCCTCGCCCCGCCTCTACTTCCTGTCTGGTTGACCTGCCTCTACTTCCTGCCTGGCCAATCAGCGTTTATTTAAAACATGATTGACAGAATACAGACAATTATTCCTCACCACACACACACAAACATGCACACATAAACATGTACACTCAAAGATGTACACACACAAACATGTATGTACACAAACATGCACACACATAAATATGTACACATAGAGAGGAGAAGACCAGCCATTGCAGACTGTGTTGTCCTCTCCCATGTGACACCCAAGGAGAAAAACCTATTCTATCCAGCTGTATGTAAGACGCCTTTCTGTCTGTCCACCGAGGCAGGATGGGAAAATAGAGCGAGTTCTGTCCTCAGGGGCTCCCAGAATCACAGTCTCACACACATCATGTGGCTCTCCCTGGTCTTGTAAGTGCTGAGCACATTTATGAAGCTGTCTGCCCAGGAGCTTGCCTTGTGGGCTGAGTGGGCTGTATATGCCAGAGGGTCTGGGATGGGATTTGAGGAGATGAGAGCCCAAGAGCTCAGCAGTACATTGGACTCCACTGGAAGGTCCTTAAGATGAGGCTGCTGGGAGATGGTGGAAGCGTGAGGTGTGGCCTGGTTGGAGGAAGATGGCCACCGAGCCGGTAACCCAGCTCTTGTAGTCTTTCCCACGTCACGTACTCCAGCCAGCACGCACACACACACACACACACACACACACACACACACACACACACACACACACACACACTAACCCTTTGCTTACGTAAGTTGACCTGCTCAGGTAACTTGTCATAGCCATGGTAGACAATGAACAGTTTCCTTGTGTGTCACTCCCAGGGGTTCCCCTCAGGCTCCCCCCTCAGTTCTACACTGTGTTTTCAATCACATAGAGAGAAGCCAGTGCGAGGCATCCAGTGCCCATCCATCTCCAGCTTCAACATTCCCTGCGTATCTTGTTTTGTCTACACTGTATTCCTTTTGTCTTTTCTCCTGGATTATCTTCAGGCTAATCCTAGACCTGACATCATTTTACAATACTTCAGTAATGCGTCTCTAAAGGGCAAGGGCTTCTTTTCAAAGTACAGACAGGATATCAGAATCTGGTCTGAGAACGATTAGCAACAGCTCCTTAGACGTGATCAAGTATCTGCTCGGTGCTGGAATTTCTGGGATGATCTCATGTGCACTCCCTTCCCTGTTTTGTTTTATTTTTAATAACGTTTCAAGTGACGTCTGGGGCTGCGAGGATGCCTCTACATGAGATTTGTTTTGCAGAAGTTCAGTGTGGACGCCTCCTCCTATAGCAATGCCCCTCCTGCTTCAGGGGCTATGCTGCCAGGTCTGTACTTCATCTCTTCCATCTGTTGTTAATCTGCAGTGTTCTTGACATCACCCCCACTCTTGTGTGCAAATGCCTCTGTGTGTGTGTGTGCGTCTCTGTGTGTGCGTGTGTGCACGCTCATGTGGACTCTGATCATGTTCTGATGAAAACAATTTCTGTTTTTTAAACTGTGGACTCTGGTCCAAAATTCTAGGGGAAATCCTGTCCTGGAAGATTGGTCCTGGATTTCCCCACAGCCAGCAGGATCACCTTCCTGGGCAAACTTCTCCATGTAACCTGAACGTTTGGAAAGCCCAGCACAGACTGCTGGGGAATTGTCCTTCTGCTTGTACACTAGGGATCTGGGTGATTTTAGGGGGGAGGGCTGCTGTGAGGCCCCACCAGCCTCATCTAGTTAAGTATGATGACCCCAAAGTATGCCCCGCCTATCTTTCTCTTTCTCCTGATGAGGGATGGTGACATTGTGAGGCGTGGACCTTTGGCATCTTTTAGATTCACACAAGGTGAGCCACACTGGGAGACTGCGGCCAGAGCAGAAGGTGGGATGTAGGCCATGCCAGAGCAAAGTCAGTGAACTGGGCAGGGGAAAATATTGACTGGATGTGGGGCTCATGCCCCATTAATGCCACCTGTGGGCGTCTGTGTCATCTGCTAGAACGGCAGTGGGGAGAAGACCACATCACTGAGGAAGCAAATGGGTAAATCCAGAAGCTTAGTTGGCTGATCTGGTACAGCCCAGAGCAGTCAGGAGCTCTAAATGCATGAATAGCCACATGGAACGTTTGTGTGGGAGTCTAAGAGAGAATTAAGGCCATGGAAACGTCAGGCTGTTCAACTCAGGAGAGAGGACTGGGGGTCCAGAGAGGTGACTTCTGGGGCTGGGAGGATGCTTCCAAATGAGATTTGTTTTGCAGAAGTTCAGCTTGGACGCCTCCTTCCATACCTATGTCCCTCCTCTTTTAGGGTCTGTGCTTCCATCAACCTGCCTGTAGTCAAGATTCTGTTCCCATTCCAGAACCCACCATGCACACCCTCCATAGGGATAGGAGTTGTTCTTAGGTCAGTCTGCATTTTGTCCCCACTACACATACAGGGTTTGTCATGCATTTTTAAGTGAGAAGTGTTAACAAAAAGAAGAAAAACCTTCTGGTTCTTGTTGAACTAGTAAGGAAGACTTTATTCAGGACCATGGCAGTCAATGTTTTATCTGTCTGTTTTCTGTTACTGTAATAAAACCCCTGAGGCTAGATCACTAAAAACAAGATGTTTATTTAATTCACAGTTTAGAGGCTGAAAGTCCAAGCAATACACCGTTGGCTCTGGTGAAGGCTGCTTGGTTGTGTGGCTTAGTGACAGATGGCATCATGGGAAGAGCACTTTTGAGAAGGAGAAACAAGAAACCAGACAAAGGAGGTGAGCTGGTGACAGCCTCCCACTCGCTCTTGGAGGTTCGGCTACCTTTGGCCATCACCACACCAGGGACTGTGCTTCGGTTACATGAATACATGTAACATGTGATCATGTGAGAGATCGTGGGTGACGGGTCACAACCAGTCACGGAGGTGCCAACCGTTTATTACAACAGAAGAACAGGTGGGCTCCCCTCCTGCTACGGCAAAATGGGCAAATTTCACAGCTGGGGGCAGGTTGGGAGGTCCCAGGGAGGAGAATTTCTGGGGATCAATCCCTGATGGATCACCAGGGTCCTTGCTGGGGATAGGCCAGGGTGATTGACAGGAAACCTGTGAGGTGGGGATTCTTGCAGAGCCTGGTTTGTGCGGGTCTGGTGAGGACAGGGCCAAAGCTGAAGCCTAGCTGAGAAGAAGCCTAGAGGACCTGAAATTTGGTAGCAAAGGAGAGTCTTGTCCAAGGATAAATTAAATGTTCTTTTACCCCAAAAGAGTTGTTTCTCCCTCCTCTCTCTGTTACCTGTACATGTGTGAGGGAGTGCATGCATTAGTGCCGAGGCCAGGGGAGGACGACGTTGGGTGTCTCGCTCTATTTCTCACTGAGCCTGGAGTGAGATCGACAGGCAGCCAGCCCCCAAGATCCTCCTGTCTCCTATGGCTGCAGTGCCAAGGTGACAGGAACACTCACAGCCCTGTCTGACTTTTCACATGGGTGCTGGGGAGCTCAGATTCTCACACTTCCTCCCCACTGAGCCGCTGCCTCAGCCCCTCGAGTGAACTTCACTAACATTCTTTGTAGACTTTTCTTCCCCCTCTACTGGGGATTGAACCTGGGACCCTATGCGGGCTCGTGGAGCATCCCCTCCTCCCCGACCCCCAATCCCCAAGCGATGCTTTCAGTCTTTTCAAAGAGGTTTCTGCGCCCGCTCTGTTTTCTTTCACTTTGGGTCAGGGCTCTCTGTGAGCAAGAGGAACAAATTTGGTCACAGAGAGACGAGTTTCAGCTGCTTGTGATAGTTTGATCACCCCACTTAACGAGGAGCTTCCAAGAAGAAAGCACAGATTGCCTGGGTGAGGGGACAGTCACCTTGATCGGCAGACCTTCCTGAGTGTGTGTGGGAAGGCCTTGCTCCCCTGAAGAGAACTGGGCTGTTGTTATCATGGAGAAAGCATGGAAGGGTGAAACCATGGGAACGTGGCTGCCCTCCCTCCCACACTAGTTCCGAGCCCACCCTCCTGTATCTTATCACAGGAAGCTCTCTTACTCCAGAATGAGGTTTGTAAACAGAGCGGCCAGCTTAGACTTTGTTAAAATCACACCATTGTCCTCAAGGACAGATAAAAGGGACTGGCTTTTAGAATACTGTTTGTAATAAGAAGAAAAAGAACAATAGAACCCTGTAATATTAGCGTTCAATAAATACATGTCTGAACAGCTGCACCGCGATGCGAGGCCCCTGAGAAATGTGTGCTCCTGTGACTTCAAAAGTAGCAAGACCTCAGAAGTCACCTGCCTGAGACCTCCAGGAGACAGGTGCAGTGGGATAGGCACCATGGCAAGGCACATCCCTGGATTTCCAAAGAAACGGTGAGGGTTGGGAGGACAGTGCTTGCCTCGTTGGTGTGAGTATGAGGGCCTGAGTTCAGATCCCCAGAACACAAACAGAAAAGCTGGGTGCAGTGTGCGCAGTGGTGCAGGCCTGTCATCTCAGCGCTGGGGAGCTGCAGCCAGGAGGATCCCTGGGGCTCGATGGCTTGCTTGTTGTGGGCCAGTTAGAGATCTTGTCTTTTTTTTTTTTTTTTTTTGGTTTTTTGAGACAGGGTTTCTCTGCAGCTTCGGAGCCAGTCCTGGAACTAGCTTTTGTAGACCAGGCTGGTCTTGAACTCACAGAGATCCGCCTGCCTCTGCCTCCCGAGTGCTGGCATTAAAGGCGTGCACCACCACCGCTCGGCGAGATCTTGTCTTAACAAATGAGGGGAGCTGGAGAGATGGCTCAGCGGTTAAGAGAACTGACTGCTGTTCCAGAGGTCCTGAGTTCAATTACCAGCAACCACATGGTGGCTCACAGCCATCTATAATGAGATCTGGTGCCCAGAACACTATATACATAATAAATAAATTTTTGAAAAAATGAGGGGGGTAAGAGAGATGGCTCAGCGGTTAAGAGAACTGGTTGCTCTTCCAGGGGACTAGGGTTCAATTCCCAGCACCCATAGGGCAGTTCACAACTGTCTGTAACTTTAAGATCTGATACTCTCACACAGACACACATGCAGACAAAACATCAATGCACATGAAACAAAAATAAATTTTAAAAAATGAGGTGGATGACACTCCTGAGAAATGATACCTGAGGTTAGCTTCTGACCTTTGCCTGTCTCACATACATGCATGTGCACACGAACTCACACATGGTGGTGAGGGAGCAAATCACTGAGCAGTCACAGAGATAAAGGGGCAAGCAGGAGCTCGCTGTAAACCAGAGGGACAGTCACCCAGACAAGGAGAGCAGTGGATGCAGAAGCCGGAGACTGCCCCACTGATGGGTCAGCTTCCTTCGTGACTGCTGGGAAAGCTGGAGAGGAAGGGAACTCTGAGGTTTGCTCTGTTTTCTATGCCACTCTGTGGAGTTTATGACCCCAGTCCAACCCACTGCAATCCACCCACTGCAATCCACCCACTGCAATCCACCCACTGCAATCTACCCACTGCAATCCAC
>PVIU01001633.1:0-203763 GCA_004026605.1 Ondatra zibethicus | reverse complement strand
ACCCTTACACCCCCCACACACCCCCACCCCTGGCCTCTGTCAAGAAGACTAGCCAGCTAGGAGCCAGTTTGCCTCAGACCCACACAATATGTTTGGGGAAGAGATCAGACACAACGGGAGAGAGCAACTGAGCACAACACAGTGGTGAGGAATCACCAACCTGGCTTGCTGTCCACTGCTGTGATGCAAATGCCAAGGCTAGCCCAGTACCCTGGGGTGAGGTCAGAGAGATGGTCTTCTTTATTCCTGAGTGGAGTACATGCTGTGATCCCAGGCCTCAAACCTTGGGAATCTCCAACCTTTCCATGACTTTCAAAGGGGCTCCAGCCCCTGCCCGGGAAGTTTCATTCATCCAGAAAGCTCCCAGGTGCCACACTCCTCTGCCATTTTTGACACCATTTCTTTGATCAACTCTTGTTGCCTAGCAATTCTGTCAGTCCCTGGTGACCAGCAGATCTTCCCAAGGCCTCAGTTTCTGATACTGCTGACTCTTGGCTGTTCTTACAGGGCTCTGAGCCATATGTCAACTCTGCCAAGGCAAAGATGAGCCCGGCCCTGCATGGGCTTCTCTAGAGGAAAGTAAGGACTCAGCCTGGAGTCAGCATCCATCCAAAAACACTCTCTGCAAGCCCACGGTGAATGAGGCCAAGGCCAGCAGGAACTGTGGATGATTCCCTGAATCTGCAGGTAATTTAGATAGGAAGAGACAGGTGTCCCTGGCCCTCCATAAATAAGCTGTGCAGACATGGGGCTGGGAGGAGAACCAGATAGTACCCTAGGGAGTTGGGGGTGGAACCAGCCTTTCATGCCGATTACGCCTCTGCCTGCCCTAGGGAGGGCAACGGTCCTTCTGCAGCACAAAGTTGCTGAGAAGGAAGCTGCTCAAAGGCAAGAGGCCAAAAGCCAGGCAGCAAATTTCAGGAGCTGAGAAGCTCTGGACAAACCTTGGCACCTCAATGTAGAGATGGGAGAGGGCAAAATGTCAGAGGAGAGAAACTGAACTGGGGCTGAAGGGACCTCAGGTTTGGTTGTTACCTGTTATGTAGTGCCCGGGGCTGAGGACAGGCCTTCAGGACCTATGGAGTCAGAGCCTGTACCCTGAAGGGTGGGGACTAAGCCCTAGCTAAGGACACACAGGCACAGCTATAGCCCACCTCAGCCATCTCAACACTGAAAGGGACTGTGTTCCCGGGATAGGGAACCCTACGTCACCCCTGGGGCAACAGGGGTAGGTAGGGTGGAGAGGAGAGGGGCAGGTGGCCTGGCTGCCCCTTTTTCAAGCCCACGCTGCCTTCTGTTCCTGCCCTGTCCATTTCCACCTTGAGCATCTAATCAACAGACACAATGACCACCTGACAACATCTGAACCTGGTTGTGCCCTCGTCTGGGCTTACAAATGTGCAATAAACGGAGGGCCAAAGAATTATTAATAAAGCATGTGGTACTTGGTTTAAAAAAAATCAAATAACTTGACAGCAAGATTATCTTTTTTCTATTTCCCCCCTTTGTTGTATTTTACTAAATTCCAAGAACTTGATTTTTGTCCATGCAGACAAGAACGGAGCAGAGGCCAGAAAAGGAGTGAAGGGCATTTTAGGGCAATCCTGAAGCCAGGCAGCCTGACGTGATAGCTTAATAAGAAACTCATTTTAATAGCCTACAAACAAGAAGCCAGAGACAATTAAAATTCACTTCCAATTAATTGTTTCTTCTTTTCTCATTACCCAGCATCGCCAGCCAGATAACAACTGGGCCTTAAAAGCAAAAGCAGGTCTGAGCCTCCACTTCAGCCCGGTCCCCTGGAAGCAAGCTGGCCTCTAGCTTCTGTTCCAACTCCTCTCCTCCCCACCCGCCACCCGGAGGAGGACCCTAAAAATGTGAACTCACTGACAAATTTATGAGCACAGCACTAGAGAGGACTTTATGGTTTTAAACGTGCGTTACTTACTCCATGAGTTGGCTGTCTCTGCAGCCACGTTTCGTCCTACTGATTCAGCTTTCTCCACTGGCTTCAGAGTCAAATCTCTGAGCATCTTCTTACTGGCTTTCTGGACTGAGAACCACAAGTCTGGGCAATAAAAAGCACCTTGAGCAGGCACAATCTCAACTCAGGCCTAGGCCTGAGGCCTAGAGCCCCAGGGGTTTTGCCCACTCAGCCTAGCCCCTGAAGAGCACCAGGGTGTTGCAGATTAGTTTTGCTAGGATTGTCCCTCATCTGTGCTGCAAAATAACTGCCTGGAAGGTCCCAATTCCCCCAGCTCTAAATTTTAGTGTTACACTGGGGGTGGGGTGAGGGTAGCACACATAGAACACTCAGAAGGTGCCAAGTGTTCTCTGGGTACAACCCACTTAATACTCCAAACTACCCTCTTAGCCAGACAGCCCACCCAGACTCTAGTGATCTTAGGTGAAGGCCAGGGAACTTTCCCAAGCACGTAGAGTCAGCGTGGAAAGCCTGGTTGGTATTTCCTCTATACCACTATGGCTTTGAATTACCTCCAGTTCTTTAATAGCCCCCCCTTTCCTGTTCTCTCTCTCTCTCTCTCTCTCTCTCTCTCTCTCTCTCTCTCTCTCTCTCTCTGTGTGTGTGTGTGTGTGTGTGTGTGTCCCAGTAGGCACACAGAAACCAGAAGACAACCTTAGGCATTGGCTCTCACCTTCCACCTTGTATTAAATAGGGGCTTGTTTACTGTTGTGTACACAGGAGCATGGAGGGGTTCTCCTCTCTGCCTCCCATTCTGCTACAGAAGAACTGGAATTCTAAACATATGCTACCACATCTGACTTTTGGGTCTTTATATTTCGGTGGCAAGGGCTTAAGCCACTGAGCCATTTCGCTGGCCCATGACCTGCACTTTATATGTAAGGTTTCTAACAAAACTCTCAGTTTTGCTGGTGTTTTTGTTATTAGGTATCTTTGTTTTGTTTTAGGAGAATGTTTTTGTTGAATTGTTGAACCCTTTGCCTCACCTGGGTCTTTCTTTTTTCAGAGTTGGGTTTTTGACGATATCTTAACACAGATTTTTCAGAAAAAGGGAGCTTTCAGAAAGAGGATTCTCTCAGAGTCAGTTTATTGAAACATTTAATTTTTAAATGCAGATCTTGACCATGAAGACCAGAGGAAATAAGTAAACCACATCTAGATAAGGTATGAACTTCTCAGGGGAGAATCTTTGGCTCCAATAGGCCAGAATGCATGGCTATAAATGATCCAACTGGAGGGACAGCCACTGTGCACAGATGTTTCCTACTGCAAAAGCCAGGGATCACAGGTGGTGATCCCTAGAACCAGCCCTTTGAAAGGCAGAGCCAGTTCTCTGTCCCCCCATCACCAGCTACCACCAGTGGAGTGGGCCCCCAGGCAAGAGTTCACATCAAGCCTTTACTTTATTACTGTTGTTGATGTCTGAGATGCCTCGTAATAACTGGGAGAGATTTCTTAGGGAGCCAAATAATGGGATGCATTTCCACCCTGGCTTTATAATTAATGTTTGCATCATTTATCTCTCGTGGAGAGATTATTCTGACTAACGAGGTTCTGGGCCACTAATTCATTACGCTACCTTGTCACTTCCTGCTCCTTCTTATTACCCAGAAATAGACTCATTAGTCAAAGTTCAATGACAGGAAGAAATTGTGTTCGTTAATTTAATTCCCTCACTCACTTCTGGGCCCGTGTTTGTCCGAAATTGGGGATTAGAAGAGGGAAAGTTTCCTCCTCTTAGGTCTTTGCTTCTACTCTTTATGTCTTCTACCTCACCCCTGGTCAGTCAGGAGAGAGCCAGCGGAGCGCAACAGAGAGGCCGCCCCGGCATTGCCCTTTCTTATCTCATAGTTGAGTGGGTTAAGGGACACAGCCTGGGGATGTAGGGACTTGTAACATATAATCAACTTTTTAATTTTTCTTTAATCTTCAACTGTCAGTTGATATTATGCTATGGCTTGAATGTGTCACCCAAGTTCCTGAGTTGAGACTGGATCATCAGTGCTCCAGAGCTGAGAGGCGGGGCCTTTAAGCAACGAGGAGGCTATGGCTCTCTGAAAACAATCTAGCCCAGTCTCAAAACGAAACAAAATAAAAATTGTAAGCAAGATGAGTTTAACCCCCACATATATACACATACCTAAATATAGCCAGAAGCATAGGTTTGTGGCATAGTCTTCACAAGGGTCACTTGATGCAGCAGGAAACAGAAGTAGTTTCCAGACAGACAGACAGACCAAAGACTGATACTGAGTACACGTGAGAGAGGATGGCCCAGGAAGAAGGTGAAGTATAAGTCAGCAAGTGTTTCGGAGTCTCCACAAAGGATCCAGGTCTTTCTCTTCAAGGGCAAATGGGATAACCCTTAAGGTGAGGCATCTTAAGGGCAGAGTAGTGACCAACAAGATCTCTTGGGCCACTCAAAGCCCATTCTTGTCTCAACATGGTGACATGAAGGTCAAAGTTGAGGCATGAAGTACACGACCCTTCCTTGTCTATGGGGTCCTTAAATCCCCACAGTCTGTCCTCGCGGGGAGCTGGTATCTCTAGACCTCAACAGGTGAAACTGAATCTCTCAGATGTGCTGGGGAAGAAAATATTTTGGGGATATCTTCTCTAGATGTTTACCCACCAAGGATCTGAGCAATGGCAGCTGTCATCTGCCACCAGAAAGGGATGTCACCCTCCCTGTGAGTGATCCCACTGGCGCTGGTGCGTCCTTCTCTCTTCTCTGACTGTAGCTTTGTTCCTAAGGGTCTTTGTTCATCAACGCTGCGCAGTGAAGACCCCCTCCCTGCTCTTGAGCACACAATGGGAATGCCACCAGAGACTTTTGGCTTTTAATTAGCTCATTGCTAGAGATCCGGGCGTCTTTCATCTCAGGATGTCGGGATCAAATGTGTGCGCTGGGTGCTTTTCTTCTTCCCCATATTAGCGATTCCAGGAAGGATACCCATAGCCAGGGGCCAGGCTCTGTGTTGGAGGGGGACAGGAAGAGGCCAGAGCAGGTAACCCCTACCGTTTTGATGCCTTACACATTTGCAGTAGATGCTGTGTTTATGCTAAGTAACAGGGTGTATCCTTAACGGTTTGGCTTCAGGTGTCTGTAACTCCTGGTTCTCTGTAATGAAAGACTGTTCTGGGAATGGAAAGGAGGAGGCGGAGCCATGCTGGAATGCCGGCGGGTTTATGAATTGCCTTGAATTCAAGGCAGCCCTCCTCTCAAGGGAGTAAGGATAATAATCGGTGAACAGCAGTGGGGAGGAGGTGAGGGTGCAGCCTGCTCACTAGCACCCTAGAGCCCTTGCTTGAGGAATTCAGTAGCCTTGAGGGAGAAGAACAGCTGCGTTATCTTTAACTATCAACAGCAAAGGCTAGATTCAGCCAAGTAACCTTGGTGAATATTAGTGTCACGCCTAGCATGTACCACGTATCATTATATCGGTTTACTATTAATATTTATTACAATAACTGTTGAGAAATCACAATGGATACTGAGCTCAGGATGTAACTCAGTTGTCAAGCACTTGCCTAGTACGTGTTATAGCGGTGGATTTTATCCACAATATCAAATAAACCAGGTATGATAGCTCACACCTGTAACTCCAGCACTGGGGAGGTAGAAGCGGGACTGGAAGGCCAGCCTGGGCTACATGGGCCCCCTTTCAAATAAAAAAAATAATACATACGCAAAGAACTAGCTATCAAGTGAGATGCGTCCTGAGCTGCTTATGACTCATGCTTTGTGTTTTCCAAGAGGTGGTAGGGATGTTTTTACACCCATTTCACAGAAGGAGACTGAGGACCAAAATGGTGAGTTGCTAAAGTTGAGCAAATGGTGCAGAGCAGGGGATGAATTTGCACGGCTGCCTCCTTCTCACGGCTTAAAGGAGTTCCTGTTTCTTCCCAGATGTCTAGGCTGAGTCTCAAGCCTCTCTTACGACTGCATTTGTTTTCTAAAACTCTCACATAAAATGCAGGGGACTGGAAGCATGAGGAACACTATTGGCACTCTCACGATCTGAAGTTTGGAAGCCCAAGATCCAGGCGTGCTTCTCTGTGGTCCGTTCCTGGCTGGCTTCTCTCCGTGTCCTCACACCACCTTTCCTCCCTTAAAGTTTTTGTTTGCTTAAGATTTTTATTATTTTACTTTTCTGTATCTGTATGTGGGTGTGTGCATGGGAGCACAGATGTCTGGCGAGGCCGGCAGAGATTGCCAGCTCTCTCTGGGGTTATTGTGGGGCACTTGGCATGGATGCTAGGAACCTTCCTTAAGTCTTCTGCGAGAGCACTGTTTGCTCTTACCAGCTGAGCCATCACTCCAGCCCCTGCCTTTCCTTTCTTATTGTCTCTGTTCTAATCATTCCTAGGCTATGCGTCCTCTGCCTTCAGTAAAGAGTTCCTTAAGAGGCCTGTCTCCATTCTGGATCCCCTAAGAATCAGGGCTCCCAACACACATTTTGGAGAGACATGTGACTGAGACCAAGGAGTTCCATTAAAGCTCTTGATCCTTCACTTGCCATGGAGTCTCCTTGGATCTTCACATCATCGCACTCACTGGGTACCCAAAATCTTTCTACTGTGCTGTACAAAAGATTTACTTTCTAAAAGGCTGGGCAAATGTCAGGATTAAGACAACTCACTCCAGAGATGAGGTATGGGAAGGATAGGTAAGACAAGGCAGCTGTCTCCAGCTGTCAATCTTCAGCAAAAGCCCTTCTTAATTTCCCAGAGGGACAGGAGGGAAAGGGTGAATGCCGCTGGCAAACACAAGGAGCATTTAGAGAGGTTTTGTTATTGCGGGCCCAGTACCCACTCCCGGTCCGCAGGAAGTGGTCGTGTGATTCAGTCCTGGGGCCTCACAGAAGCAGAAAACACATTGGTTTTAGATGTTTCAGGCCGTCCACACAGGAGAGTGAGCTGAGGGGTCCTGGTCTATTTTCTAAACTTCTCTGAACCACAGACTCCTCTTTCTGTCAGACGTCAAAGGACGGTCACAGATGTCTGAGGGAGGCTGTTAAATGCTACTGGACAAAAGGACACGGTGAAACCCAACAGTATCATGAAAGAAAGAGCAGCAGGCATCATACTACCCAGATTCCAGAACTTTTGACTTGGAGATAATGGAACTCCTTCTTGAGGACACTCCATTTGTTTGGCTAAAATGATCAAATTAATGTTGAGGAACGAAGAGACATAGGAACAGAAATGTGAGGCAAGTGTAGTCATTTGGTACCTGGCACTTGGGGGTAGACAGCCAAGGAGAGGGAATTTAATTGCCTAGGGCCCAACATTGCTGAGTGATTGGCAGGCTAATTTTGCTCTCCACTAGGTCTGGTATTGAAAGGAAGTGAAAGTCACAAAGCTGCCAAGAGTTGCTCCTTGCTTTGGCACAAATTCCACATTTCATCAGAAAAATCAAGAACGATAGTTGGGAAGGCCAGCGCAAGGAGGGGTTTTCCAGGTAGTGGCCATGGTTACGCATCGCTCAGCATCCTTCCAGAAGCATTATTGTCTTATTTGGTCTACAAGTTAGCTTATAAAATATTAGGATTGATATGCCCTTGTCACCATCTAAGGGACTCGGAGAATGAAATTGCTCAGGAGCACGCAATAAATTATTGCCTGATAAAGATATCTATACCTGGTTCTAGCGATATTTTATCCATCTATACTGGGCCCTTCAGATCCATGTCTTGAGAATGACTGTGAGGTCAAATTCAGTCATTGTCCACAGCAAAAATGAGAAGAGTAGAGTGTGGGAATATAATGAATTAATTACAAAAAGAAAAAAGAGATCAAGAGTGGAGTGGTTTAGACTTTTCTTTCCTGTTCTCCCAGGGCAATGTATTCTAGATAAACATCTCATATAGGCCGAACTTCAAATTCAGGCTTCAAGGTCAAGTGACTGGGAAGATCACTTCATTTCCAAGTTTTAATATTCTCTTTTTAGGAAGATGATGATACCCATGATGCCACAGCATTGTGTAGCTGTATGTGTGTGTTGGCCATTAAGGAATGGTTGGATTAAAGAAATGTAACAAACTCCTTCTTGACTAGAGTTGGCACCAATGAGGGAGACCCTGCAAGGTCCCTTGTATAGGATGGTATATTTCTTTGTTTCATATTCTGCTAAAAGTCCCTGAACTCTGCCCACCTCAAGCCCACTGCTGTTACTGAATTCTAGAGATGCCAGACCATAATATGCTCAAACTCCATCAGCCATCTAGGTCTTTGTTCCAGACAGGGACTGTTGCAAACAGGCATCAGGAAGCCCATAGGACCCAAGGTGCAAGGAAGAACGGAAAAAGGTCAGTGCTGGACCAAGAATGATTCACTGTGCTAATCCAGGGCTCTGGAGCTGGGAAGATGGCCAGGTTAATGAGTCAGGGTAGGAGGAAGCGGGGGCATTTGGCAGGCAGGATAGAAAGTTGAGCGGTGGCTGAGCAGGGTGTAGATGGATGGAGCCAATGAAACAGTTCACCTGTATCTCAGAAACTCTCAAAAAGGGCATAGGTGTGATTCAGAAAAATGTCCTGGTTGCTTGTCACCTCTCAAAGACAAAACCGTAGCTCTTCGATTCTGCATCTAAAAATAGGCAAAGTGTGTGCTTTAGGGGATGTGCATGCGAACCCTACCCCTGCCTTCTTCCACAAGGGCACAGTGGTGTTGAGGAACGTGTTGTTCAGGATGTAGGTGCAAATAGGATTCTAGTCTCGTGGTTGCGAGAGTCGTAGCAGATGAAAACTATTCAAATATACCCCATGTTTTTATGCTCTCTGCAGGATTTTCCTGTAACATTAACATGTACACCATTATCCAGTATTAATTAGAAATTCTGAGGCATTGACTTCATCTGTCATAATAAACTGTCTCCCAAAGCTCCTGTCTCTCAATTGACAGGACAAGCCGTAGTGTCCAGAGGAGAAGCCCTGAGTGTATGCTAGCCCCTCCCCCTTCACTCTGCACAAGAAACTGCAGGGAATTCCAAGTAGCAGGAGTTCATGCCACAGCCTTATTCAATGTACAAATGTATTAAAACTCTGAATCATCCTGCTAGGCCGACGACTCAATCAACTACAACCAAAGCAAAAAGGCTGAAGACACATCCACGGCCTCAAACTTTATCTTTTAATTGTTTTACTAGGCACAATGCCAAGGGTGATCTGTGACTGCCAAGGGGGGTGGGGTGGGACAGAGCCTTAGCTTAGGCTTCGATCCAGAGAGATGGCAGCTTAAATTTCTGCATTATGCAAATACCAAATATATTCCCAAGGTGTGTCCACAGCCAGGAGAATGTAACACAGGGTCACACCATCTTCAGAGGGAATACAGGAAAGCCATAGGGTCGCGATGTAAAGGCAAGGATCACACTTTTCTACAACAGGGTACTTTGCCCTGTTGAATGTTGAGCTATTCTTTTTCCCTTCCTTCCTTCCTTCCTTCCTTCCTTCCTTCCTTCCTTCCTTCCTTCCTTCCTTCCTTCCTAACTTTTTGATAACAAGGAAACTATTTAAAGGAGGTCTGTATATTTATATTTTAGAAAGGAATTAGACACTTTTAATCTCAAACAAGGCTGAGGCTGTGACCCAATGCCAGAGTGCTTGTTAGATATTAGTGAGGCACTGGGTTTGAGTTGAAGCACCTGTTTATTGCCTCCCAAATCCTCTTTCCTCCTCTATTGTAGCAGCTAGTGCGGTCTCACTTTCCTGCCAAGTTTTTTTCATAGCACTCTGTTTTTCTTCTTTAAATGGACTTTAAAAGGGACCGAATCTTTTAGCTATCTTTTATGCTCAGTCTAGATTTATAGGCTGCTAAATAGGATGCTTTACATTTCTTTCCCTTTCTCTTTCAAGGACAGTAACAAATCCATGTGGGACAGAGCCATCACTCAATTATATCAACGGATCCCTGACAACTTACAAGGGAAAGAGCAAGACGCGTGTCCACAGCAATCTCAGGGAAGTAGCTGCATTCCATGCATCGGAAGGCTGCACTGGCTGGGAACTGAGTGCCTTCCCTGAGTAACTGGGAAATATAATCGCTATTACGACAAATCAGTCTCCAGCTTTTCAGAAACCACCCCGTTTCGTGCTAAAGAGAAAATAAGTAGTGTTTCAGTCTGGCTGATCATGCGGGAATTGAAAAATACACCAGCAGTGATGAAATTGGCCTTAAAATTAAGTAAATGAATCTTAATGTTCCAGAGCTCAGTTTCCCCACAAACCTCTCTTCTGTACAGAATTTTCTATCCCACTTACAATCCTCACAAGGCAAGAATTCCCTAATTCCTACATTTTCTCTTTGGAGTGTTTCAATCCTCAAGCTCCTGTACACCAAGAGTAAATGAGGCACAGCCTCAGGACACGCAGCCCCAAGCTATTTTCAACTTGAACCCCTCCAGCAATGCATTCCCTGTCCGCAGTGCAGCCAGCACATTAGAGCTCCTGCCCATTTCAAAGAACCATTTCGAGGCCATCTCAAAGCCAAAGCCATGACCCGGACCTTCTGTCCTGGAGAAAGCGTCCCAGACCCACACTGGGGAAAGGCTCCTGAAGCCTGTGTGGAAAACGAAGAAGGAAGCAGGCAGGCACCTACCTGTGCTGACCCTCGACTTCCACCTCTTCCCACCTTCCCCGTTCCTTTTGCCACTCATTTTTTTTTCCACTTTTAAAACATCCAACTTTGCCTTGGGGAGGAGCAGAATGAAATGTCACTTACCTATAAAAAGAGAGACGGGAGAAAAGTCACGCATCACATTACACACACGGTCTTTGAAATCAAGGCTGGCTTCTGACTCTGAAACTGTAACAATGAGCGAGTAATATTTTTTTTTATTCTACCTTTCTATATTTAATGAAACTCAGGATCTCGCAGGAAGCCCATCCCAGGGGCCCAGCCTCCCTTCGCCTTTTTCCTTTTGTTTCGGGGCTGCTTTTCCCAGTCTCACCTTGACCTGCCCGACCTTCTCTGCATGGAAGGAGTAAGGGTGAGAGGCACAGATCACAAAGGCCCTCAGACAGATGTGGCACTGAGGTCACCAAATGCCACAAGTATTTTTTGTCAGAGGTGATGGAAGTGTTAGGGACCAAGGATCAGGGTGAGCCTAGCTGCTTGGGACAGGAGGGTTCAACTCCCCACAGGCAAAGTGACCCAATAGGTCTGGGATTTCTTCAAATAGCTTTGGCTCTAGGCACCTTTCCTCTCTCTCTCTCTCTCTCTCTCTCTCTCTCTCTCTCTCTCTCTCTCTCTCTCTCTCTCTCTTTCACTCTGAGTGGTTCATCTTTGAATGAATTCTTCTCTCTGCCCCTCTGTCCAGAATTCTTGGTAATGCTCACTGCTCAGACCTGCTTGGAATGAAAGTACTCATTATCGCATGATCCATACGGCCTAGTGCCCTGCCTCAAAGCAAGCTCCAACTGACCCATCCTAATCCTAAGAGGATGTTTTCTTGAGATGCCGCTAGGACACCTAGCCTGGCCCCTGGTCCCCAAAGCATTTCTTGTTCCCCGTGGCCTGAGCTCATTTTACTCAGCTTTCAAGGGAAGTTGTGTTCAGGAATGGCCAAGTCATTATAGCAGAAGAGCTACCAAACATCCCAACACACGCACATATTGGAAAACAGATGTCAGTGGCCTGCCAGAATCGTCTTCATATGCCTGGATACCACAATTCTTTTTGCTCTTTTTTTTTTATTTTAGTCTTTCATCCTTTCTCTGAGGCCATCTAAAGAAAATAGCCCAGAGCTGAGAATTGGAAAGGAAAGTCAGTGCATTCCCCTTGGCCAAGGCTATTTCAGCATTTTGTTCCCCACTCGGGATGCTCCCTACACATGCAGTCATGGCCCATGTGTTTAGGAAATGCTTTCTCTTCAAACCAAGTCACTGTTTAGCAATGGGTGACAGTCGGGCCATGGTCTTCGTGAGACTATTTGGCTCAGAACTGTTTCTTCCTATATATAAATAAAAACACTTTGCTTTAGAAGAATGGCCATTTTTGTTGTTCTCACTATGGATATTAAATTCTAAAATAACTAATCTGGTTTTCTTGGAGGTTCCATGGTTGACTAGAGCATACTAAAGTGATGACCACACTTGCTTTCCCTGTAGGAAAAATAAGCTATGAACTCATTCAACGAGACAAAGGTTGACTTTCTCAACCAATGTGAGAAGCTGCCACCTCACTCCCTGCAGCTCTCTGCAGCTCCCACATCTGTGAAGAGGAGGGGATTCCACACACATCACATGGTCTACCAGGATGCAAGACTGCACTATCCTTTAAATAACATATCGAGCATGCTGCCAGGAGAAGGCCCTTTGAAGGAGCCTCGTGCCTCACGCGAGCAGAACTACTGATCTTGGGGCCATGCTTCCACAAGACGGAACACTGGTCTTCTGCTGCCCCAGGCACCCATGAAGAAAGAAAGCCTTGGTCTTCTTGGCCACTGAGAATCCAGAAATTTCTGTCCAGTGTTACCTCCCCTCCTTGGACCCTGAGTGAGAGCACTGGCTTCCTTCATCATTCTTGGCTTACAAATTCTCTCTGAGGAGTGATCCTTGCCTCTGCTGCCTTCACTTCATTGAAAGTCTGTTGCACTGCTTGATCTCTGTTCTTTAGTTTTGCAGTTGAGTAACTTTCCTAGGAGTCTGAGTGGGAGAAGAACGTGAAGAGGCTGGTGGGCAAAGCTAGGTACTGAATGTTGTGCCTTCCCTCCACCAGCGATGGCATGAGAGCAAAGAGGCAGTACAGATGCCTTACTGATGTAGACTCAACACAAGAGGGTGTTACTCTGCCATGGGTGCCCATAGTAGGGGCATCTGTATGTGGGGGGCAAGAGTCCTAGGGAAGTTTCTGTTCTATTTCCTACTTAGAATTGCTAGATCATAAAACCGCTCTTAAAAATGAAATCTATTCATAAAAGAATTCTCTCACTCACTCAAAAAAACATTCCTAATCACAAGTAGTGGTGTGTCCAGAATCATCTGTTACAGAATTTTAATATTTGGGGAGATGAGTGAATTTTCTGTGTACAGTAGAAAGAGGAGAGGCAATGGAACAGAAATCCAAGCCTTTGAGAATCATAAGATTTCTTCCTCAGATGGTCCTAGGTATGTCCCAAGTTTATAGCTTTCTACCAATGATTCCTTATAAAAGGATTTGCCGTTACAAAACCAGCCCTGACAGCTTGTTTGTGGAGTGTGAGCAAGAGTCTCCTCAGAACTTGCTCTTTCCTCCATTCCCATTGTAGTTTGGAATGTAAATGTCTGGTCCCAGCATCTTTCTCTTTGGTCCTTCAAGAGTCTGTCGGGAGTCCCTAGTAGAGAGTGCCCTCAGTAGGGCTTATGGGAGCCTCTCTCTACACTTCAGAGTCTCCAGTTGTGAGCATCCACTCTGACATGTGTTCCTACCAGAAAGTATGTTCTCAGCATGGGCCCAACTAAGAAGGCCACCCACTTCTGGTCTTGAATCCCTGGAACTGCGAAATCCAAATGAATATTTTTTTACTTGACAAGTAGCCTTGTCAGGTGTTTTGTTGTAGAGATGTGAAGCTGACTGATAGGGCACCCAGCACGAAGCCTGCTCCTCCCTTTGCCCTCTGCCCACCTTCCCTCCTGACATCTATTAGAGTTGGCTTTGGCCAGTCTGCCACTACGTTTTTCCCTTTGCAACATTGACAACATTTAGCCCAGGTTTTGTGGCAAAAATGAATCATGATAAAGCTTTGGGAATTTAGGCCTTTGTGAATTTGGCACCGTAGATAAGGAATTATGGAACTATTCATTCTCTGATAGCACTGGGTCTACTGCACAGATAAAAGGTATGGTCCCCGCCTTCTTACATTCCAGAGGCAATGTGGGGAAGATGCTGAGTTATAATATAGCATCCTATGAGCAAGAGAAAGACAGGCATCGGCAAGGAAAGATTCAGGGCGGGAAGCTTCTATTTGGGTGCTCTGAGCAAGGAGAAGAATAAAAACATTGAGATTCTGGATAAAACACCAGGGAATGTTCCCAGAAAGCCTAGCCCTTTGTGAGTAGCTCCCTGCTGAAATGCTGCATTTAACACAATCTGCTGACCGCCACCCGGCCTCTGGCCCTCCTCGGCAAAGATTGCTTTCTTTTTCTCCTTGGAGGGCAATCATTCTGCAGTGGAATTCCCCACTGACCTGTCCCCAGATCTAAGGGTGGACTCAGATGCTACATTCTCCAAGAAATCAGAACCCTGAGGGGAGGGTAAGCTCTGCAGATGGGGCTCAGGGCCGCGTGACCTTCCGTCTCATTCCAGGCACCGTAAGCCCGACTGCTGCGGTGACTTCCTAATGGCTTCTTGCAGGTTGCTGAACACCACACATGATAACAGAACAACTCTTGGAAACCACCTTCCACCAAAAGGTTTCTCCTCCAGAGTTCCCGTCTTCATCTTAAGGGTGAGTGCCTGGGACAACACAATTAGCCCCTTCCCCTGCGCAGCCAGGGATGCTCTTCGGATTTTGAGAGCTGTGAAATGGTGTTGACATCTATGATGGCTGTGGAGCACAAAGGACTTGGATACACTCAGAACAGGCAAATTCTAGGTGCAGATCAAGTGCTTTTTGTGGACCCAACTAGTCATGCAGATCTGATCATCTACACTTATTCCATACTTGAGCAAGGGAAAGAAAGATGGATTCAGGGGTAGGGCCGGGCCACATTCCTTTCTCTTCCTGTCCTGCTCCACAGCTCATTCTTTCTGTTCCAATTGGGAATCTGAGATTCTACCAGCAAGAGGTCTGCCTGCACATCCCCATTACTGTGATCTACAGAAGCACCCCTGTGACAAGTGACAGTGACCGAATCCTCCCCCACCCCGTTTTTCAAATCTTTTTTTGTTCATTAGTATATATCAGCCATCAACACCCACATCTACTCACGCTATTGGAAGAATGACCACACAGAATATGCAGGCATTCACTTATTTCAGAGATATAGCTCCAATACCCCATGCTGGGTTGCCAAGAGGAAAAGGAGTGAGCACAGGCTTCATCTGGGTCCATGCGGGTGGGAAAATGATGCTGACCCATCTAGAGGGAAGTTATTTTTAGGCCACTCTGTTCGAAGGTAGTGGGATAGATTTAGAATCCCCTCTCCAGCCAGTCCCCCACTGGGGTACTGGGGAGTGAAACCCCTCACACTTTCCATCTCTTTTCCTATCTTATATAAAGCACAGTGGGGTACACAACTCTCTACCTTTCCAGCCCACATCTTCTCCATGATCTGGAGGGAGATCTGACCTTAACCTAACTGGGTTGGGAGATCAAGGCCCTGGGTAGGGGCAGTCTGGAGCTGGAGAACACAGAGAAAATAATGAACCTGTCCTGTTTACTCCTTTCTCTTTCTTTGTGTTCCTCCTGTGGGGTGATGGAAGAGATCTTCAGTGAAGTCAGGCTATTCACATGATGACTGGGTTGGACAAAAGTCAAGGGGGGGGGTCACAGGCCTCATCCCACCCAGCACATGAGAAGGGAACGGCCGGCCGTTGGGCTGTGTTGTACAGAGGCTCCCACTGGAGAGCGGGCTTTCTCTGAGAGCCTCTTGTTCTCTCTCATTGCTGTACTTGGGCCATGTCTGGGTGGGAGACTGTTCTTTTTGTCCCAGTGAGTATATTTATTGATATTTGCAACTCAGCAGAACATTGTACTGAATACCTGGGTGGGGGTGTCGGTGTCTGTCTTTTCAGATCACCCTTTCCCTCTCCACCACTCCTAAGTGGGGAGTTAGGAGAGGTCACATCTGAGTTGGGGATGCTCCCCCAGCCTACCAACTACTTACAGTCTATAGAACATTTCCCCCAACATCCGACAGTGAAGGGTCCAAAATCAGTCAGCCATCTGCATAGAACCCATGAAACCAGCAAGTTCCTGCGGTTCTGGAAGCCTCTGCAATGTTGACCTTCCCTGCTTCCTATACTCCATTTTCTGGGCAATGTCTTCAAAGAAAGCAAGGGTGCCATTTTAGATTCCACTAATGTTTGCTCCTTAACCGCTTGACAAATGTCTGAAAACTGTTTTTAAAACACAGAAGGCTAGTAACCAAAGTCTTGGGAGAATCTGAGGAGCAGAGGACCACTTTCCTCAATAGCTGTTAGAGTGCTGGGCTAAGTGGATCTCAGCATTCACCGCACATTACATGAAAAAATCCCATGCTCTAGTATCTGTCACTCTGGTCTACTCAGGATGTCTAGAAACAGGACACAGGCACCTGCAGTTCCAAAGCTTCCCTGAGTGATGGTGCCTAGGTGACAAGATACAGAGAGCAGTGGCCGCGTAATGGAGCCTATATGGCAGCCAGCAGAGGGGTGGCTAAGTGCAAGTGGGCTGGCAGTGTGGTCTGAGATTTTTCATATTGCTGGCTGTTGGCGGTGGCAGTGGTGGCTGGGGCTCAGGCTTGGAGAAATTCTGTATTAGACGGTTGAGGCAGTCTGGAAAGAAACATGGCTCTAGGAGTCAGTCTTCTGCCGTTACACCTGCAGATTTTGTGGCTAGGAAGTTCCCTTGCCTTTTCCTAGGCTGGCCCAAGACAGGTAACAGGACACCTGCCAAGGAGAAGGGACGCTACCTCAAATTCCGAGCTCTCACAGAGGCAATTTTCTATGACGGGTGCCACCACAACCAAAAGGAAAGGACGGTTTCCTCACTCCTCTCTCTCCTGTTGCCGGAAGATTCTTTTTCATAAGAAAATCCCTTGATCTCAACAAACTGCTTCCTGAAGGCAGGAATCACACCGGGTTCAGCATGCAAGAGCTGTCTGTCTATTGAATCAATCAGTGAGCGACTGCCCCCACTTGACAGGCAGGAGCCAAAGAATGTTATTGCTTCTGAAAGAGAAAGGCGTAGTATACTTAATTACCAAATACTTAACAAACACCTCCTTTGAACACCCACCTACCTAGAGGTGGCATCAGCCCGAGATAATTTATAGAGTTCCTTCGAGCAAACATCTTGTCAATCAAAAATCTTGGTCACCCCACACACCAATCTCAAAGAGAGCCTAGATTGGTACTGTTCCTCTATGCATTTTCTCCCTGGAGCCCTGCTGGACTCCACACTAGTGGGTGAGCAAGTGCCCTGGGCTCTTTCCCCAGGACACTCAGGCAGGAACCACAGGCTTTACCTTCCCATACACTATACTTGCACTTTGTGCAGCTCCGGATTGGGAGCAGCTGGAAGAGGCTGTGTGCTGATTAAAAGGCCCTCAGCCAGGTGGCTGTGGCGAGGGACAGAAGGAGCTAGAAGCCCTTATTTCCTCACTCCCTCTGAGCTTGTTCATACAGTAAAACACAGAGGCCCCGCTGTGACTGTTGATCACAAAGCAAAGCAAAGGCAGGCTTTGAAATTTATGAGACCTCCATACCTGCAGTCAGCTCGCTAGCCTTGTCCTTCCCCTGGGGCCGCCAGGCTAGTGCTTGTCCCCCAGAGGGAGCAGAACAGCTATGAAGTTGTCATTCTGACATCCCGCAAAGGTTCCTTAAGGATAAGCATGATGGTAGAGGAGACAGAAAGGACAAAAGGGAGAAAGAGGAGACACCTTCTGGGCAAGGTCCATAGCAGGAAGAAGACGCTGACTGGAAGGGTTCTCTGTCTTTCCTGACTTCTTTCTATAACCAGTTGGCTCTCACTACACATGAGGTGCACCAATGCAAACAGGGAGGCCAAGATCTGTGTTCTCTGAAGCCTGACAAATAACTGCAGAACCTCCATGGTGGATGGGTGGGGTTGGTATTGCATAGCAGGGCTGTTGTTAGATAGATGTTGTTGGAGAGCAGAGGTGTTGGCTAGCAGGACTGGAGTCCCTGCTGTGTGTTTAATGGGGATGTTCATGAGATGGTAAGAAGGTTGTTCCTCTAAGCAATATGCCTTGACAGTCAGAGATGAAATTTTATAGCAGGCTACGTTCCAAATGGCTGCCTGAAGGTGTCTGCTGCTCAGTGCCAACGTAGCAAGGCTTACTGCATGATTGGAGCAGGGCTCCTTGACATGCTCATATTATTGCCCTACTACGGGAAAAGCAAACACCAAGAGTCATGTTCCCGTCTGATATTTTCTTGTTGAGAAAGTAGGTCTCCTTCTAGCCTCTTCCCACAGGTTATCCAGCACCCAGAGCAGGGCATGCTGGACTACACCACGCTCCAGAGCTTCTAGCCTGGGAATTCTGACTCCATGGAGCCATTAGGGGCATTTGAAGGATATTCTTCAAGTCTCTGGCTCAGAACTCTTTGTTGAGCTAAGCTGGGTCAGCTGTCCTCCTGCCTGGGGTGTAGGCTATGTATTTGATGACCCTGCTGGAGAACTTATAGAAGTGAACCCTGAGACTCTTGTTTGTCTGTATGCACTGTGGACTTGCGCAATGTTTTGGTTTGTGGACAGTGGAAATCTACATATTCTCAGATTCCAAAGTTCTCAATGAATGCATCTGGCAGCCAAGACCTCATGAGAAACTGTGGGAGCAGTTGAAGCCTCCTCATTGAAGAAAGTCACACCACCAGCAACCCTATTCATGCGCTGTACCGTGTGGCATCTTTCATGGCTATTCTTATTCTGTCTGATGAGCACAGAAGCCTTACAAGGTCAATGTTCTTTCCCAGTCCTAGTTTACAGAGGGTGCTGGTGTTAGCATGGCTGTCATCAGCTGATGATCACAAATTCATTCAAGCAACTCAGGGACACTTCTGTGTCACATGTGCTAAGGATTCCGATGGACCAGTGCCTACTTCTGCCCTTGTGGAGGCCACTCCCAACTGCTCTGGGCACGGATCCAGCCACTCTCAAACTTTCTCAGAACAGCACAGCTGGTGAACTGACCTACACACACTATCCTGGTGGACTCCATTTCCCTTTTTATGTTCTCTTTATTCCCAGCTTCGGAAGCAAAAATTTAAATTTACTGGTCCCAAGATGAATATATACCCAAGAATCCTTCCAACATCACTAAATAAGCTTTATTTCACAGCATCTGCCAGGGACTCTCACTTAAAATTCAGTGTTTGACTATGTCCAATTGATTTGAGTGAAGGTAGTAACGAGTAGTTAATTCTCCGTAAGTGTTTTGAATAACGGGTTGATATTTATTCAACTTGTTTTTCAACTAACTATACATGAGTGGAATTTATATGTTGGTTGCTGTGTGTTAAATGAAAACCAAATGATTAATAAAAACATGTTTATTGAGGATTAATTCTGCAATAACCACCTACACAGTATCTATCAAAATAAATCCTCCATAAATGGGTATTGGAAAGCTTTATTTAAATTGCTCCTATAAAGCAAACTTGAAGAAAATACTTCCTATAGGAGCTGGCAGTAGCAAAATCCTGAAACTAGGATTTCTTGTTCAGTCAACTTAAAAATGATAGCATTTCTCATCTGTGGATTTGGGAACCCCCATATACCAAGAAACAACAAGAAAAAAAAGTGTAAGAATTCCTATCAGTAACTTGAATTTACATTTGCTTTACTGATGATTAAAAGATCTAAATATCTACAAGTAGCTGGATCTGGCACTGGCATCAACCTGTCCCCAAACAGTAACTTGTTTATCGTCCGAAGGAAGAAGGTAGGGGTGTGGGATATGTGCCTTATTTCCTTGGAATTAAATATCTGAATTTCCCAGTCATTTGTGTCTTTAGAAATTCAAGGGGGTTTTGTTTGTTTGTTTGTTTTTCTGTTCCAATTTTTTTATTCTCCTTTCCTCCAGAGGGGCCATAGCAATGACAAAAAATAGCTCATGATGATGCTTCCCCTTATTCAAGTCAGCACAGCAGCTGCTGCTGCTGATAGTGGTGCAGGTGGTGGTGGTGTGAAGTGGAGGTGATGGTGGAGATGGTGGTGGAGGAGGAAGTGGAGGAGGTGGTGATAAAGGAGGTGGTGAAGGTGATGGTGGAGGTGGTGATGGAGGTGGTGGTAGTGGTTGGGATGGTAGTGGAGGTGGAGGTAGTGATGGAGGAGGTGATGGTAGTGATGGTGGTGGTGGTGGTGGAGGTGGTGGTGGAGGTGGAGGTGGTAGTCGTGGTGGTGGTGGAGGTAGTGGTGGTGGTGATGGTAGTGATATCTATATTTGAGACTAGTCAGTGAGCCAGACACACTTGCTTATTTTTACTTTCATAAATATCCTTTTGCTGGTCTTACAATTTTGCTCTACCATCTTCTTGGTTTGCTTTCAGATATGGTCTTACTGTGTTGTCCAGGCTGACCTTGAATCTCTGGACTCAGATGATCATCCTGCCCCAACTTGTCAATTAATTAGAATTATAAACACGATCACCACTCTCGCACTTTTAGTCTCTGCTGAGAATCGACGGGGCGGGATCTAGAGTTACAAGCAAGACTGGATTCTTAGAAGCAATGGAGCAATGTTGGTCCAGAAGCCTGGACAGAGAATGACTGTGGACCATCAGCATCAGATAAGAATGGCAATGGAGCAGTCACATGGCCTTTGGGCCAGAATCAACCCACCTAACACTAAGGCTGTACATATTGACTAGCACAACGGCAAGGAGGTAGCCCACAAAGTTAGGAGGAGCCCAACATTTCTTCAAGAAAATGTTTCTTTCCTTCTGACTTTCCTTCTTAATGAAATAATTCCCTGATATCCATCATGGTTCTTGCTGCACTGTGAACAGCCTGGATGACTGTAGACAAGCATTTCTCAACCTGTGGATCATGACCCTTTGCGGGCTGAATGACCATCAGAAAACACAGATGTTTACGTTATGACTCATTAACAGTAGCAAAATTAGTTATGAAGTAGCAACAAAAGTAATTTTATGTTTGGGGGTCACCACAACATGAGGACTGTATTAAAGGGTTGCAGCATTAGGAAGGTTCAGAACTGCTGTTGTAGACAGAAGAACATCTCCATCAACCCTGTTCCTATATTGGCAAGCCAGAGTAGATAAGAACGGTAAGGCCTAAGATCACTTCCTAGATAACTGTGGTTCACTGTATTGGGCCAGTGGAGCAAACATTGTCTCCTCAGACCCTAGAGCCATAAGCCCTGCAATGATTGGCCCCTTGTCACTGTTACCAGAATCTCATCCATCATAAGGTAGGGAGGGGAATCAGCCTGGGGACTGCTAACTTTATAATGCAAGCTGTTTAACATTCAACCATATCTCAGAAGTACTTGGGAATTAAAAGAAAGGAAAGTACCCAATGATTGACTATAATTGAGGGTGGACTTTTTTTTGTTTGTTTGTTTGGTTTTTTTTTTTGTCCTGGCAGCTCAGTCACAAATAAACACACAAAAGCTTACATTAATTACAAATTGTTTGGTGGAGAATTCAGGCTTATTACTAACTAGCTCTTACATTTAAGGCAACCCATTTCTACTAATTTATGTATTGCCATGTAGTCATGGCTTTACTGATCCCTGGCATCATACTTCTTGGGTGTCTGGCTCACATCAACCTCACTCTGCTCTTCCTCATCAGGGTCTTCTGTTTGATTGTTTCACCTAACTCTAAACTGCCTGGTTATTGGTCAAACAGCTTTATTATTAACCCAAGTGAGAAATTCATATTCACAACATACAGAAGGATGATCCCACAGCAATTGACTGTTTATAAACTGTCATCTCCTTCCCTTTACCTCCTGGTCTTTCTTTCTGTGGGTCCTAGGAAGATTTACACCACTCTCTCACACACACAGTTCCTTATTGATGGAGTGTCTACTGAAGGAGGTGATTAACTTTTTGACCTTATGAGGCTCCAGTGTGACCTCAGAGAAGATATATAATCTTGTTATCTTGTAATGAGTTTTATGGCTTATTTCCATGTATTCCAGTTATGTTCATCTAGTGATTAAGGCAATTATCAGCCTCTGCATTTCTGAATTATGAATGATGGAGCATTCCCCAGGCATGAAAGAAGCTTGGGATTGTTCTGCCCCTTTCTTATCCTATTCGGTACCTATATCCACTCTCTCAGACCAGCATAGATAAGCAGACAATGCATTGTTTCTGGGAGCCTAGCATGGCCCATCTAAGCTCTACTTGGGTATGGCTATCAATGCAGTGACCTTTAGATTTAATTGATTTAAGTAAATCCTCTGCTTATCATTCACTGGTGCCATGCACTATGTTGTAATTACTAAGATTAATATTTAAGATTTGCGGAAAGGAATCATGTGCTCTAAACTGTCTATCATCTATGAATGCTGCAGCTTGGGTACCTGTGCTTTTCTAAACACGGGTAGCTATAGTGTGATCTACTATGTGGAGACACATGTGCACAGAGATTGGTACATCAGGGCATCCCATGGGTGCATCTTTCTCTCTGACTCATACTTTGTTGCTTGACAGGTTTTCATAGTTTGCATTTGAGTTCATGTGGCACAAAGTGATTTTTATTTCACCTTGTACTCTTTCTGGATACACCACAAAAGGCAGGTCATGAATAATCCTTAAGAAGGCATGAAAGGAGGATGGTTTAAGAGCACCTTTTGCTCTTCCAAAGGACCTGGGTTCAATTCTTACTATCCACATGGCAGCTCAAAACCATCTTTAACTCCAGTGTCAGGAGATCCAACTCTGTCTTCTGGCCTCTGAGAACATTTGGTACACAGACACACATGCAGGTAAAACACCCATACAAGTGATAAGAGAACTATATGATATACTGTAGGTCTTGTATTCTCATACCATTTGATAGGTATGGCGAGAGAATAAGTGTAGTGGTGGCCTCCATTGGCCGTCCTTACTTTCCCCCATTTTCATAGTGTGAGTAATCAAGGTCAGTTGGCATTTTTATGGGGAGCAGCATTTGGTAAAAATTCATGTTACCTAGATCCAAAGCTGTGCTTAGGCCATTATACATGCCTCCATGAAATGATTTGAAATAGAGTTCTAAATCACCATTGCTCATCTGAACATACTAACACACAACTATCATCCCCGCACTTGGAAAGCTGAGGCAGGAAAATTCAGAGTTTAAAGCCATCTTCTGCTACACAGTAAGATGGAGGTCAGCCTGTGTTACAGGAGAGAGACCACTATTCAGAAGCAATGTAAGTAGATGAATAAATAAAAGTTTCTTTAACAGCCATTTCCAGAACACAAAATTCTCTTATTTATAAGGTATACCTGGCTAGTTTTCCCCCAGCTTTATTGTCTGAAAGTGTGTGGAACAACAATATAAATTAGGTATGAATCTATGTCCTGATTCTGTCATTTTTATATTATGTGATTCTGTAGAAATTCTTTAATTCTGTTAAGGTCTAATTTTATCCCTAAGTAGGTATTACTTATGTAATTCTAAAATCTGACAAGAAACAAACAGATCAAGCGTAAAACATCCCTGCCATACCATGTGGTCCATATTTCTGATGGCGCACACCTCCAGCTGATTTTCATAGCTTACTCCCCCCTGTACTGGGAGGTAAAAGATCTTTCCAAGGCAATCATTTGCATTGTGTGTGCTTGTTTTTTTGTGATGAAGTTCTCAGAAAAGACTCACTATGCAATCCCTGACACGCTCTAAAGGCCCAGAGATGTGTCAGCCCACGGACTCAGGAACATCCTTAACGGCAAGACACCCAAGTTTGAAGTAAGCTCTGAATTTCTTTCTTTACTCAGAGCTCACGTGAGCCCTAGATCATCAAAAACATCTGAGTCTGAAGGACTTGCCTTGCTATTCTTGGAATCCTTCCCATGATCCATTTGACCTTTAGTGAAGGAAAGTTGGTGGGACTATAATCCCACCGCTCAAGTGTGGAGGGCTTAAGATGGGTGAATCCGGATAGCCATGCGGTTCTGCTAAGATCTGAAGGCCAGGGGCTCCATGCAGATCCTAAGGCCTGGCAGCATGTCAGGTCTGCCCCTCTTTTGCATGTCCTGGACTTTGGGGTTTCCACCTTTCTCAGCAAACACATCTTGCAGTGTGCGGGTAGCCAGGCCATACAGCACACCCTAGTACTTCTTCTATGATGTAAAAATCAATACTGAAAACCAGGAGATGTATTTTACTGAGTTAAAATTGAAACTCAACTCCAAACATTAGAAAAGCTTAGATGGAAACCCCCTCTAGAGTTCATTCCTTTTCAATTTCCCACGCTATATTTCTGTCAGAGGTGTCGGGAGCTGTCTGATGGTTGTCACTTCTCCTCAGCAATTTCTGGCCAAATCACAGGACTTGGCAAAGAAATTTCAAGTGAGACACCACACACAAAGAATGATAAAAAGCAACCTAAGAAGATAAAGTATAATACAAAGACTGTAGCTTGGTCCAAAATCCACCAACAAGTAGGTAATGGTGCAGAGAATTCTAGAAAAATGTCCCATTTACAGCAATGTGTTCAGAGCACCTCTTCTCAGATGGTATTTGTAAGAAGGATTTGTGAGAAAAAAGTGGGTTAAGGTACTGGGCAGTGTGTGTGTGTGTGTGTGTGTGTGTGTAAAAGTTTTAGAAATTTAAAAGTTAGAAAACTGTATGAGTTAAAAATAGAAGCAAAGAAAGGGGTCAGGCAGTATCTTCTTGGGCTGGTGGGCCTCACAGTCCTGTTCTCTGCTAGAGTTATGCCTTGATCTAAAACATCCTCTAAGGACCTTGGGTTGAAGGCTTGGCTGTCAGCTGGCATGCTGGGAGGGTGTGTTCCACCCAGGGCTCTGACCTCAGGTGACTGAATCCAATGAAGGTATTGCTTGCAATGGGTGATATATTGGGTGGTGGTAGACACTGGACGCCGGGAGCAGTTGGCAGAAGTATGCCACAGATTTGCCCTGGAAGAGACTATCTTGTCTCTCCCCTCTTCCTCACCACCTACTCTTTCTTTCTTTCCTTCCAGGCCTCCAGGACACAGGCAGACTTGCCCCTACCACACAAAGATGTGTTCCCTGCCAGGATATTCTGTCTCACTTCAGCCTAAAAGCAATAGAGCCAGCTGACCAAGGATTGAAACCTTTGAAACCATGAGACAAAAACAATATTTTCTTCTTTAAGTTGATTTGCTTTGGCATTTTATCACAGTGATGAAAAGCTGACTGACATACATCTAGTATATATACATCTAGTATAGCATGGAAGCAGCCATAGGCTCTGGGTAAAAGAATTGAATATTGCTGTGTTCCCATAAAACTAAGCTTGCGAGAACAAACGATGGCCTAGATTTGGTCCACGAGACACAGTTTTCTGATCCCTGTCTCAGATGATCAACTGTATACTCTCCTTTGAGGGATGCCCATGAAATAGGCCTCTTTTTTTTTTAAAAAAAAAAAAAGCTCTGTACCAACTGTACAATGAACTTTCAAAACCTTTCACACATGTGCTTCTTTAAATGTGTGTCTGTGGCAAAGTCTGGTCTAGGGTTTCACACTCAAGTTTCCTAGCTAGAATCCAAGTCTTTGTATCTCTCATTGCAGAGCCCAAGCATCACAGACATCTTTGATGTAAGAGATGATGTTGAGATCATGATCCAACCCCCAATCTCAGCTATTCATTCAACATGTTCATATAACTCAGTGTGTGGGTTTCCTGATTCCATTGAAAGAATGGCATGAAAGGAAGGTCATGGAGCATCCCCTGAAAATTAAGGAGGACTATACTGTGCACAAATATTTTATAAGACACAATCTACCCACCGTGCAGAAGGTCTACGTGCGTGTATTAGCACATACAAGAGAACAGGCCTAAAAACACAAAGACTAAAAAGTGCTTGATTGGATAGAGGCAGAGATGAATTCTAAACTGAGTGTCCATGGGAAGACGATGCCCTAGCTTTAGGGGAAAGAAGAAAATCTTTTCCCATGGTTTGTTTCATCACCAGAACTGCTCTGTCCAGTCAGCAGTTAGGTTTTGGTGGGAGGGTGATGCTGATGGAGAATGTTCTTTCACCCTTTCTTCCCCGGTACCTGCCACGTCTGTCCTCTTTCCAGACACAGCTGTGTAGCTGGGGGGGGGGGGTGACTCTGCTGCTTAGAGAAGAGGAAGTGGCACCTGTCTGAGTGGACAGTCTAGCTAAGCAGCAGCAGCCATGACACAGTTCTGAGGCCCCTGACTTTGTCATTGAGAACAAACTGTGCACTCCCCTACAGCCTTGGCGTAGTCACTTCACTTCTCTGTATATCAGTTTTTCTACCAAGAACATGACTATAATAGCCTCAGCTTTATTGTGTAGTTCATATTCTGTGTAGGGCCTGGAGCACAGTCAGATCTAATCCATGGTCCCTTGCATGGCTCTAGAGCACAACCTGCCTCCTACCCCCTGACAGCCACCAAAGCTGGCACAATGCAAAACTGTTGATTGATCAAGCCTATCCACTTCAGAAGCAGCATTTGGTGGTTTGGAGTGATGCATAAACAAAATGAAGTCAGCATGACTTTCCACCCCGTCACAAAGTCTGAGTTACACAGGCATATTGGAATTCCACATCCTCTCCCGAAGGAAAACAAATTCACATCCCTCTATCAGAATTGGAAGGAAAATATAGCATCTAATTTTAAATAGACTTTGCCACGTTGATAAAGTGCTGTGGGAAAGAAATAGGGGAAGCCTATACCCAGGTTCCCTTTAAGTCTCAGGACAGGCTTAGTGGTGGGAAACCCATCAGACCATTTGTGAATTTTGAAGCTAATGCCCAGGAGACAACCAGCTAGTGATGAAAGGAAGGAGCAGGGGACATCCTGGGACTGTATCAGCTACATCCTGCTGGAGGCTCAAGTTCAAGTGCGGTCAGCTGGACCACATGTTAAGAGTAGTGCCTGTGTGAGAAATTCAGGTGCGATCCCATGTTCTGCACTATCAGGTGTGATCATATATAATACTGCACATCCAGCTGTAATCGAACATACCACATGCTCAAGTATGATTCATATGCCACCCGTTCAAGGATGATGTACCAGATTTGATCACACATACCATGTGTTAGGTATGGACACACACATATCACACATTAAGTTGTGATCACCTGAGATACATATTCAGGAATGACCTGCATGCTAGGCTTTATCACGTATATCGCTTGATCAACTGTGATTGCATACATTCACATATCCTGTAGGCATAGGTAAATGGTAAAGGACTTAGTCTAGCTGGTGCATCTGAGTACATCAACTTCCTATGGGCCTTCTTTTCTCCTGGGGCACATTCATCTCCACAGGCCGACATAGACGAGTGGAGGCTGGGAATACAGAGAAGTAATTGCCCAGCAGGATTGCAAGTGACTTTCTGCATATTTTCCAAAGTCATAGCACAAAATGTCTAGTTCCTTTGCCTCTTGGAAGATTTCCTCACCCACTCTTCATCCTCTTGAGAGACTGGACAAAGATATCTTACTATAAATCACGATCAAGGGCCAGAGAGATGGCTTGGTCACTAAATGCATGGGTTGCTGAGGCTAACAACCTGAATTTGGTCCCTGAGAGCATAATGGTGGAAGAAGAGAACCAACTCCCAGTTTGTTCTCTGACCTCCGTATGTAGCAGGGCATGCCCACAAATCTTCCAACACTAAATAAATGAATCAACAAATAAATAATGTGCAATAAAAATATAAAAATCAATATCAACGGAGTTTAGAATATGTGAGTCCTCAAGATTATGAGCAACTGCAAGGTCCTATACTAGTACCCTTCTTGGGCAGAGTACCTCTTTAGGATACCACCAAGTGCCTAGGTCTGAGGCCCGCTGGATCCACTGTGACAGCTCCTTGCACACACTCAGAATTAGCTTGGCCTGGCAGCACCTATTTCACTCCTACTACATTTTGCTTTTGTATGTGTAGCAACATAATGGAAGACAGTGAGTGCATGGGGTAATAGACAGGGTGGAAGGAGGGACCAGAGGTGTTGCATCTGCTTCTGGCAAGGTAGGTTCGCTGTCATCTCAGGGTAACTTCAGGCTTCTATACAACACAATGAAAATCAAGAGCTGATCAGAGGCTCCAGGGACTATGTGGTATTGGAAATAACAGATCCTTACAATCCCTCTACATCATTATCAGCACTGGTCTCTTGTGTCTTTCATCATAGTAGTGCACACACAGTTTTGGTATACAGAGGCATTGGAAGGCTTCCGGCAACCCCTGCCCTCTCCCCCCAATCTGGGGCAAGGTGGGCACATGGGAGGTGTCATATCATCAGGTACTCCTGTTGGTAGAATCACCCCTTAATTCATTCTGAGTTGGGTCATTTAATTATCTTGTTCCATGCTTTGTTTTGCTAAAGTGAATATCACTACTGAAAAGACAGCAAAAGTCAGAAAGACTCTGATAGAAGCTGAATTCTGCTCTGCTTCCCCCTCAACCATTTTCTCATTGCCTTCCTCTTGTAGTCCCTTTTCAGCCTTTCTCGTGTCTTTTAAATATGAGATGTAGAGTATTAATTTTGAGCAGAAGCAAGATTAAGCCCTCTGGAAAGGATTCTGGAAATGGAGCCATCGCTTGACTTAATTAAGAAGCGATTAAACTGAAGGGCTGCATTAAAGCTTTGTGTAAGCGATGCCCATAGAACTGTTGTTGGAGAAGTAGAGTCAGGAGATGCGGGGTGGGGGGATGGGGGAAGGATGAAGCAATAATTGGATAGACAGCATAAAGCAATATTTGTTGAAATGATGAGAAAAATATTAGAGAAAATTTAATTGGTTTGGAGAGTTCTAAACTCTTTCTGAAAGGTCAGAATGAAGACAAAGCAACCATTGTTACAACCCCCAAACTTTTGGATGTCCCCAGGATGGGCCATCTTCATTGCTCTCCTCTCCCCTCTAGCCCAGGTGTCTGAATAGAAAGCAGAACATGCTGTGTGTATCAATACTCCAGGGAATGCGGTTAGCCCCCTGCGGCTATAGGGATAGCAACGACTAATTAGCCCCACCATTACGGGCTCTGGGGATGTGAGCAGATGGGTGTTTAAGTTAACAGCACATCCAATTTGTCCTCCATTAATTCCAGAACGATACCTGAGTTTATGGGAGTTTTTTCATTGTTTCACCTGCTCAGAGTCGGTTCTCCCACCGTCCCAAACTGTCGTTCTTTGGACAGGCGGCTCTAGCTCTTTCTGTGGGTTGTGGAAGGGAACTCTGACTCAGTGGCAAAGTGCTTGGCCATCCTAGCGCTCCAAGGGTTGTTTCCAGCAGCTCCCAGGAGGCTCTTCTAGCCTCTCCTTCCAGCTCTTGTTTCCTGTTTGCCAGGCTCATTTTCAACATCTTTTTCCAGCCATTGCATCTAGTCAGCTTCAAAAACGGTTAGAGTTTATACCTCTAAAGTTCCTGCTGGAAACACTCAGTGCCTGTTGCTCTGATGCAAGCAGTCAAGTTAAGAAGCCTACAGCATTGATTGACACGTGGTGTACCACACAGAGGTATCACCAGCTCTTTCTTTACCATCCCTCATACTCCCCAAATGGAGCTGGCAACCCATTCCTGTGCCTCCCCATCGGGGAAGTAGGGAGGCTAATGGGCCAGGGTACCCAGACAAGTGCCAGCAGGAGAGACCCAGCTCTTCGTTCCCCTCTCGTCTCACCCTAGATCTAAGATTGGCAGTTGTCTGGGGTGGGGAACCTCACACTATTTCTGCTGGAGAGCCAGAGAAATTCGATTCTGTCATATTTCTTTTTAAAGCGTTTCACTGTGAAATAGCTTTGATAACCTCCAATCTTCTTCACGCCTTCATTTTTATGAATGAAAAAAAAAACAACTAAAAGGCTCTGCGAAGTCATTATTATTTTAAGGTGTGTTGCATGGAGGAATGGAAACTCTGGCCCTCTGTCAAAAGCTAGGTCTACCTTTCACAGAGTTCTAGGGTTTAGATAAGCAGGAAAACATCACCATGGCTATGATCACTATCACTACCAGTACCACCACCATGTTGACCTGAATGTAGACCGAAAACCTGATGGAGAAATGACTGGTGAAACATCGCCAGTCTGAAAGTTTGAGATGTTAATGCTCCCAAACCCAAAGCATCTTGAATGTTGGCAGTGCAAGTGGAAACATCCCACAGCTGACCCCGGGGTAGGGCCAGCAAGTGCTGCAGACAACACTCCACCAGGCTGAAAACAAGAGCCTCGGGCTAGGTGCAAATGGGGCGTGAGAAGGACAGCCGAGATTGTATTTTGACATGGGTCCCCTCCCTAAAACAGCTTGCACACACGCGGATATTCTAAAACCTGAGAAAAATCTACAATCTTAAATATGCCTGGTCCAAAGCATTTGGATGAAAGCTTTTGAACTAGAGCCAGGAGGCCAGTGTCAGCTCCGTTATTGTTCTAAAGTGGTAACCAAGCAGAGAAACCTCTCTCTCTCTCTTCCCACACCCTCCCTCTCCCTCTCTTGCCCAGAATGGCCTTCAACTGGAGATAATCTTACCTCTACCTCCCTAATGCCAGCATCCATCCCACGTGGCCCAAACAATATTCTTGTTTCATTTCCATGTGTAAAAACAATTTCAAGTCTTGAACAACACATTCCCGTGATTCCCTGGATACAGTGAACACAGTTCTGGGATTTCTTATCTGGAAATAAGCAAAAGCAGTGTATGCCATAGTCTGGCAGCCGAAGAGCAGGTGAACAGCAGAAGCCTTGGGTTGCAGAATATTATTTTAAGGTGTGTTACGTTTGTTTATGCTCTGGGATGTTCATTTAACGACGTACAGGATGTGCTGCTTTTGTTTGTGCTGCATTTGCTTAACTCTGCGAAGCTGTGATTCTTTGCCTGTCTAAAACACCCGATGGTCTAATAAAGAGCTGACCAGCCAATAGCGAGGCAGGAGAAAGAATAGGCCAGGCTAGCAGGCAGACCCGGAATAAATACAAGGAGAGGTGAAGGAGCAACAGAGAATAAAGAGAGGAGGACGTCAGGGGCCAGCCACAGATTAATAGTGAAATTCAGATGTACAGCAGAAAGAAAAGGAAAAACCCAGTGGCAAAAGGTAGGGGGGGTAATTTACAGTAAGAAAAGCTGGCAAGAAACAAGCCAAGCTAAGGCCTGGCATCTGTAAGTAAGACTAAGCCTCCCTGTCTGAGTTATTTGGGAGCTGGGTGGTGGGCCCCCAAAAGAGCAAAAAGTTAAAAGAGCCCAAAGAGCAAAGAATAAAAACAACTACAGCCTTGGGGAACTGTGAGGGAATGCCTTCCTGACCCCATTTTCCATAGACACATTCGCCTATTAGATTCTAAGCAATCCAGTGCCCTGGCCCCTCCTAGAAATTCTGATTTCATAGTTTGGCAGTGAGGGGGGCAAGAACATCTCCAGCATTTTAAGCGCCATCACAGGTAATTTCCATATTGAGGAGAAGAGGAGACTAGCTTCAGAGACACAGCACTTAATTGAAGTCACCCACGGAGTGGCATAATGCAAATGTGGCCTCCGGACTCATGTGTCACATGTCACTGTGCTGGTAACAGGATATCTTTTCCAAAACAGTGGGGTAGAGTTAGCCTCATTAACAAGACAAAAAAAATGGCAAATTAGGTCAGCCCCGTGGTTCAAGCAACACCAAAATATGGCTTATCAGAACCTGCAGAGATCTTCTGAGGGGAAGGATAATTTCCTCGCTGAACTTGGCCTTCAAAGGATAAGAAGGAAACTTGCTGTTTTCAGACAGGCAGAAAGGAACCTTTTCCGAATCCATTTCTGCTTCTCCACTTTGTCTTATTGTCACAAGAACAAGGTGCAAGTGTTTATCCTCCTAGCATCGGGAAGTGCTGCTGCCTCCATTTGGCCTCCTTCTTTTCTCAGGCTTAAGGAAGCCTTTTGAAGATTATATTCTCCCCAGCTGCCTAGGAGGAGGTTACAGAAGCAGCAGGAGATCACAGAAGCAAAGAAAACAGGAAGACAGTCAGAGTCGGAGTCTTCAGCAGCCAGCATCCTCTGGGGCAAAAGAGCTAAAGGGGGAGCCAGACCTCCAGCTTGGAGAAGTAGCTAGTTCTCTCCAGGAGGCCAGAGAACTCCCAGGGCAGCAGGAGCTGAGGCAAAGCCAGGGAGCAGAAAGAAAATCTTCTTGTCCCCTTTCTTGATTTTATAGAGAAATGATTCCTGCGATTCCAGGCTTTATGAGAGCTGAGTGGCAGTGTAGGCTGTTACATGAAAGGTAGTGTGTGTTTTTTCCAAGTTCTTATACACACACACACACACACACACACACACACACACACACACACACACACACACACACACGTATGTATGTGTATATATATATATATATATATATATATAAAATTTGTAACTTCTAAGTAGGAAGCATTTCCATTTAAACTACCAAATCCTGTATGATAAAATATCATTTTCTTGGGAGGAAACATTCTTCCAGCAGAGAGAGCAGGGTCTAGTCAGCAACTTCCTAGTCAGTCTCCAAACCAACAAAGAAAAGGGGGAAAATGGCAATAGTATCACTTTTCACTTTAAATGTTATGTAAGTAATTAGCTCAATGACAACAAACATTGAAACATTCTAGAATCTTCTGCATCCTCTGCAGTGGCTAATAGTTTAATAATTGTTAGCAAAGAGGCAATAGAAGATAGCAGAAGTAGTGAGGTCCGTGTGGCTTGGCGTCAAACCTCAGCTTCACTCTTCTCCAGCAGGATGATCTGGAGAAATGGCACAACCTCTCTGTGGCATAGGGCTTTCTATAGCTGCTGGACAGGCAGGACTTGAAGCTAACCTATCCTGTTCCAGCCAGAGCAATTCCAGACTGACACAGGCATGGGCTACTGTGCCCAGTTTACATGTTGCTAGTGACTGAACCAGAGCTCCATGCATGCTGGACGAGCTACCAACTGAGCTACATCCCCAACACAGATATGCAATTTAAGGATTTGGTTCATTGTTAATTATGTGTATGGAGGGGGGCGGTATGTGCTGTATATGGTTGCAATTGCCCACAAAGGCCAGAAGAAGTTGCCAGATCCCCTGGAACTGGACTGGCAGTTGGGACTTTCCAAACACGGGTGTTGGGAATAGAGCACAGATCCTCTGAAGAGAGTATTCTTAACTGCTGAGCCATCTTCCCATCCCCCCCAAATCTGTTTTTTAATACAGTGTTTCTAAGTTACTTAAATTTACATTTAAAGCAGACTGTGCTGTATAAATTGCTTATATAAATACAGTGCTCTGGATATTATCTGTAGGGCTCAGTTTTCCTGCAGCATCATCCCCAAGAACCAATATATGTGTGTTCTTCCTCCTCGTAAATGAGTAGGGCAAGTGAGCCGGGTCAGGCAAACATGGCGTGCTCCTCCAATGACTTGCCCCACCTCTGAGGCTTGGGTGCCACTTATCAGGTAGAGCTGTCAGAATATATAGGCTTCTGAGGTGGGGGTGGGGTGAGGCTTTCAGCCCAGAAAGAAGCTGAGAGAAGAGATGAGGATGGAGGTCTTAGAAACAAGAAACTTTGCCTCTCTTGAAAATATATTCGTTCCAAGTATTTTAGCTTTTATTGATTCTTTTCCATAGCCCTGCAATATACCTTCTGTACATGGCTAGATCTGGCAGCTGGCTTTGTTTTGGTGTTTCAAAATTTATATCCTCTGTCGACTTCAGGGAAGTATAGTGATAGTGCTGCCTTGGGTGTGAGCATGGGAGCTCAGAAGGAGGTAGATGATGAGAGAGAAGAGAAGAGGGCAAGATTAGGAGACCGTGAAGTCCACTTTATGGTCTTTATGGCTGTGAAGAATTGATGCAGAATTATGGTTTAAAATATTTAATTGAGAATATGCATATGTCAATAAGCATCGTGCTTTATATACAAACAAGCCCATAATTTTCATGTGTGTGCATGCATGTGTGTATGGTGATCATAGGATCACCTTGGGTGTCAGTTCTCACCTTCCATTTGATGCTGTATAGAAGACTACCTGACTCCCAGATCCAGGATCCCACCTGACTTCATCTCTCATCTTACGGCAGGAACCCTAGGATTTCAGATGCATGCTTCCAGCCCAGCCTTGGTGCAAGCTCTGGCTTTGCAAACTCAGATCCTCAGGCTTCTGTGATGAGTGCTTCATACACCAAGCTGTGTCCCCAGACCCCATCCACATAAAACTTCTTTAACATTTCCAAAGCTGTGCATACTAGGAACACATCTATAATGCTGACATTATTTATAATATAAAAGACTGTACAAAACTGGTAAAAATCAAATCATATTATCAAGCCCATTTTACAGAAGTGGGAATTGAGGCTAAGGAAAAAAGCTGTCAAGGCTAACAAATCAGTAAAGACTGGAAGAAGGCTGCAAACTTAAATCATTTGATTAACAAAGTTCATTTTCTCTCTCTCTCTCCCTTTTCTGTTGGACTGTCCTTGTAAAGGCCAATACCAAAGTGGCTTTAAAAGGAAATGATAAGACCTCCCCAGCATAAAGGTTTGGGAAGTCACTACAAAATTAGTATGTAAGTGCTCAATCTTGACAAGTTTTGGTCATTTCCTTCAGAGATCAAGAGCACTGGCTTGGGTTTGGAAGAGACCTTTATTTCCATGACTGCTTTATGTAGAGTAAGATGCTTTTTGAGAAAGAATTTTTTTTATTATTTTTATTTTTTTTGTTCCGGGGACTTGAAATTTCCTCCAAGCAGCTCTTTGAAGAAGAGTTATTAGAATTTATTTTCAATTATACACCAGAATAAGCCGTCTGTAGTATAGTTAACTTTCAATTTCAGCCAATTTTTGACGCATTCAATCATAGATGCCTCAGTGATTAAGAATCTATGTTGCAAAACAATTCCCACTTTGCAACAATGCAATCAAACAGATCTACAATTCATAACATATTATCCAATGCTTTCTCAGTTCACTGGCGAAGTGGAATAGAATTCACCAACCATTCCCATTACCCAGAGAGCTGGAGCTCATTTGCAAATGGATCTGAAACTCAAACAGCTCTAGAGGGGGCTTGGGTCTGACATAGCCTTGAAGAGCTAGACTTGGCAGTTTTGGATATTCATGACTTTGGGCTCTCTCATTTTCTACCTCTGCCCTGTTATGCATTTGCTGGTAACATACCCTGAGAAACTGAATCCCTCGCCATGTGAGTCTGAAATCGCTCTCCATGGCAGGAGTTCTGAGTCATTAAGAAGACCAAAGCAGGTTTTATGTCCAGCTTTTTGCTCTTCTAAGTAGAACAGCTGTGTTTGTGTGAGTGTGTGTGTGTGTGTGTGTGAGAGAGAGAGAGAGAGAGAGAGAGAGAGAGAGAGAGAGAGAGTGTGGGGGTGGTATAGAGAGGGAGGGGTGTAGAAACTTTAAGAATAATATTCAGCAAATTTAAACTACTTTAAAACTTTGGGAGACATGACAATAATAAAACATTTATAGACAGTTGAATCGATTCATAGAAATTCCTTTAGTGGGATCCCACTTTTAATTCAGTGCTTTAGACATTAAATTCCATTTCTGATTAAGGGGATATGAAAGACTGGCACAATAGATAAAAAGAAAAGGGAACAAATTCCTGAGGAAGATTGACTTGCAGTCTTAGACACTCCAAGGCGGGATGAGAAAATACTGTGGTCATTAGGCTAGCCCTTTGAAAATCAGACTTTTACAACCTCAGAAAGTAGAAATGAGAGCCTGGCTGCTGAACTACTTCAGATCAGAGCAGCCCACCTCGCTTCTATGTAGTGGAGAAGTCTAGGGTTCCAGCCACCAAGGTCTCTGCACAGCTTTGGTACCCAGTGGAGATAGAGGATGAGATGTCACAAAGGGGCTGCAAAGGCTGTCCTTGCATGGCCAAGACAACAGCAAGAGCAGAGCCTGCCCTGCACACTGTATAGGACAAAGGGATCAGAGAAAAATAAAGAAAGTGGACTTGCTTATAAAAAAAACTAAAGGTAAGACCCTTGTTAGGTTTTAGAAAGAACCCTAAGTGGCAATGATGACATTCTCCATCCTAGCTAACTCTTTAGCATTAAGGACAAAATAAGAATTCTTTAGCATCTAGGGAAGAACAATAAAGAGAAGTCCTAAGGAAGAAATAACATAAACAAAAAAGAGGGTATGTCAAACTTCTGCAGAGTAGCATTCCTTGCTAAAAAAATAAAAAAATTAGAGCAGACTCTACCAGAATCTGAGCAAAATAAAATGTGACCCCAAAATACTGTGGTACAAGCTGTCTTGAATGTGCTGTCAGTCATCCAACCAATCAAAGCAAAAGAGAGGCAGCCAAAAGATTTTTGGTGATAAAATATTGATGCATGAAAGTATCAAATTAAGGCTAAACAATTATGGAAACTGTACCAAGAATGAATGACAATGGAAAATATGACACAATTAGCGGGAATGTGGGAGGACGTGTGACAGTGCTCATTGCTGCGTGCTTTCTGTTGCGAGTCAAGAGCTACTGGCTGAGTTGGAAAATGTACCATAGAAAACACTTTAATCTCTGAATGTCTTCTGTCTATTATGACATTAGAGGGAACTGTCAGAAAACAATGAACAATGTATGTAGTGATTTCAAAGTATATCATGACTTTGCTTATTCCTAGTAATAATACAGACAGGGAACAGAATCTGGAGTTGAGAAGTTATGGGGATGGAAAAGGTTGGCTCACTTATTTTAGTGATAGACTTTTCTCTGGAACACACACACACAGCTACACACCTACACATACATACCTACACAAATACATATGGACACACAGCAATAGGCTGTGCATATGTTGAAAGAGAAAGAAGAGAGAGAAAACTTGCATTAAGTTCCTAACAAGATAAGAGCTTTCTCTAAACTGTCCAGAGTCTTTTTCCCAGCATCTCAACCCTAGATAGAATTGCCATAATTGAAATGCCAAAGTCAAGGTGTTTATATAATCCTGGAAGGTGGACCAGAGCCTATTCAATTTATACATTTCCAAATCCGTACCCTGGTGCCCAACTACCATGTGACGTTTCCATAATTATTTGGTTTGGTTTCACTCCTGTCAATTAACTGATGAGTTTTTTCTAAGAGAAAATGAAACTCAAGCCGGCCATTACGGTACAAAGAAGACACTTAAAATCCAAATAAGTTTCTGTTGACGAAAGCATAGTTTCCTCGGTCATATTTTACTAAAAAGGTATCATTAAAAATCAGGCTTTGTAGGAAAAAGCATTCTAAAACCCTAGAAAGTCTGGTGAAATCCCTGCACTATCCAGAGATCAGGAGCCAGCAGTGTTTCTGACAGAGAGATTGCAGTCCAGATCACTAACTAGCTCCGGAGACTCCAGTGTGGACTGCCGTTATCATGAGCCAGCATAGTCACAGCAATGAGGAGTCAGAGCTTCTGAAAGTCTCTGTTGGACTTTGTCTGGAAACATGTGTGTGCATGTTCACGTGTGTGTGCATGTTCACGTGTGTGTGCATGTATGTGTGTGTCTGTCTGTCTGTCTGACTGTCTGCCCCCAAGGGCTCCTTTGGGGGAGCTGAGCTCTCCTTTCACCATGTGGGGCCTGGGACTGAAATGGGGTCATCTGGCTTGGCAGCAAGTCCTTTACCTGCGCCATCCTGTTGGCTCTCTGACATGTTCTCTACTGTAGGCCCATTACTGGGCTATGCAGACTCCAATAGGCTCTCTATGTACACTTGGGACTCTTTATAAGGACTGTAAGGGAATCTATCAGCGCGCATTTGACACTTTGCCTTGGCTTCCCAACCAAGAAAAGATCAGTGGGGAGAACAGGACCATCAGTCAGTGCTGGCAAGCTCCTGTGCACAGTCTCTTATCCAGCTTGAGTAGAATGTACAGGGAACAATGACGGACACCTGCAGATCAGGATGCTTCCAAAAGTTTCCCCTACAATCCATCTTAAAGGGCTCCCACAAGCCTTTGAAGCTGGGATTAACCACAGGACAGCAAGCCAGGGTTTAGCAGAGAGACAATACATTTGAAAGTGTCTATTCCTGAGGATATCAGGTCTTTGGATATTAAATGCCATAAACTTCTTTGATCCAAGGCAGGGATTGCTAACTCTCCATTTCAATGTCCAGTCTCACTTTCATAGAGTCACCGGTTTGTAGTGAAACCTTTGTGGTGTAACCTCCTTTGCACTTGGCCTATTCAAGTGACCCAAGTTCTAACCTTCGTGGGGTAGCTCTATGAGAGCTGCCTAGCATTTTCCTAAAGCGCATTTGGTTCAGGCCATTTGACTTTTCCTCATCACCTAGGACCTCCTGGAAGGAAAACTGTGTGGTGGTTGGGACTTTCACTGAGAATGTGAGGTCAAGTATCATGTGAGTGACATAAATTATGCAGAGGGACATTGGTCCTAGGTCGCAAGAGCCCCCATGTCAGCCCTGCACACTCTATAGTCAGAAATTTTGAATATGAAAAGAGTTTTAAATTAGTTAATACATTACTTTCCAGATATCTGTTGGTCCTGAGACTTTGAGTTCCGGTTATTGGACATGATGGCATGGGCCTTTACCAGCTGATCCATCTCGCCAACTCGGAGCCCTCTTTCCTGAGCACAGATTGCAATTATAATGGAAAACAAATGAGGTTTGATCTTCTGTTCAGCGGAGCCAGTCACATGCGAACGCTTCCCTCTGAAATCCTGAGCATGTATCCATGCACACCCTAGGCTGGATCTGGATAAGCGAGCCTCCTCCTTCTTGAGGCGTCCATCAGAAGAAGCAATTTTAAAGAGATAAGTGTGAGCAAGAGGCAGCGGAATATCTCCTTCTCCTCAGCCAGCCAGTTAATCAACCAATGGACCCCTGCGCCTGCACAGTCCCTGCCGTACAGCTGGCTCCCGTTGATAGAGCTCTGTACCCTGTTGCCTGCACGAGGATGGAAGACTTCCAATGGTCAGAACTCCGGAGGGCAGGCAGTCATGCACACTTAGTCCGTTGCTGTGGACAGAAACAATACAACTTCTCTTGGCCTCAGGCTGAGGCCAGCTCCATTCCAGCCCCACTGGAAATGATCAAACTAAGGAGCCTTGCATGAAACCACTTAGGCATTCTGTACTGGTTCTACAGATTAGAGAACACTCTGGAAGGCATTTGCGGCCGCCGAGCTTTACTCTTCATTGAGTCTGTTATTAAGTCCCCAGGAAGACCTCTGTCGTTTTCATTTAAAGAGATGATAGAAAAAGTCTGCCAACCCCGAGTCACTGGCTTCACGGGGGCATCATCCAGGATCTCACTACTCCCATTTGACAAGCCTAGAACCGAGCTGACAACACAGCCCTGCCTTTCAATGAGCCCTTTCATCACGGCCCCTGCCCTGCCTCTGCCCCTGACATAGTACATCAGATAACCTCCATATATATATGTAACTAAAAGATTCTGTGAAGAACCAGGGTTCAACTTATTCTACTCTCTTGTCCCTTACCCACACTCATGATTCTTAAATGCATGACTCATCAAGCTATTTAGACACCTGCCTCTGCTCCCAGGGTGCAACAATTCCTCAGGGGACCCTCTGAATTTACTTCTTTAAGTTTGACTAGTACATCAGTCCTTTGGATATTAAATGTCTTAGATGTCTCACGGGAAAGGCTTCCCCCCACCCACACATTCGTTTGGCTACTTGGATACTGGAACACAGATGAAGACAGCCTTTATTTTCAGAGAGCAGGACAATTGATTTTGAGAACAAGGACAAGAGAGAAATGATTAGAAACACCTTAGCAGCAATCATGTTTATCAGATACTTGCATGTGCCAAACACATTACCATATTAGGATTCATCATTGTGAACTAAAAGCTTACTTTACGCATTGCAAATGAAAAATAACAGCAAAACCCCCAAACCAGACTAAAAGATGTCCTATCACTTATCCAAGTTCACACTCCTTCCTTGGGTGTTGCCTGCCATGCTGCTGGCTCCCAGCACTGAGGCTCACTGTGTGGGATGGTCCCCTGAGGAGAAGTTGTGGATATGTGTGTGATGTTCCTACTGCTTCCTGCCAAGTTTTCCCACTGTGTTAGGAACCTAGAAGGTCTGGATCTCCTCCGACCCCTGCTGACTGTTTTTCCAGAAGGTTCGTCAATCCCCCTCCTGTGGCATGGTTCCGGCAAACTTCCAGAGTAGTCTAGAAGCAGAGTCAGGGTTCCTCAGTCTTGAGGAGTACACATTTGTTTTGTGAGCATGGCCACTGTCACATGGCCTTGGGGCTTGAAAGACCAAGGAGCAGGGCATTACCTTTGTGTGGTGGGAAATGGGGGGCCCTTTCGGTCTTCTTGGTAATTATATGCCTTCCATAAGTGAAAGAGAACCAGTGTTCGCTTCTGAGGGGAAATTTGCTGTATGAAAAGACCCCTCTTAGCACCTGGCATGACGGGACTTAATTTCATCTCTAAGAGGTGCCATCTTGCTCTGCAGCAGTCACAGAGGACCTGTGCCTAAATATGTGTAGTGTGGGGTATGGATTCTACTTCTTTGGGAGGAGCTTTCATCATAATTTCTTTCTTTTCTCCGCTACACTTGGCTATTAAATAATATCTACTTTGCTTTCCTTAAATGCTCCCCTTAAAGAATCAGTGCAGATACTTCCTGGCTTCTAAGCAGGGCCGTGTTCACCCTTTATCTGCTTCTACTCAGACCTTCCTCAAAATGCAATGCAGCTTGCTTTCCTTTCATGCACACACAGCAATTTCTCACCAAGAAGAAACACCTGGGAGAGGCAGGGTGCTTGGGGTACAAGATAATTAGAGATTATTATAATCGCAATTTCATTGCCACCCCAAACTGTGTCTTTTAGCATTAATTAATCTCCCAGCCCAAGCCCCTGAGCCTCTCAACTTGCCTATTGCAGAGGACCAGCTTGTCAAACCCCCAGCCCTGCATCTCATTATCTTATCACAGGGTGGAAGGGGGTAAGATTAGCACAAAGCTCCCTCAGAGAGCTTCGCCAAGCAGCTGGGATCCATGAGATAGGATCTCTAGTGAGAGGCAGTGGCTATCATGTGAAGAATAGCTTGCTTGCTTGCTTGTTATTTATTTATTCATTTATATATTTGGTGGATGTAATTCAGCTACTAATACTGCACATATTTTGGTGACAAAAATCAAAGTCATTACCAAATAACCCAACATTAACCTCTACATCAGCCAATATCTTTATGCACTGGTGATATTACTAATGATTAGCTCAGAAATGGTAGCTGATTACTGTGTTGACATTTGAAGAGATCTAAGTACCTTAGTACAATTAGCTGCTGCTCTCTAGGCTATTAATAGATATAGTTTTCTCAACATACAGTTTGTACTTTTCAAGTTTTCTTCTCTCGAGTCATTGATGCAATCATTCCAGCATTTGTAAAGTTTCCTGGATTCTTGAAATTGAAGTGTATTTTCACATCTTATAAAAATAGTAAGGTCATATATTGATTAGGAGGTGTATACAAAAATTTACATAGCAGCAGTGTGTCCCAGATAAAAGTTAGGGTCTAGGCAAGCATCCTCTAAAGGGATATTTGAATAATTTGGAAGATATTCACAATGTAGAACATACACAATTATCGAGAACGTTCACCATAGATAGAGGCCACGGTCCACACAGTGTAGTGGTATTTAGGTAAGGTCAGTTTACAGCAATTCACTGAGATGATATTTTATGTGCTTGTTTATTGTTTATATGTCATTTTCAAGGAAATAGCTCCATATTGAAGAAAAGGAGGAAAGGGTAAAGAGGAAGATGAAGAAAAAAGAGCAGGAGGAAAAAGAAGCGTTTGAAGTTCCACATCCCATGTTCCTCCAGTCTTGTCTGTTCTAGAAAGCCTGTGTGAGACTATCAGTGAATTCCAAGAAGTTCCCTGATTTCCTTCTATGCATTTGATCAGCTCTGCAGACACCTGTACCTTCCCCTGCTGAGAAAGCGCCCTTTGCCCTAGCAGCTCTTTCCAGCACAACAGGGCAGTGTCTCATTAGGCTGGTTAGCCACATTTGCATCCAAGTCTCCCATGAAATCAGGTGCATTTGACAAACCCATCTGTATTCAGAGAACATGACTGGTACACACACTTAAAATAGACGGCGGGTGTTTTTTTTTCTTTTTCTTTTCTTTTATTTATTTTAATGATGTGGCTTCCTTCACATGGCTGATTCCTTTATAAAAGGCAAAGTAAGTTCCACAGTCAGAGCAGGGCATCTCGGGACTGTTTCCAGCTCAGTGCCAGGTAAGCATAAAATTCTGCGGGTTATTATTTGCATACCATCAAGCTTCTCAGGTTATGATGATCTCTAAGTACCTGGAATCATCGATAATTTCTTCTTTTGAAACAGCAAAAATACTTATAGTTAATCATGACTGAAGCCTACTTAGCTGTGTGTTCTGTAGACAGACATTTAGCCTGTCTCACTCTACACCACAATCCCCAGGAGTCCAAGTACACAGTAGGTGTATGAGGCATGTTAATAAGAGAAGAAAATGAATGAGTCTAAATCTGAAGCAGGTCGAAAGACAAAATGGCTCACCTTCTGCATAGGCCATGTCGCACTTGGTTAGTGTGGGTGTGTGCATGAGATTTAGTATACCCCCCTTGACAAAGCAAATAGACCTGTGCTAACAAACCAGTCACTTGTTAAATGTCTATCCTATACTCAGTAAAATACAAAGGGCTACAAGTGATGTGAAACTATGCATGGGCATGATTCTGTCCCTCTAAGACTCACATTAATAGAACTGCAAGTAAGGTAGAAAGCTCACAAATAGTGCAGAATAGCCAGCAGGGAAAAGCATGGGGAAGCGATGGAGTAGGTGACGGCTGTAGATAAGGTCGTAGAAAACAGCTCTATATCTGTGTCACCTCATTTAAGACCCAGAACTGTACTTATTATATAGAAGAGGACACTCATCTGGGCCTGATATCATAAAGTTGGTTGGTGGCATCTAAATTTAAAGTGTAAGGCCACTTTCATTGCTTCCAGAAGAGGCACTGAGAAAGTTGTTCCTTAAATAAGGTAGAATGTAAATGGACCAGATGCCCAGATTGGACCTCACTGTGGTTCTGCCAGGGCCTTTCTCCCATGCCACCACCTACGGCTTCAATCATAGGATGATCACACGACATCTATATAGAACAGGAATCACATGACTGGATGAAACATCCTGATATGACCCCATCAGCTCCTCTCACAGACATTAAGAGTCATATGCTGTCTTCAGCAAATCAATTATTTTGTTACATGCTAGTTATAGGGATAGACATTCCATCCATCCTGCCCAGGCAGGACAATCATGGGGTTTATACTTGATAGATAACAGAGAAAAGGCAAGACACAAAAAATGATATGGTCAGAAACAAACACACCATTAACTATCCCCTATTTACTTTCTACAGCACTCTCAGACGCCTTGTTGGCCAGTGTGCTTCCTTATGTGGGAAGCAGAGTGGGTCCTGTCCCAGAGAAAGACATACTGGCATCACTCAGACCATTCCACGAGGATATGCACATTGGAGCCATTTCTGTCCCCATCACAACCTAATCCGTGGCTGATTATTTGTTTATTTAGTTACTGCTGTCTTGCTCCAAGCATGCTGCTATCCAAATGAATTTTCATTAAAATATGCAAGCAGCGGAAGATGGGATTTTAAAGTGGAAAGAATTAGGACTCTCACACGATGTGCTCTAAAATGAAATTTTGTGTATAGCATGGTGTCTGTCCTGGACGTTAGCCAAGGGCTTTTAGTTAATGAACTACCCGATGGGTCCTGTCTCTGTGGTGCCCAGTATCCATAAATGGTTTTTCTGTATGCAAAACCTTCTCACACAGATTTCCACTTGGATTCTCAAAACAGTCCAGAGAGTTAGAAGTGCCATCTACACTGGCAGTGAAGGTCTGGAGGCCCAGAGAGAGAAAGTGGCTTTCTCGAGTTCATCTAGCCCACTTGGGAGTGTCAAGACAACTTCAACCTTCTGTTTGGGAACTTTACATCACCACTGAAGGGAGCTTCCTCCACAAGCAGGCTCTTCTGGAAGAAATGTGCCATGTCCAATGCCAGTGCAGAGAAGTCTGTGGACTAGTGTCCAGGACAACAGAACCGTGTATTCTAAGAGGGAACCTCTGAGATATCAGAGGTAGCTTGCTTCATCAGAGTATTTCTTACCTCCCCCTCATTTATTCCAGAAACTGAGGTCCTCTGTATCAACATAAACACCTAGGCAGCAAGTAGCTAGTGTCTCATTGACAAACACAACTGCCCCACAATTCAGTTACACAAATGTCAACTGTGGGATGTCTTCCCAGGGAGTCAGAGTCAGTGACCTCAAGGCTGACATCTGAGTTGCTCAAGTGCGGGTGGTCAGGGTGGGAGAAGTCAGGATACTTTAAAGTCATCTCACTCTAGCTGATACAGAATGGGAAAGCAGACAGGAGCCCAGAAGCAGAAGGAAAGCCTATTTGCAGCCTCTTTTCCTATTGACTTCAGTGCTTCCTTAACTGTGTGGTCACAGAAAAGATGGAATCAATTTATATTCTGTTTCTACAGCATATTTTTGGTTACCAAATAACGGTTAATTTAATAATCTGGTCAACTTAGAGGTAATAAATGGAATATTAATATAAATGAATTAACTTTTCAAGCAAGAAATAAATTATTTGTTCATTCCCTCCCCAAACGTTGCTGAATACAAGGCTGTGCTAAGCATACAAATGAGTGGCTGTCCCTGAGCAAGGAGGTAGGTGACAGAGCAAGTGTGTGCTTGGGAGTCTCAGCTCCCAAGCTCTCTGTTTGTCTTCCAGTAATTCTGCAAACTGTGAAAAATGAAAACACACATTTACCACCTTGACTTCTGTGCATCTTCCCTGGGTCCTCAACAGCCTGTGGGCACCCCCACTTTCCCATCATTTTTAATAGATAAAATGTTCTAGTTCTACTACACTATTACATAATTATAAACAGCATCCCATGGGTTTTGCTTGGGTCTTTGTGAATAATCTCCTGTTCTGCAGGCAAGTTTCTGAAACACAGTACCCACCCTGATCATAGCTGCAGATACCCTTTCTCTCTAATGCCGCCTTCCCTGCTGGCATGTCCAGGAAGAGATTAGTGGCATCCTCTTTTCTTGCCTCTCTGTTGTTCTTTGCTATTTAGGCCCTAAATGTGGGCCACAAGCCTCATAGGACCCCCTCTGGAAATAACTTATTCAGCTCCTCTCTGCAGCTCTTTTCCACATGGTGACTCTTATATATGGGTCTGCATTTAGGGACTGATAACACTCTCCCTATTTATCTGGTTCTAATTGCCCCCTACACAGCACATACAAGGTTTCCTTAGCCCATCCTGTGAATATCTCTCATCTCCCCTTTCCATATCCTTCGATTGAATTTTGATGTGTGATTCCCCTCTGTATGCTGTGAATACCATTGGCTAATAAAGAATATGCTTTGGGCCTATTGCAGCGCAGAATAGGGCAAGGTGGGAATTCCAAGCAGATAGAGGAGGAGAAAGAAGGCAGAGTCAGAGAGACCTTATGTACCCTCCAGGGGAGAAAGATACCAACGCACCAGTACCAGTAAACCATGAGTCTCATGATAAAATATAAAATAATAGGAATGGGTTAATTTAAGATAAAGAGCTAGATGATAAGATGCCAGAGCAATAGGCCAAGTAGTGATTTAATTAATACAGTTTCTGTGTGATTATTTCAGGTCTGGGAGGCAGGGAAAGAATGAGCAGTCTCCACCTACAGAATTTGATCAAAAATTAATTATTAATTAATTAATTACTTCATTCAAGGTATTCTCTGTAGCTATTTCTAAGTAACTGCTAAGTTAATTTTGTGATCTTCCCAAACAGAGTGTTAATATTTCGAGGCCTCGGTGGATAAGCAGACAAATATCTGCATGGCCAGTGTAGAGACCTAAGACATTGCCCTCTGTTGGGAGCTCCATTTACTATTTCTGTGGATGCGAATACAGTCTCAGATGCATTTGTATTTGAGGGACTGTGTGAGCTCTGAATTCTCCCCGTGTCCTCACGCGTTGCTTTATAGAGGCCCCCTGCTCTCACACCATGCAATTACAGAGCTTTGAACTGTGGCAGCACCTAATTACTGTTAGCAAGTGATTTCACATTGGTTAGCATAATTTCTAGTTATGTTTCATTAGTTCATCATTTCATAAATAGTTATTGAACATCTATCATGTGCCAACTACACTTCTAGGCACAGAGATTATCTTAGTGGACCAACAGGCTAAATGTTGCCATCCTAGCAATTACATCTTCGTCTGGGAGAGAGACAATAGGCACCCAACAAACATGGGACTTGAAGTCAGATGGCCCTAAGTGCTGTGAAGAACAGAACAAGGTCTGGTGGAGACCTGTACATGATCATAGACTGAAACAAGGTAGCAACTGTGTTAGCAGATGGCACAGGAACATTTCAGCAGAGAGGGCAGCAAGTGCTAAGAATGTGGGGCGAGATTCTGCTTAATTAGCTGAAGAACAGCAAGCCAGCCCACTTAGAGACCAGGGAGCGAGGGAGACAGGGTGAGGAACAGGACCTTGGGACATCTGGATCAGGAATGGCTTTGTGGGTTCTTGGACTGTTTTCTATGTAAATGGAGAAGACACTAAAAAGGAACAGACTTGATGGATGTTTTAAAAGAATCACTTGGCCATGTCAATAGGTAGGGTGAGAAGGGAGGGGAAAAAAAACAGACACAGGAAAACCAAGTTAGAGTCTTTAGTGAGGAAGAGGATTCTGAAAGAGTTTGCAGGAGTCGAGAGGAAGCCTGCCATACAGTTGAAACGGCTACGAAATTATAGACGGTGTTGTCAAGGAAGTCTCGCTGCACTGTGTCCTCCTGTGGCTGAACTTAGTCATAAAAGCTCAGCTGATAGTCTCTCTCTCTCTTTCTCTTTCTCGTGTGTGCGCATGTGCAGTGTATGCCTGTAAAGTTCAGAGGAAGACATTGGGTTTCCTGCTCTCTCACACTCAGTCTTATTCTCATGAGACAAAGTTCTCTCATTGAGCCTGAAGCTGGTTGTTTTGGCTAGGGAAGCTGGTCAATAATGGCTCATAATTTGCCTTTCCCTGCCCCTCATCACTGGGGTTATAGGCACCCACAACCTATAGCTGCTTTTTCTTTTCTCTACGTGTGTTGTGGGTTCAAACATGAGTTCTCATGCTGGCACAGTGTCCTAGTTAAGGTTACTATTGCTGTGATGGACACCATGACCACAGCAATTTAGGGAGGAAAGGGTTTATTTGGCTTATACTTCCATATCACTGTTAATCCTTGAAGGAAGTCAGGACAGGAACTCAACAGGAAAGGACCCTGGAGACGGGAGCGGATGCAGATACCGTAGAGGGGTGCTGCTTACTGGCACTGCTTGCTCATCACAGCTTGCTCAGCCTGCTTTCTTATGGAACTGAGGACCACCAGCCCAGTGTTCGACCCCACCCACCATGTGCCATACCCCCTCATCAGTCACTCGTTAAGAAAATGTCCTAGAGCTGGATCTTATAGAGGCATTTTCTCAATTGAGGGTCCCTCTTTTCAGATGACTCTAGCTTGTGTCAAATTGCCATAAAATTTCCCAGGACATATAGCAAGCAAGCATATTTACTCACCACACCATCTTCCCAGCCATGATAAAGTTTCATATTACTTTGATTTACTGCCCTCATCCTATCTTAACATTTGTCACCTGGGGCAGACATACTGCTTCTATATTCCTCCATGTCACTCTCTGAGTCAATCCGTGACATTTCTGCCTATGTCACACCTGAGAAGAACTAATACTCGTTCCAGTCTAGTTTTCCTCCTTCCCCTGAGAATATTACTTTGGCCCTCGTAGGTGTTTAGCTCGAAGTTGTCCTGCTCTCTCTCTTATGCGTGCACTGTAATTATTGCCTCCACTGCAATATCATAAACAACCATGTCAGGGCAAAGCATGTTGAGGTGCTAAATTTAGATCCACTTTTTGTTTTTTCCTTTCCACTTTTTCCCCCTGGCCATCAGTTGTGGGAAGGGGTGAGTGTACCGTCTGCACCCCGAGAATCCCAGACTTCAGTAATGTCAGAGACACATCTGTATGTACCATGTTCTTCTGACTGTGCCATTTTATATAAAACCAGAGAGGCAGCAGTTGAGAGAATGAGGGGTTGAGTCTTGGCTGCCTTCTTGAGACAGTGTGACTCTAGAGCATGTTACACAGTCATGTGTATTAAAGGCTTTGTCTTTGGAAAGGTGCTGTTGGAAGGTAGTGGAATGATTCAAATGTGTGGCCCTATTGGGAGGTCGCTAAACCTCAAAGGGATTGTGGAGACCAGGTTGCCTTCTATCGCGGTCTCTTGCTTGTTTCAGGCCTCAAGGAGACCAGTTTTGTACCATCAGGTGTACCTACCATGATGTGCCCCTTTAGGCCCACAACAATGGAGCCAATCCATCACATTTGAAACCTTTTCTCTTTACAAATTAATCATCTCAGGTATTTGTTATTGCAAAATAATTTTGAAAGACATATTCCCTACATTACATTTTGTCTATGAAGAAATGAAACTTTCTAAATAATGGTACTGAGCTTCCCCCTTAATAAGCCCCATTTTCTTTTCCAGAGTATTGCATGCCACTGCCCAGCGTGTCATAATAGATGTGTGCTTGTGTGCATTCCTTCTGAGCTCGTTCAGTGTGCAGTGCTGCTGTATCTCTGCAAGTCCAGTTAAGCCCTCTGTGTACAAAACTCTTGGTATATTAGACCGAGTCATAGCCTAATGTTAGTGGGAGCCAAATTTTATGCCCATCTCCTTTCTTTGTTACAAAAAGGTTGCTCCCACTAAAATAAATCAGAGTCAAACAGGAGCCCTGGGCAACAGTAAGCTAATTGAATTTAGAAGCCATGTCACCAGAGGGCACAGAGTTGGGCTATATTGGCACATTTGCTGGCTAACCGACTGCTCTCACGGTATCTGTATACATCTTGGATTGCACTTGGCCGTGGTCCAGAGAAAATCTGGTTCCTTTGCTGTGAGACTTTGTTTTAGTACCAGAGCTTTGGGGAGATTATGAAATATTCTTCCAGAGAAATATTTAAAGCAAAACACCATTGCTCTAGAATGGTCGTAGGTATAAACCTGGGTGGTTAGGGGCTGTACTTAGTAACCTCAGGGGGTCCTTAGAGTCTCAGATTGGCTGGATTTCTGCCATCACCAGAGTTATACCTAACTGCTTCTTCAATAGAAATCACTCCCGGCAGTCTCCCTGGCTGGAAGAGATCTGAACAGCATGCAAATGAGCAGCCGCAAGCTTTTCTGGGGTTGGTGTTTTGGTATCTTCTCTGTCCCAGAGTCTTCCTGGCTCTCATGCCCACAGCTGTGTCCTGGTCATGGCAAAGTGACTCCAGCTTGGCCCCAAGAAGCTGCTTCTTACAGGACAGATTCCCATGTCTAGCTCCCAGTCAAATGACACACTGGATGGTTCCACTGCCCATCTGTCTTGTGGACCAGACTTGGCCCTGTGAGCTATAAAAAGGCATGTTTGTCGGCGCACTCTCTTTCATTGCTTCAGCCTCAACAGCAACAAAAACCGCAGGGGAAAGAACTTAGTTTCAACAATTGTTTGTGTCATGGATGATGAAAGTGGGTAGAGGGCATTTTGCTTTGTGCATAACAGGGCCCCCTGCTTTTCCAGTTCTGTTCATCGATCAGTCCAGGATCAATGCAGCATTTGGACACATTAAGGCAACTAAAATTGCCTCTAAATGAAGCCAGGCACCTGCACTCAACACTCAAACACCAACCTGCAGCACATACCCATTCCTTCCTGGGCACCAGCCATCCCATGTGACAGTGTCGGCTCCTACTTTCAGTTGTACCAGTGCCAGACATGTTCCATAAACATCTCCTGTCACTGAGTCTGTTACAACAACATTTCTAAATGACAATGTTAGTAAAATGACATCTTTTCCATAGAAAATAGCAAGCAAGGACTGGCGAGGGTGAGAGCTCAAAACCGAGACAAAGATAACCCTCTAAATGCAGGCATGATGGAATATTTGGCTCCCGTGTGTACACATATTTGCCCACACTATACCCAGTTTCCTTCCAGAAAACATACTCGATTTTCCTGTGACAAGACAGGTTTGTGAACAAAGCATTGCAGTCCTGTAATTCTAGGTTCCTGCAGGTCCCCATCTTCTCTACCCACTGTGCAGTTTCTAATGACAAGCATGGCCTTAGCTACAAAGGCAATGGACATCCATGTACTCACACACACATGCATACACATATAGGTATGAACACACTCACATAAGCATGCACACATGTGCATACACGCATGCGCACACATCCACACTCGCACAGGACTCAGGAAGAAGAAGCGGGCACCTTGGCTTCCACCGCATGGCCAAGATTCTGCAGCTGGAGGCCAGCTGCAGCTTCCAGGCATCCACTCTAACCTGGCCCAGCAGGCTGTCAGCGCAGCACTCCTCCTCCTGACGCCCACTATCTGCTGAATGAGCAGTCTGCATTCCAAAACCAGCATCTGAGGTGTAAGAACTCAGATCCTGGAACTTATTTCAAGGTCAATTTGCTTCAGAATCAAAACCCATTTGCCATAAAGTAGAGATATGCTAGAGCAAGGAGAGGGGCTCCCAAAAAGGGGAAGGCACATTCATTAGCAGCTGTACGAAAAGCAAACCAGACTCTCTGTGCGTCTCTCTGTGTCTCTGTCTCTGTCTTTCTCTTTCTCTTTCTCTTTCTCTGTCTGTCTCTGACTATGTCTTTTCTTTTCTTTCTCTTTTTTTTTCTGAGACAGGGTTTCTCTGTAGTTTTGGAGCCTGTCCTGGAACTAGCTCTTGTAGCCCAGGCTGGTCTCGAACTCACAGAGATCCGCCTGCCTCTGTCTCCCGAGTGCTGGGATTAAAGGTGTGCGCCACCACCGCCCGGCGACTATGGTTCTTCTAAGCAAATGTATTAGTCACCAGAGGGATAGGGTGGGGACAAGAGCTGTCAGTATATATCCCGTCTATCTCTTGAGCTAAAAACAGGAGCTCCTACTAGCATATGAGGCTGAAGCCTCTGCCTTTGGGGGCTTGCTCCTAGCGCCCAGTCATCACTAAGGTATGACTAATTCTTGGCAGACGTTTTCCTGAGTCCTGGATAAAGTTCAGGGCACCAAGAAAATTAGCGTCAGTGATTGTCCCCACTTCTTAGATTGCCTTATCTATCTCAGCCTCCTAGCAGGCTGGGTCTCCCCTGTCTTTGGTGCATGGCCATTTTCCATTTGCCAGGGCTGGGAAATGTTTCTTGTCTCTGTATCCTTCAAACCCTCAAGCCTTGTTCTGCTTGGAGCAATTTATCTAGATGCAGCCTTGAGAAGGACAATGGATAGGGAGAGAGGAGTTAGGCCAGAGCAGACGTGTGCTCCATGAAAACTGTAAATACCGTTTCCTTGTCTTGTGCCTCAGTTGTGGGTTTTTCATTCACTGGCTGATTCCACAGGTACTCAATAAGCCCCTGGAATTGGCATTCCCAGTGCCATGTTTTGTGTCAGAGGGTTTAGAAAAGAAAGACAAGACAAACATTCTTGGTTTCTGACAGCTGGATTTAGGTATGATGATAGATCAACATGTGCAATGTGAAAAATGCCTCTGACTTTTCTTCCAAACGTGTCACATTGCTGAGGAGGGAACTGAGGCCCTTGAGACACAGTGACTGGGCCCAACTCCCAGAAAGAGTCAGAGTCTGCAGGACAGGGATTTGAACACAAGTTTCTCAGGATTCAAGTTTTTCTTCCATGCATTTTTATCTGTGCACGCAGCAGGAGTGTTTTCATTTGTTTCCTATGGCTGCGACAAACACCGTTCCCAAGGCATCATGGAAAGGGAAGGGTTTGTAGGACTTACACATCCCTGGTTACCGTCTATGACTGAGGGTACTCATGGTCTGCTCAGCCTGGTTTCTTCTATAACACAGGACCACCTGCCCAGGGATGACACAGTGAGCTGGGACCTCCCACATCAATCATTAATCAAGAAAATGCCCCCACAGACTTGCTCACAGGCCTATCTAATAGAGTCATTTTCCCAATTGACATTCCCACTTCCTAGATGACTCTAGCTTGTGTCAAGTTGACAAAAACCTAATCAGCACAAAGAATGATGCTCGGGTTTACCACCCATTTAGGCTGGAGGAAAAGATTCTACTTGAAGGCTGCTCCTCAGCTATGCTGGTTGTAGAACCCCTGTTTTCACCACGTCACAAAAGATCAGATGAAGGGAGGCAAGCTTAGAATGGGGTTCCTTGGGAAGCAAAGCCATGTCATCCAAGATAAAGTGGGTAAATGGAAGAGGGGTGGCCAGGAGCCATGCCACCAAGGGCATCACATGGGGCAGTTCCAAAAACTGGTTTACAACGGTGCACATCTGAAACTCACACGTTTTCCCGTTTCTTAGTCTTGATGGACACCGTGAAGTTTCAACAGCTTTCTGTGTGCTGAGACCTGGGACAGATACTTGCAGATGCTCTGTCACTCAGCGGACAGGTAAACAAGAACTGACAAAGCCATGGGAATCTCAGAGAAAAGCCCACTCCGATCTGCCACAGAAAATTGTGCCATGCAGCACTAAGTATAGCAGCTGGCTTGGCCTCCAGGACATACCCAGCAACACCACTGCTCAGGGCCTCCTCTGGGACTATGTCCTTCCCAGGGCAGGCCTCAGAGCATTCTGCCTCTTTCTTCCAGCCAGCCTATCATTTCCCAATGGAAGTCAGTACCTTTGTCCCCCCTGGGTAAAGTAAGATCTGAAGAGTAATAGAACTGACCCATTTTGAGGAACATGTTTATTTTTCCATGTAAATCTGTGCTTGTTAAGAATAGACCTTGCCAGGAATAGGTCATCTCCTAACATGGGCTGGATTCCTGCCTTTTCATGGCTTTCTGTTCTAGTTCGCTCTCCTATTGCTGTGATAAACAACGAGCAAAGACAATTTGAGAGGAAAGGGTTTAGTGCATCTTACAGGCTATAGTCCATCACTGAGGATGTCTGAAGTGGGAGGAACTTGAGCCAGGCACTAATAGAAACCAAGGAGGAGGATTGTCCCAAGTCTGATCTTTCATATACAGTTTAGGCCCACCTGCCTAAGGATGGTGTACTGAGTGGTTTTGTGTGTCAACTTCACACAAGCTGGAGTCATCAGAGGAAGGAGCCTCAGCTGAGGAAATGCCTCCTTGAGATCCAGCTGTAAGGCAATTTTCTCAATTAGTGATCAGTGGATGAGGGCCCAGCCCATGGTGAGTGGTGCCATCCCTAGGCTGCTGGTCCTAGGTTCTATAGGAAGGTGAATTGAGCAAGCCATGGGAAGCAAGCCAGTAAGCAGCACCCCCGATAGCCTCTGCATCAGCTCCTGCTTCCGTGGTCCTACTTTGTTTAGAGTTCCTGTCCTGACTTCCATCCACGATGAATAGCAATTGTGAAGTGTAAGCCAAGTAAACCTTTCCTTTCCAACTTGCTCTTTTGTCATGGTGTCGGTCACAGCAATAAAAACCCTAACTAAGACAGATGGTGCCACCAATGGTGAGCTGGGAACTCCAATTAACAAAAAGACAAAACAAAAAAAATGCCCACAGGTCAAATAGATGTAAGAAATTCTTTAAGTGAGGTTCATTCTTCCCACTTGTAACAAGTTAACCATGAAGATTATCAGCAGCCTCTGAGAGCCACGAAGCCTATGGGAACCGGCTCCCTGCAAGAATTCCCAAATGAAAACTGTATTCACTGTAGTATTGGTTCCCCTGTTTGCTGCGTTGCTGAGAAAGAGCTCTCCATGAGAGGCCATAGGAAACCTCTCAATGGGAGGTCAGGGGACCCAGTAACCCAGGTCCTCCGGATACCTGTCATTGTGCACTCTAAGATCTGAACCTGGGGTGTCCACCCAAGCAGAGAAAGGAGGGCATGAAGCATGTCTGCATGGGAAAGAGGAACTAACAGATGAAGGCAGGCACTGAGGAGTATGAAGCCAAGGGCTGAGCAGACGTGAATCCCAGGCACCCTGCACCTTCACTACCAAATCAGCGCTGGCATGCAACACTCTGCTGAGAGTGAATCAAAATCCCGCAGATCCTGCAGGCTGTCTTCTTGGGGCTGATAATCCCAGTGAGCCTTAGTTTCTTCTGTGACCTAGGAATGATGAGACGGCCCCTCAGTGGCTCATGACCCTTGAATAGCATCATGGACACTCAATAGATAGATGATGTAATTACTAATATTTTAGGACTATTCACTTTGAAACGTTGTAAGTTGTAAATGTTTACTAAATTGAAAGAAGCGTTCTTCTGAGTATGAGTTTACATCTCAGTCTGACATTTGGGGACCAGTGTGAGGTAGGAGGAAGACCATGTCCCAGGGGAAGCAAGGTGTGTGTGGGGGGGGTGGAGGTCAAGCCTCATGGCTGGACTGGCTGGAAGAAAAATGGCTCCACAAAGAGGACCTCCGGGGAGTTTGGAATATTTAAAATTACTATTCCCCAAACCTCAGTGTGGGGTCCAGCTTATGAGTCAATAAAATATCTGATTTGTCCCCCCCCACAGAAGGAGACCACTTGAGTTATATCCCTGGTCTGTATTTATGGGTACCCTAAGCTTCAAGGACAAAGAGTGAACCCAACATCTATGGAGAAGTCCTTTGAAGTGTTCTCTCCCGAGAGAAGGCACCGAAAGGGAAAGAAGGTCTGTAAGAAAATTCAGGAGTGAGAGTACTAACCCAAAACAGGGAACTGGGGCAGGGCAGGGCCACCTTGCACAGAACCAAGTCTAGCTGTCCTCTTAAAGCAAGCCTGGTCCCATGGCACAGATTTCAGCCTGGGGAGTGCACACACATACAGATGATTTGATCAGCCTTCACAGAGGGTGCACTGTGTGACAGAGCTAGGCTTCCACAGCAGAGATAGAAGACAGAGGCATCCTGGCTACTGCAGAATGTCTGTGGATTTATAGCCGGGCCTTTCTGCGCATGGAGCTGTAGCCAAGGCAAAGCAGCATATTCCTGTGGGTGATGCCTCGCGGCTCATCTCCAAGTGGCGCTGCCAGGTAAACTTGCGTTCCACCATGTTGGAAGTAACCATGCAGGCATCCTGTAGAGTGCACTGCTGTTAATAGTTCAGTATTTGATAAACATGTGAGGTGCCAAAAGGAAGTGCTTCATCTGTAACTGCTGGCAATTTCAATTCAATTTTGCTCAATAAACACATGCATGACATTTCCTATGCATCCATTTCTTTTCCTGAGCTCGGCTGCCCTCCGTAGAACTTTGCATACTTTTGTAGAGACTTGAGGTTGAAGGCATTTCGTTCATCAATTTCAGCAGGTTGGTGATGTATTCCAGCAGCTAAAAATGTTTTCCATATTAAACATTGCGAAGAACTAGGCACGTGGCAGATGCCTTCAACCCAAGGTTCACTGAAGGAGATTACGAGTTTGGGACTAGCCTATTGTACCTAGCAAGCTCCAGGCCAGAAGAATCTGCATAGTGAGTCGCCGTCTCACAAAGCCAGTAAAAAAAACAACTTTGTCCAGAGCGTTCAGAACACTCCTAGGGTATTTTGTGGAACCTAAGAGTATTTTTTTATTGTTGAGTATATATCAGATCATATATTAATGGCTTAAAATACAGTAATGCCGTATTCCTTTGTGTCAAGAACTTTTGAGCAGTTTGACTGGAAAATTCTGGCTTAGGGCCATATATGAGATTGAGGTGAGACGCTGGTGGGACCCAAATAGTCTGACTGCAGTTGAAATGATCTATATCGGAGGTGGTTCACATATGTTAAGTGGTAGTTACTGATTGATCTCAGCAAGGTAGCCAGGTATTACACCTTGAGTGTGAAGCACCCCTGCCCCCCATTGGCTCATAGGTTTGACCATTCTGGTCCCAGTTGGTGATGCTGTTTTGGGAGGTTATGGAACCCTTAGGAGGTGGGTCTCTGCTGCAGGCAGGGGATCACTGAAGCATAGGTCTTGAGTTTAAAAGTCCTGCCTCCTGCTCCAGCTCTGCTTCCTGTGACACTGAGATGTAAGACATCCCCACCGCAAGCATCGATACCAAGCGGCATCATACTAGCATGGCTACCTCACTGTAGAAGACTGCAAACCCAGAATAAGTCCTCCCTCCCTTAAGTTGCTTCTCATCATGTATTTGGTCACAAAGGTGATAAAAGGTAATAAATATGCCAACTTTCCTCCAAAAAAAAAAGTGATCCAAGAGAGTTAGGCAAGAATGATAATGCCTTTTATGACTTAGCCTCTGGGGTCACATATGGTCATTTGGATGTTTTGAGTTACATCAAGCCATCCTTGGTCTGTCGTGGAAAGGGACTAAGCATGGATAGGATACATACTGGGAGGTGAGAGTCTACTGCAATGGGCAGCTATCATAATGGGCAGTTGATCTTCAGAAACCTTCTTTTGGCCAGCCTCAGAAAACACGACCGACCACAACACAGATGTATGAGCAGATAATAATAACTCCATGTGGGAAATCCTTGCTTTTTCTGCTTTGATTGATCTCTAAATTGAGTCCCATTCTAGTATGGAGTTGCCCTGTTTCTTGTCATTATCATTCTGTTGCTAGTTCCAGGTTCTTGTGACTAGCAACAGGGCCAGTGTGTATGTTTGGGTCCTAGCTCTTTTTGAATTATGTACAAATTATGTACTTTCTCTTTCCTCTCTTCCTGTCTCCTTACATAAGAGGATTCCCCTTTGATCTATTGTTCACTTGGTCCCAGAGCAAGATGATTCCATACAAAGGAGTCAGAGAGGCAAAAAACCAGAGGATTTATCCTGTAATTACCAAATCTATGTACACACACAGCACGGAGCCTATGATTACAAATGATATCGCACATCTAGGAACGATAAATTAGTTCTGTATAGAATGAGGTATCATTTGAAGCCCAAGTTCTAATTGAGTTTCTCTACCTTCCAACATCAGGATATCCTGTTATTCACACGTAACATGCTTGGGAAGAGACAAATTTCCTCCTTCAAAGCCAGCCTCCCTCCTCACTCGCATCCTCTTGCTCACAATACATCCCTTGGGTGCTAAGCCTCGGAAACTCTTGTCAGTGCATCATGCTCTCCTTTCTACCCACTTAACTCAGGGAAGGAAGCTGGGCTGTCTGTTCTCCAGTCTTCCTTTTTATTCATATACCCATCTTCAGGTGTAATCAGCATTCAGCAGGATTTGTATTAGTTCCCAAACCGCCCCGTCATCCCAGTCCAACCGAATCTATATGCTCACTCTAAATCATTTTTTTTAAAAAAGCTACTTCTATCACTTCTTCCCCCTGCTCAAACAGGCTTTCAGTATTCTTCCAGGTAAAAGTCAGAATGTTTTGGCCTAGAACTTAGGGTATTCAGATTTGATTCCAGATTCCATTCAGACTTATGTTTTATGCCTGCCCGACATAAGCATTCTAACCCCCACGCTTCTATTCCAATCCGTCTTTAAACCTGGTGCTGATAGGATCTTGTCCCTGACTGTCCAGTGAATGTCCGTCTGTGACCCGCATCCTTCTAGCTGCTCCTGCTTCCAGAGCTTCTGCTCCTCCTCCACGCTCTTCTGCTCTTCAACTTTGACCTACATTGTTGCCCAATTGGCTCATTTGCTACAGTGCAAAACCCCGTGTTTAAGGCAGGCTTTCCTTGATCCAAGTGCGGGGCTCCACTGAAAAACAGCTGTTTTGTAGACGGTGCATCTTCCGCACCCAGCTGCGCGGATGGGGCACACTGCTCCATAACTGATAACAATTCAAGTACTTAACACACTAATGAGTTCCGTGGGCTAAAAACCCCAACAGAAGCCCCAGGAACAGTATTTTTCTTTTAATGGATTCCTTTCTTTCAATTCTGGTTCAATATCCATCTCAGGTGGAAAAAGCTTCGTTTTCTGACATGGTTAGAACTAGGAGGCATTTGCGATGGGTCGGTAAGGGGCTTGAGGCACTCTGCCCAGCAGAGAATGCCTTCTGTTTCCTCGATTGCTGCTGATTCCTTGATTTCTTTTCTTTGCTTATGCCAGGAGTATTCTCTCTCTCAGTTTACCTGCTTCATCATCTGACAGTTTCATGATCATTTTGGTGCCCATTGGCAAGTGTCCCACTTAGGGGCAACCCACTGTGGGAAGCTGAAGTAATTTGTGCTTGTACAGTTTTGTTTTCCAAAAGATGGTGTTAAGAGGATAATGCCAAAATTGCACAAAGGATTGTAACAAAGAAATGTCCTTCTGCTGCTGCCAAGGGCAGCAGTTCCTACCTCTTTCACACAAGGAAGATAGGTGCCCTGAAATCAACTGGCCTCAGCAGCTGGGACGGTTGTCCTTAGTGGCTCCCCCAGCTCCAGAGAAAATGAGATGTTGGACCCCCATCCTAATTAGCATTTATATTAAGTGAACTAGGGACTGGGAGGAAGGGTGGAAGACAGAAGCCTGTTTGTCTGTTCAGGGAGGGTGTGCAAAGAAGAGTAATCCTTTACCTACCCAGCAACTAAGAATCTGTTTAGTGCAGGGCCCAGGGCTCGGCATTGTTATTCACACAGAAAACTCCAAGAAATAAAGCCGCTCAAATGCAAAGCACAGCCTGCTTTTCCAGGGCCATCATAGCTGTCTTCGATCTTTTCAGGATTAAGCCAAAGCCTGTCAATGGAAATCCAACCGGACTCACAGTCAGGAAACTGCACAGCACGGAGCAGATATGGGGGAAATTGAAATCAGAGATGGAGGCTTAGGTCACAGCTTCCATTACCCAGTGTGGGCCATGTGCTTTCCTGCTGGGTGCTCTCTCCAACCTGGTTTCCTCTTGGTTTAGATAACTTTAATCACAGGGTATAGCTCTGAGGTCTGTTATTAAGCCAGGACTAATAATGGAAAAATAGCACACCCTATCTAGCAACCCTAGCCCAGGCTAGCAATGTAGCAGAGAAAAATCAAACTCAAAATGATAGAGCCGGCACGTCCCAGTGAATGGAACCCAGCAGCCACACACATCCAGAGCCTCTAGGAGAAAGCTCCGCAGAACCTCTGGGTAGATCAGCTTCCTAAGCTTCAGGGGAAAAGGATGTGAGGTTTCCTGCCCACAGCCTGTCACCCACCTGCATCCTTAGGCATCAACTATTAGACGTATGCGTGGTTTTGATTCATCAGTCAGTTCCTCTGGGGAGGGGGGTTTCGAATCACTATTTACACTTTTGTTTGCTGTCACTATCAGGAACACACATACAAGGCAATAGGGTCGGGATTAGAAGTCTGGTACGCCACCAAGCCTTCACCATGAACTCACTGTGGGATAAGGTCAAAGCAAGATGCCTCTGAGGGATGTTTCTTATAGGACAGATGAGTCGTTAGGGCTAGATGACATCCAAGTTGGCTGCGTGACCCGGGTGCGTTGAAGAAAGAAAAGTAGGAAGAAGGAAATAGAATGGAGGCTGAACTGAGAAAGCAAGCACAACTTGAAAAACTGAAGGGCCCGAAAGGAACATACCACAGACATCCTAGAGATGGCCCCTGGAGCAAGACTGATAGACCAGGTCAGACAGTTGCCATTGGACCACTGTCCTGGGTAGTTAGGAGGCTGTCATCACTGATGGCAAATAGTATGACGTCATCACTGTCCTTTTATGGCTCCTGCTGAAGGAGCTTTCTAAAGTGCCAATTTATAGAAAGAGTCCAAGCAGCATTTAAACTAGTGAAAGATATAATTACTTCTTGACCACCTATCCAGTGTCGTCTTGACCGCTGAATTTTTCCCATCCAGTCATCTCATTCAGTCATTCAGAAATGCTCACTGGACAAAAGATGTGTTCTGCACACTGACAACGCAGGAAACAAAATATAGCTCTTGCCTGCCTTGTGGGATCTACTATATGGTTTATAACTGAGCATGGAGAGCGCCCATAAAAAATAAGGACAGTCACTATCAATTATATTTCCCTTTAAATAAGTGGTAGAAGAGAATTGGAGTGCTCATTTTATAGACGAAGATCGAGTTTGGAGGTTTTGGATACCCCCATTCGGCATTTTACAGAGATTAGTCACTACAGGTAGAATTTAAAGCAAGTCTGCTACCCTCAGCCCACACAATACTCTCCCTACACACTGCAGCATCTACTCCTCCAGTACAGAAAAGTCATGAGGGACTGAGGAGGAAATGGAGGAAAAGATGAAGTTGCAACTATGGGTCAGGTCATGATGGGAACTAATTAGCCTACAAAATGCTACTAATTCCTCATGTGAAATTTTATAGTTATAATTTCACCACAAAGTGACCAACATACGCTACTGAAGCAAAGTTTGCGATGGAAAAACAGCCTCACTTGCAAACAGAACACAGCCCTGAAGAACCACCACACAAAGCCATTGCTCTGCCCTCTGCAGACATAAACACGAGGCAGCTGACAGTTTCAGGCTCCAAGGCACTTCCACTCTCAAATTCTTAAACCTTCGGTCCCTTTGCCAGCTCCTGATTGGTGCGAGTGATGGAGACGTGTGTGTGATGTTCAAAGCCATTTAGCTGCTCAGAAGTTATCTGCACTGGCACGCAAGGTGTGCGGGAGAAGGATTCTGTCATATTTTGGCCATCAAAGAGGATTACCCAAAAACTGATAAAAGATTTTAATTTAGATCATGGTGATGCGGGCTCAGGGGAGGGGGGCTGAGAAATGGACATGTTTAACTCCGGGGTGGTGAAGGGAATGAGATGAAACAGATGATAAATCCACACTGAGGTTATTTAGCCAGCGACCACGCAGTCCCCTGTGCTACGGCTTCACCTTTCTGCTATGCGGCTGGCTATGATAGGGAAATTCCCCAAAGGCGCTTGGCCAGGTGCCTAGGATTCTCCACTGCCAAGAAGAATTTAACAGCTATCATTGCCCTTTGTTACCCTGGAAACAAACAAAAACCGCATCTTGTTAACCCACGTTCTTGACCACAGTGCTTACTGATTTGGGAGGGGATGAGTGCTCACACCTTGAAAGAGGTCTATATCCTCTCACAGGCTTGAAACGTTTGGTTAGTTATTTATCATCTATCTATTTATTTTTGTTCTGGCTACAGTTTGAAATTCTGTGCTGTAAAACCCTTCTTGGGCCTGTGAGATAGCTGGTAAAGGAACTTGCCACACGAGATGATGGTGTGAGTTTGATCGAGAGAGCTCATAGAGAGAAAGAAGGAGAGAACAAACTTCCCAAAGTTGTCCTCTGACTTTCGCACACATTTTGTCACACTGACACCCCTGCACCACACCCCCTACACACACACACACACACACACACACACACACACACACATCATGCATGCATAAATACTAAATCAAAAAAATTAAAGCCTGCTACTTTCCAAACCCCTCACTGTGGTCACTAAAGTCCCAGCTTTGGCCATTGGTCCTTCCCACTTCTTTCCAGGATGGGTTCATTTGGCACCTATCTATGTTGGCTATCAGTCACACATTTACTTACTCAGTTAATCAGCAACAGTGTTTAGATTGATCGATTCTTATCTATCAAGAGCTGAGGTAGATACAGAAGGTACAGCAAAGAACAGAATAAATGTGGTCCTTGACTTTCTGGCCAGGCTTTCTGGGAAGTGGTGATGATACACACACACAAAAAAAAAGAAAGGCTAAAACCAGTCTGGTCTGAGAGCTCAGTGATAAACAAGGTTCCAGATTCACCCCCAGCCAAAACAAACATAAAAATCTGTTTGTGTAATTACAAATAAATAAGAGAAAATACAGGCTTGAAGGAATAAGAGTGAGATGAACTAGTTCAAGAAGGAGGTCTGAAGCCAGGATCAGGGCTTTCTAAGTAAGGGCCACATAAGTGGATATGTAATTGGAGAAGACACCATTGCATGATAAAACACTCAGCAAACTAGAACGGAACTTCCTCACCCTGAAAAACAGACATCTATAAAATACCCATGGCTAAGGCCATACTTATCAGCAAGATTCCAAACTGTGAAAGACTGTAACAAAGATGACTTGCTCACACCCTTTTAGTGGATCAAGATGCTTGAGTCAGCAAAGAAGGTTGTGGGCAGGCAAGAAACAAACAAACAACCAAGCAAGCAAAACCCCTAAACCCCTGCCACCTGGGTCCAAGGCAGCTTGACTGCACCTCCACATTAACCAGCCCCACTTTCCTATGCAGAGCTGCTGGGCTTCTATCAGGTACTTAAGTCTGCATGCTCTGTAGCACAGATCACACACTAACTAGGCCTGCTTCCTCCCAAGATAAGACCTTACTTCTCCCTACTTCCCCTTAAAGGGACCTTAAAGAGAAGACACCTTTCCTGGCCCCTGGGGCCTGAAACTGTCTACTTTCAGGTCCCTGCTGTGACAGGCATCATTAAAAATCTTTAGACTGAAAAAGACGATCCATCTTTGTGTCTCTCTGGAACCTTCTCTCTCCTCACTCTGCTAAAGCCCAACACTTCGGTGCTCTCTTCTAGTCATGAGGGTAAATGCGCAGAAAGTATACATGCCAAGAGAGAGAAATTAAAACTCATTTTTTAGACATCATGATCACATACAGAGAAAATTAATAGAATCGGGTCAGACAAATATAGGACTAAGATACAAGTTCAGCATGGGTTCAGGGTCCATGATAAATGTGTGAAATTAAATCAAACTAGCACACTTTATCACTAGACATTCTAAAAATGAAATTAAGAAAAAGTATCCATTTAAAATAGAATTATGAAAAATAAAACATTCAAGAAAAATCTCAAACAAGAACTGTAAAGGTTTTATTTTTACATGTGATAAAATATTGTAGAAAGAAAATTTAAATGTTCCAAGTAAAACCAAAGTCACATCTTTGTTTATAGGTGTGAGACTTAATATTGCTAAGAGGTTAAACTTTCAAATTTATTGACACATTCTCTCTATCAAAATTTCAGTTCCTTTTTTTCTTAGAATATGACAAGTTCACCCCAAAATTAACATTTTAATGCTAAGACCCCTAAGGAGCCACAGCAGTCGTGAGAAAGAACTGCATTGGAGGCTTCATATTTCCTAATGTTTAAAAACAACGAGGTGCTCCAGAGATCAACAGTGTAATGCTGGCTTCAAATAAAACCGCAAGCCAGTGGAACAGAACATGGTGAAAACACACTATGTCTGTATGCTTTTGACAAATATTGTGTTATATATTATGACTCAGCATTTGACATGGAATTTAGACGGGAGAAAAGAACAGGGTTGTGTTTTATTGCTTTCTTTTATTGTTTGTTTTTCATTTTTGTTTGCTCTGTTTTGTTTTCATCAAATGGTTCTGAAACAACTGAACAGTGGTAAAAGAAAAAACATTAAGCAGTAAGATACCAAAAGGAGATCAAGGGGATACAAATCAGAAAAGAAGAAGTCAAACTCTCACTGTTTGCTGATGATATGATAGTTTACATAAGCGACCCCAAAAATTCTACCAAGGAACTTCTACAACTCATAAACACTTTCAGTAATGTAGCAGGATACAAGATTAACTCAAAAAAATCAGTAGCCCTCCTGTACACAGATGATAAATGGGCTGAGAAAGAAATCAGAGAAACATCACCCTTCACAATAGCCACAAATAGCATAAAATATCTCGGAGTAATTCTAACCAAACAATGGAAGACCTGTATGACAAGAACTTTAAATCTTTGAAGAAAGAAATTGAAGAATTAAAGAAAGTGGAAAGATCTCCCATGCTATTGGGTAGGTAGAATTAACATGGTAATAATGGCAATCTTACCAAAAGCAACCTACAGGTTCAATGCAATGCCCATCAAAAGCCCAGGAAAATTCTTCACAGACTTCGAAAGAATGGTATTCAGCTTTACATGGAAAAGCAAAAAAACCCAGGCAGGATAGCCAAAACAATCCTTTACAATAAAAGAACTTCTGGAGGCATCACAATCCCTGACTTCAAACTCTACTACAGAGCTACAGTACTGAAAACAACCTGGTATTGGCATAAAAACAGACAGAAGGACCAATGGAACCAAATTGAAGACCCAAATATTAATCCACATACCTTCGAACACCTGATTTTTGACAAAGAAGCAATAAATATCAAATGGAAAAAAGAAAGTATATTTAACAAATGGTGCTGACATAACTGGATATCAACATGTAGAAGAATGAAAATAGATATCTATCTATCACCATGCACAAAACTCAAGTCCAAATGGATCAAACACCTCAACATAAAGCTAGCCACACTGGTGGTCTGGGCAGGACAGAAACCCCGACAAGCAGGCCCTTCATGTTACAACACTGAACCTTATAGAAGAGAAAGTGGGAAGTACACTTGAACACATTGTCACAGGAGACCACTTCCTAGATATAACCCCAGTAGCACAGACACTGAGAGAAACAATTAATAAAAGGGACCTCCTGAAACTGAAAAGCTTCTGTAAAGCAAAGGACATGGTCAACAAGACAAAATGACAGCCTACAGAACGGGAAAAGATCTTCACTAACCCCACATCAGACAGGGGTCTGATCTCCAAAATATACAAAGAACTCAAGAAACTGGTCATCAAAAGAACAAGCAATCCAATAAAAAAAAAATGGAGTACAGACCTAAACAGAGAATTCTCAAAAGAGGAATCTAAAATGACTGAAAGACAGTTAAGGAAATGTTCAACATTCTTAGTCATCAGAGAAATGCAAATCAAAACAACTCTGAGATTCCATCTTATACCTGTAAGAATGGCCAAGATCAAAAACACTAATGACAACTTATGCTGGAGAGGTTGTGGGGTAAAGAGAACACTCCAGCATTGCTGGTGGGAATGCAAGCTGGCACAGCCCCTTTGGATGTCACTGTGGTGATTTCTCAGAAAATTAGGAAACAACCTTCCTCAAGACCCAGAAATACCACTTTTGGGTATATATCCAAAGGATGCTCAATGGTGCCACAAGGACATTTGCTCAACTATGTTTATAGCAGCATTGTTTGTCATAGCCAGAACCTGGAAACAACCTCAATGCCCCTCGACCAAAGAATAGATAAGGAAAATATAGTACATTTACACAATAGAGTACTACACAGCAGAAAAAAATAACAACATCTTAAATTTTGCAGGAAAAGAGATGGAGCTAGAAAACATTATTTTGAGTGAGGTAACCCAGACACAGAAAGACAATTATCACATGTACTCACTCATAAGTGGGTATTAAACATAAAGCAAAGAAAACCAACCCAAAAATCACAATCCCAGAGAACCTAGACAACAAAGAGGACCCTAAGAGAGACATACATAGATCTAATCTACATGGGAAGTAGAAAAAGACAAGATCTCCTGAGTAAATTGTGAGCATGGGGACCTTGGGAGAGGGTTGAAAGGGAGGGGAGAGGCAGGGAAGGGAGCAGAGAAAAATGTAGAGCTCAATAAAAAAAGAAAAATATTGAATTCTTATCTCACTGTTAAATAAAAGTAAAAAAATTAATGAACTCAAAGTTAATCATAGTTGTTGACATACCTGTGAAAATTATAAAACTTTTAGAAGAAAAAAAATGGATAAAGTTTTGTTACCGTGGGTCAAGAAATAATTTCTTATATGTGACAACAAAAAGCATTGTTAACAACAGCAAAAATAACTCTACCAAGTTCAAAACATCTTTGTGATTCAAAGATCACTTTCAAGAAAGAGAAAAGAGAACTCTAATGGAAAAGAGAGCTCTCATATATTAAAGAGCTGGTATATAGCATATATAAATAACCTACCATTCAATATAATCAAAAGCTGGGTGTGGTCATACAAGCCTGTTACCACTCAGAAAGCTGAAGCAGGAGGATTGTAAATTCAAGGCCAGCCTAAGCTGAAAGTCTCTGTCTCAAAACAACAATATTCAATTTAAAAAGATAGGTATGAGATGTGAGTGATCATGTTCTCAGAGAATAAACACATTTTTCAAACATGCACAAGAAAGTGCATCTGGCATTGTTAGTCTTAGGAGAAATGAAAGTCAAAACTGCAGCGAACCAACGACAGCTTCATGCAATGGAAGAGTGTTATACTATAAAAGGGACAGCAACAGCAAGTGTTGGGAGCACACACAGTCTGAACTGACCGTGAATGGATGTTCATGGTGTAATTACTTTGGAAAACAGTTTGGCATCTCCAAAAGTGTGTGTGTGTGTGTGTGTGTGTGTGTGTGTGTGTGTGTGTGTGTGTGTGTGTGTGTGTGTGTGAATGAGGAGTTTACAGCACTAGTTTGGAGAGCAGAAGACAATTTAGAGAAGTTGACTTTCTCCTACCATATGGGTCTGGAGGATTGATCTCTGGTCATCAGACTTGGCAGAAAGTGCCTTGATCTACTGAGCCATCTTGCTGGCCTGGGAATTTCTAAGAAGTTTTAAAGTAAAGCTACCTGTAAACCAGTAAGCAAGTTTATTTCTCTGAATATACAGGGGAGTGTAAGCATGTGCCTGTACCAAAACCTGCACATGGATGGTCCTTGCAGCATTATCCACCAAAGGTAAAGTGTGAATATTTTCCTTCTTATGAATAAATAAAATGAATATGGCGTAGCTATATAGTAAGGTATTATTTTATTTGATTATAGTTGGTAATGGAGCATGAAGTACACATGCTTTCGGTGTAGATTAGCTTAAAATTATGTAAAATGGAAGAAGTCAGTCATTAAAGAAAACCTCTTACATGATTCAGTTTCTATTCATTGATCAGACAAAGGCTTATCAGCAAAGACAAAGACAGACTAGTGTTGTCTGTGACCAGAGCTGGGGGTAATCTAGCACCACTGTTAATGTGTCATGGTTGGTTTTATATCAATTGACACCAGCTAATGCCATTTGGGAAGAAAGAACTTCAGTTGAGACAATGGGAATGCCAGTGTTGTCTTTTCGTGATTTAGTATTGATGCGGGCAGGCCCATCCTCTTGTGGGTAGTGCTATCCCTGGACTGGTGGGTGTTATAAGAAAGCAGGCTGAGCAAACCAATAAACAACAACCCTCCTTGGCCTCTACATAAGTTCCTACCTCCAGGTTTCACTGCACTTGAGTTGCTGTCCTGACTTCCCTGGATGATAAATGGTTACCTGGAAGTGTTACTTTTGGTCACCATACATTGCTGTTTTTATCGCAGCAATAGAAATAAAAGTAAAACACAAGGTTTAAACAGTCATGAAAATCAATGGTGGTGATTGTTACACAACAAAAACTACTGAAATTACATGTTTTAAATTGGCAAGTTATCATTTATATGACTTAAAACTCGTTATTTTTTTTACTTGTTTTTATTGACCTATATATTTTTCTTCACTCCCCTCCCTTTTTCTCCCCTCCCTTTCTACCCTCTCCCAAGGTCCCCATGCTCCCAATTTACTCAGGAGATCTTGCCTTTTGCTACTTCCCATGTAAATTAGATCCGTGTATGTCTCTCTTAGGGTCCTCTTTGTTGCCTAGGTTCTCTGGGGTTGTGAATTGTAGGCTGGTTTTTCTTTACTTTATGTCTAAAAGCCATTTATGAGTTAGTACATATGATAATTGTCTTTCTGGGTCTGGGTTACCTCACTCAATATGTTTTCTAGATCCATCCGTTTGCCCGCAAATTTCAAGATGTCATTATTTTTTCTGCTGTGTAGTATTCCATTGTGTAAATGTACCACATTTCCATTATTTTTTTTAATCAAGGAAGAGCTAGCCAAACAATAAACTGGGTATAAGTAGTTCAAAGCCCTATCTATCCTAAGTATGATCCATGAACTAACAAGGTCAGCTTCGGTTGGAAGCATGGTAGGAAGACAATGAATGTTTGAGTTTCACTGTGGTACTATGGACTAATATTCAAGTTATCAAATTCTCCAGTTATTCACATATATGTTGTAGTTTGAGAAGTATGATTTAAGTAGAGAGAGGGCAAGCTTTGTCTGAAATGGGATACAACATAGTGTATTGAGGATATAGTGTGTTTTATCCCAGAAGGGAAGGATGAATGATGTTGGGAAATCTGTGCCAGGCAGTGTAGGCCTTATAGTCTAAAAAATATTTAAATTCCATTGCAACGGGAGATGATCAAAAGACTAAAGCAATGGAGCAACTATGCCACATCCCTACTATACGGAGTAATAATTGAGCAGCACAAGAGTAGATACAAGACGTTAGCTGTCGGAAAGAGAGAGGTCTGTGGCTTGAGCTACTGTGATGACGATGGGGGAATAGAGGGAAGTCCGATTAGCAGATGGTAGGTGGGGCGGGATATAAGACTACATCTTGTAGATAAGACTCGGAGCTTTCTGATAACTAAAATGGCTGGAAATGAAGAAAAGAAGGAAAGGACGGAGGAAGGAAAGGATGGATGGATGAATGATGAATGGATGGAGAGTGAATAGTTCTGGGGGTTGGCATACCCTAGAGCTATTGATGATGCCACATCGTGACACATGGAACATTAGACCGAAATCAGTGTATAGTGCAAGATGAAACGAGTTCAATTTGGGACACTTAAACTGAACTTTCTGAAAGATGACCCATTGGAGAAACCAAGTGCCCAGATGTAAGAGTCTAGAACTCAGAGAAATAAATTGGTGAGTCACTAGCATAAAAATGCTGTTTAAATGGATCACCTTGAGAATGCGAAGAGAATGCAAAGTGACTTTAAAATGTCAGGGAGGATATTAGTTTCATTGTCTGATTGTCAGGCCAAGAAAACACCAAGAACTTTACAGAGAGTGGATATTAAGTAGGCCCATCCTCCTGGGAATGTAGAGTCTAGGGAAGCATCAGCAGACTGGTGTTTTCGTGAAGGGGAATTTTGATGTATGTAATGCTTGGTACCATCCAATGCTACCCACTCAGGGCTGTGTGGTGATGACAACATTGTCCCCACTGCTGCTGCTGCATAGACAAGAAGGTGGAACGAAGGGAAAGTCCAGGATGATCCAGCTCAAGGTAGTAGAACAAGAGAGCAACTTAGTGAACTTAGGCACCGTCTGCTTACTCACCCACACGGAAGAACCACCATGTTCCACAACTAGCTTTGCGGAATAGCTATCAGCCTTTGGTACAGAAACAAGAGAGGTACTTTTAATTAACTAACTGCCCTTTCAGAGTGGACTGAGGAGCTATCTACTCTGTTTCTTCTATATGTGAGGAGGTGAAGATTGGGGCGGGGGTGAGGGAGGGGAAACAAATGGAAGTGTGTGTTTGTTAGACAGAAGCCCAAGTCCTCAATTACTCTCCACCTCAGTTTTCAGGAAAGGGTCTCTAGACTAGCTGCCAGGAGCCCCAGAGACCTTCCTGTTCCTGCCTCACAAAAGCAAGGATTATAGCCAGGTATCACTGTCCCCTGCTTTCCACATGGTTGCTGGCGATTGAACTCAGGTCCTAATGTTTGCTTTACTGAATGAGCTCTCTCTCAAGCCCCCTTCATCAGCTGTTCTTTTAAAGCTCACTCAGATTTTACCTAAATTAAAGTCCCTTGTAACTCTAAACGAGGCTGGTTTTCTGGAGTATATAGCTAGAGAACAAGCAGTTTAGAAGCCAATGCTCTGTTACAACAAGGACATATCCGGCCCACATTCCGTATCTGAGAATCTAAATGCAATGCAGGCACAATTCACAGTAATTGTTTGTTGGCAAATGGCTAAATATATGATGTCTCTAAATAAGTAGTAGCAGAAATGAAGGCAGAGAAGCCATTCTCTCATCCCAGCTCCTCATAGACTGTAGATGTGCTTCAGACATGAATAGCTGGAAGGGATTTTTGCTATGGCCAGATGCACTGGCTGTCACAATCTACTCTAGGACGCCACATGGAATCACAGCTCTGGGCTCCGGGGTCTACTCTGAAAAAAGGAGCAGAAGTGAGTTTAAGGTAAGAAGTAATTTGGTCTTTTCATCCTTCAACTAGGGAAAAGTTTATCTGTTTTCAGATGAGATTTTATTGGAACCAACAATTTGATTATTTAAATGAACTTTAAGTAAGGCATTTGAAGACTACAGTGTGGCGTCTGGAGAGGTGGCTCAAGGGTTAAGAGCACTTGCTGCTTTGGCAGAAGACCCCAGTTGGTTTGGGGACCCATGTCGGGCTGCTGCACATGACTGCCTGTGACTCTAGTTCCAGAGGTAGATTCAGCACCCTATTCTGGCCTCCGAGGATCGCCCCCCCCAACACACATTGAATGCACACTCGCAAACACACACACATACACATAAACGTAAGTAAGAATAAATCTTCTTAAAACTATAATGGATAGAAAGCTGCTCCTTTTGCCCTGAGAATCGAAATCTGCAGAGGTTGACTGAGTCTCCCAAATCTCACAGTGCGCTGGCTTTTGTGCACAGCTATGAAACTGTGGTACTTGTCAGGTTTCCTACCTATGCTTTGGGGTGACCTCTGGCCCACCATAGTCCAGAAAGCTATCACACCTAAGAGTTGTCCCTGTTCAGTATGAATTTGCTGTGGGGAGGGATGTAGCCCACGTACCTCAGACCCTATGTTTCTCTTTCTTTGAGCAGGACCAGAGAGTTACCCCATCTGGAAATGAAAGCCTGAGTTGCTGCAGACCTCAATTCTGAGTTGTTCTTGGCACTGGATCTTCAAGTGCAGGGTATCTGTTGCACAGAGGTGCCATGGATGGATGGCACTGTCGGATGATGCCTGAGCTGGGTCCACATCATCATCCAGAAATATGAGCCAATCAGAAGTAACTTCCTAAAATAACTCCTGGTTTCCCTGGGGAAAACATGGTGGCTTGCTATTTGGAAACATTTTTGCAGGAATTAGGGGCCTTTTACTCTAAAGCTCTGCTTCTTGTTGTGTTTGGACCAGCAAATCCATTTCCCATTCTCTCTGCTTTCGACCCCTAAGTGCTGGTCAATGGTCAGGTTGTTTTCTTGGCAATCGACATAATAAATGTAGGCAGGATATTTACATTCCCCATTATATGTTTTTAAATTTCCTTGGCAGAAGAACTGTGAATGCAAAGTAATAGTATGGCTGGGAAGCAGGGGGCCATAATTAAAATCTCTTTTTGTTTTTTAAATGCCTTATTAAAATACTTGTGAAACCTGCTACACAAAGAGGCGGCCAAGCCCTGTTGCTGCTAAATGGAATGAAATGGATTTTTCAAATGTCACACTAGTATCCACTTAATAATACATTTTTCTATAGACAGGACAATAATATATATTTTAATCACTTTTCTACAGGCAAATAGACTGCACAGGGGCTGCCCTTCACAGGCACTTGGAAATTATGAATTTTTCAATAACCTTTTCTATTATTCATCCTGTGTTATTCCGTAACATTTCTGCATGAAGAATGTGCTTCCCGGACACTTTATGAAGCTTTTCTATTATTTATTAAACAGCAAGGTGTCCCCCTACAACCCTTCACCCCAGTCCCCCTAGAGAAGTCTGCTTGGAGGAGGGTCTGACATGAGTAGCTACATCCTGATTCATTAATAAGAGCAGATCTAAATGAGTTTCTGATGGAGTAGGTGCATCCACATGGCTCAACTTTGGCCTCTGGTATGCGCAGGCTCAAAGAGGTGTGTGTCCTCTTAGAGGGAAGGCAAGGAAGAGAACTAGCCTAAGGACCATCTCTGTTGATAGAAACAGGGCCTGGTTCTCTATATCTGACTAGCTCTGCTCCAAAATGGAGCCACTTGGGAACATAACTGACCAGGGGGCAGGAATCCTAGGTTGCCTTTTACACTGCAGATATAAGTCTGATTGAAGAGATCTCCTTTTCCTCCCCGGCATCATCTGTGCACACTATTTTCTTTGCGTGGGTAATGCCAACTCATTCTATATGTCTTACAGTGGCCTTACCTTCTCTGAGAAGTCTTCCTAGACATATACTAAGCATGCGAACTCCTTCTGTCTCCCAAGGGTGTTGTGCACACCTAGCTCAGCATTTGCCACATGCCATTATTTCTCTGTGGGAGCTCCCCAAGACAGACAAGTTCTCTTCTGCTCACCATCTGAACCTTGTGAGTAGAAGCAGGGCCTTTCAAAGGTAGGTCTCCAATCACTATTTAGGATGAATGAATGAGTGAATGAATGAATGAATATATAAATAACAGGCAACCAAATCCTTAACTCTACAGCAGACATTAGCAATATCCAAAGGTACAGATGGAGAAGTCTGACATGACTGAAATATTTGCATGCTTATTGCATGTCTCCTTCTTTCTCTCCACCCCCACCCCCCGCTGATGTCAAACGAGACTACATAACAAATTCCAGTCAAGGAACTGTGTGTAGAAGAAGCCTGCAACTCCTGGGTTGATGAAATGAAAGGGAGACAAGAGCTGTCCTGCCATTGCCTCTGGGGTGAATGTTCTAGGTGTGCCAGCCATGGACCTGGGTGGTTCATGAAGAAAGCATGGGCACCCAGGAACATGTACACCTCATATCTGAACCCTGAGCCACAAACTTGCTTTGTCCAGCCAAAGTGATCCCCACATAAACAGAGAGAGAAACCAGAACAGAATAAAGAAGCATGTGGTGAAAGAACTGTTAATTAAATCGGTTTGATTGATCATTTCCAGACTTTCCTACTCTGGGGAATAGGAACGCACCCGTTTCTTCCCACCTGGCAGTACAGCCAGCAGAGAAGGCAGAACTCTAGAAAGTTGCCCTACTTTTAATATGCCCTCGAGGAACTCTGCAAAAAATAATTGTCATGCTAGCTCTTTCGCCTCCAGTAAGTCGTTGAGCTAGGTCCTCCTCCGCTGGTTTCCTCTCTCATCCTTCCTTACAGCCTGCAAGGAGGATGGGGGCAGGGACCCCTCCTTCTCTGAGGTGTCTGGGAGAGAAGAGTCAGCTCATAGTCAGAGAGGTAAAAATGCATGGCTTGCATTACTAGGGCCTCAGGGCATCCGTCATCTTCGCTGTTTCATGGTGTATCTGACTTTGGGATTTTCAGACATCTATGGACATTTTACACTGAAAAATGTGGACCCTTTGAATTCTTCTGAATGAACAGCCTTTAAATCTAATAATAAAGGTTGTAATTATGAGATGACTCTTCTTTGTCAGAAAATTGCTGTATACTTGCTTGAGCCACATACACCTGCAGAAAACAAGGTCCTTCAATGGGACATGTTCCTTGTGTCCTTATTCAGGGTAGAGGCCCTGAAGTGCACAAAGGAGCAGGGCTCTGCACTACCAATGTCTGGGAGGGAGAGAAAAGAGAGAGAGAAGGAGGGGAGAGGAGAAGAAAGGAGGGGAGAGGAGGGGAGGGGAGAGCAAGGAAGGGGAGAGAAGGGGAAGAGAGGGGAGAGGAGGGGAAGGGAGGGGAGAGGAGGGGAAGAGAGGGGAGGGAAGAAGAAGGGAAGGGAGGGGAGAGGAAAGGAGGGGAAGGGAGGGGTGAAGAAGGGAGGAGAGACGGGAGGAGGATGAACTGAGGGATGGGAGGCTGAAAGAGTGAGGGAGAGTAGTAGAGAGAAAGGGACAAGGGCAGAGTGCAAAGTAAGTTGCTTTTACCCTTGTGCAGGATAACTCTGCTTTCCTTGTGGCATGAAATGGCTTCTAAATCTCTCAGGGCCCACACTGAGTCTCAGTCATTAGGAAAACAGGCCAAGTTTGTAGTCCTCAGAGGCAGGGGCAAGACAAGCCTGTGCTCAGGGAGGCAGTGGCAGCTCTTCAGACTCCTTGCACAGACTGCTCAGAACCTTAAAGGAAAGCACCCCTGCCCCGCGGCTCACATAGCACAGCAGGAAGAGGAGGGCACGAGGAGCCTAGCTTTGGGAGGGTCAACCCACTCAGGGCTTGTACCTCCTCTGTCTTCTGCCTATTTTGCCAACAGGAAACAGGTTTCTCCAGAAACACAGGCATCCATTTACCCATGCTTCACAGTGGTAGAATTGGTGGTTGTCACAGACCTGAGGTCCCTTCTGCCCGAAGAAGGCTCACTATATGACTTTACAGGTAGTGCTTGCTGACCCCTGGACTCTTGCTTCGGTGACTATCTTAAGTGCTTGACAGCTAAGCCAGGAAGCATATCACCTTACATCAACTGGAGCAGGGCTTTCTACTGTCTTCAGAATGAAAGTGAGGCCAAGAGCACCCCGAGTCACTCAACAGGTCCTCCCACTAAGCGCCGTGAGCTAGGGCCTGTCTCGGGGTGTTAGTCTCATGCTACAAGTAACAGAGACAGAGTGCAGTGGAGACCAGCATCTCAGGCACACTAAGAAAAAGCGCTGCTGAGGACAGGGAACTCTATTCCTCCCTGCAAAAATGGTCTGGCTCCTAAAAGGAGCAGTTAATGGAGCCAAATATAGGCTTCCTTACTCCAGGAATGGGTTCCCTCCTCCCAAGTATGAATGTCCACATACTGTGGCCCCTTGGGTTTTGTTCTTGGGATGGAATGGCCTTCAGGCCTTTATCCTGCTTTCTGTTTAGTTCAGAAGTGTGTCATTCGGTGTATCACTGTCTCTGAGTCTACTGTGGGTGTTTAGCCTTTGCCTGAGGGCTTCTGTAGCTACTCTCCTCCCATGAACTCCATGCTCCAGATGAAGTCTTTCTGAAGTGGCAAGGGTCCAGCAGAGGGCTTGGTATATCCTTTTTGCTCCCAAAGCTCAAAGTCATGGCCTGTGAAGGAGCTGCCGTGGGACCTCCAAGACAGGCCACAGTCGACCACTCTCCAACTGTCATGCCCTTCTGTGTTTAAGAATGAGGAGCTCAGCTTTCAGAGTCTGGAGGTATTATTTGCAAATCAAGACACCATCCCAGCAGATAAAGCAAATTCCTTCAGCGCTACTAGCCTTATGTCCTTCTGGCCCATTGAGCCTTGTGAGAACACCCCACAGCAGGGTGTTTCCTTTCATTTCAGTGTCTTTTCCCTCTGTCTGAGTGACTGCATCTTCTGGAGTATGGGAACAGTTTCCTAATTGGAGCTTATCAAACTTTCGCATTGCCTCCATTGCTGAAGAGCACACAGTTCTGTGTGGAGGGAAAGGTAGGAAACCAACAAATGATTCACTGGTGGGCCATGCCTGGGTGCTGGCTGTGCCCACGAGAGGTCTAGGTGGAGCTATGACGCTGGTGGGCCATGCCTGGGTGCTGGCTGTGCCCACAAGAGCCCTAGGTGGAGCTATGAACCTCATACTAAGGACTCAACCACAATCGCTTACTTTAAGTCATTGGCTTTGTTCCCAAAGTGAAAAAATAATAACAACGATAATACAAGATTGTTTGAAGGCTCACTGTGACCTAGACAATGCATTTAGTGTCTGAGCTGAGCATGGTGGCACAGGACTGTAACCCCAGAACTTTAGAGGGAGAGGCTGGCGATTCAAGGCATTGAGGCCATGGTAGGCCACATAAATGCCTGCTCAAAAACGAAGAAGGAAGTAGTCATTCTGAAATCTTGCATCTATTACCATGTAAAACTAAAGTGAGCCCAACAAAACCCCCCAAGAAAGAAGTGTTAATTGTCCAGTTTTACAAAAAATAAGGAGACATGGCACAGAGAGGTTGCAAAGGTGGCTCAAGAAACACAAAGCTAATGGCTGGCTGAGCAAGAATGGAAGCCCACCAGAAGCCAAGGGGGGAAATGACTCTGGTGACATCATAGTGTGCAACAATCGGCTTTTTGCCCCCTTCCTGTCAACTTCTCTAGCATTCCTCCATGGTTCTGCTTCAGTTCCTGCCTCCAGAATTCCTGCCCCTCCTGACGAACTGTAAGCTATCAGAGGCAATGAACCCTCTCTTCCCAAGGTACCAGACAAACTCTATGTGGGGCTTCTTTAAAAGCTCCACAGACAGTTTTCTCTATAGTCTTCCCTGGTACCCATGTGTTATAAACACAAATGTGTGGAACTAGTGGTCCTGTTTCTCCCTTGACTCCAGTGGCCCTGAGGTGCACACTCTGGAATTCTTCTACCTTCTAGCTTTGTCTAGAGCAAGGTGCCTCATGCATCTAGACCAGTGGTTCTCACCTTCCTAATGCTGTGACCTTTAAATACATTTCCTCATGTTGTGGTGACCCTCAAACATAAACCTATTTTGCTCCTCCATAACCATAATTTTTATTTTATGATTTGTAATGTAAATATCTGATATGTAGAATATCCACCATGTGACCCCTGTGAAAGGGTTGTTTGACCCACAAAGGAGTCATGACCCACAGGTTGAGAACTGCTGATCTAGAGGTAAAGGATGCCAATGTTGACAGAAACAGAGGCACAGGACAGTGTCTAGAAAGTTCGCTCAGAGACATCAGCAATTGGCAGCAAACACTGGCCCTGGAATACATTCAGCATAGCAGATCTGCCCAGGAGCCCCACAGAGAGCTGGCAAGATGCTGGAGAGAAGGAATCCATGACAGAAGCCCTCAAGGATCACCAAGTCAGGTCATCTAAGACAAGTCACTACAGAAATGACTGAGAATGTTGGAAACAGAGGAGCCCATTCTCATGGGGCCAAGCTGGGGTGTGGACAAAACACAACAGACCAGAGTTGCAGAACTAGATAGAGTTGTTTCCCACCTTAGCTTTCCAGGCATTCTCCTAGTTGAAACCCCTGAACTGACCATGTGGGTACAGTTTTCTCTCCTGTGAACCAGGGTAAGAGTGCTGCGAGGGGAACCGTCACAGAGACTCAACAAGGAAACATGTCAAGGACTTGAAACAGCATGGCATGGGTAGGCGGGTCTATATCCTTGGCCTATTTCAAATCTACAGGAAGAAGCCTGTAACTTAGGACTTCTGAAGAGAGGCTCTGTCACTTGCCACTTCTGATGTATTCGAATCAACTTTCCAGTTGCCTGTCTCCAAAAGGTTCTACCACCTTACCCATGGAGAACTCTGCAAGGAAACGGCTCAGCAGGGATTAGCTGAGCACATGATTCCCTTGCCCACATCTAGCTTTATTGAAATTACATCCAAAAAGAGGCAGAAGCTGCATCAATGGCTCAAGACATGGTGGCACAGGGCAGAGGGTGTGAGAGGTGGTGGGGGCATTTGAGGGGCAGCTCTGCCCCTTGCCTGGTTCCTGTCTCCAGTGTAGGAGGAGAAAACGACTTATAAATAATAGTTTGCATTTCACTGGATGCTGGGCACATTTCTTGCCAACAGTGCCTCTCACAAGGGCAACTGCTTGACACTTAGGCAAGGGAGTAAGCGGGAGAACAGGACAAGATAAAATTACAAGTGACAGCGCAGCCCGTGTCTGCAATTACAATGCATTGTAAACAAGGCAGATTGCAATTCCAGCTGCCAGGCATGGCCGGACTGACAGGGACGGTGCCATCTGAGAGGACAGCAGGCTCCTGCACAGCTGCTCCAAGCCCAGCATGCCGGGGAGGCAGGAAACAGGCCCAGAGGAGCTGAGCTGTACCACGGAAGCATGGCAAGCACTGAGACCGACAGTTTCCTGGGAGCAAATGGACAGAGGCAGTTGGAGAACATCCGAAGGTCATCCCTGACCCACTGTGTGTGCACACATATTTGTGCAGATGAACATGCTTAACTTGTGTGTGTGTTGTGTCGTGTGTATTATTAGGGTGAAGAGAGGACACTTCAGACCCTGGGTGCATGATCCAAGCATCATTGCAGAACAAAAACAAACAGCTTTTGGGAGAGGCATCCCACATGTTATTCCTATGATTGACACACTGGCCAGTCGAGCACTGGCCTGATTTCCTGACTTGGTCATTACTGAACACCTATGCTTCCGGTTGTGAACTGGAGAGGCTGTCAATCTTATGCCAAAGGACGTAGAATCGGGTGTGGTGCTAGCTCTCAAAGCTGAGGCAGGGGATCATGAGTTCAAAGTCTTCCCAGACTGCACGTTAAGATCCTCTCTCCGAATTTAAAGAGGAAAGAAGGTAGATTTTGCTCTTTAGGAGGTAGACAGAGAAACAATGTTCACAAAGGAGGAGGAAACTATATCTTAGAGGTTAATACTCAGTTTTCTTTTGACAATGGCAATGACCTAGCCTAATTCTAAAGTCAACACTGAAGAGTTCATGAAAACTTTAGTGGAAATTTTGTCTTTTACCATTAAAGCTATTTCTTTAGCCCAGAGCCATTATGTGTTGCTGCCCGGTGTTGCTTGGCCTGGTGGGGTAGAATAAACCATGATGGATCAGGAGAGGCAAAGAATGGACTGATGTAAGTGGTCTGCTTGCTAACCAGGGCCATAGAAACATCTAGGCCAGGGCCGCTACCGAGGACCATGTCTCAGTTCATGGCCGTGCCACAGTAGCGGTCTATGTTTATGGTCAAGGCTCCTGACATCTGGGTGTGGGCTGCTGCCTAGAACTATGTCTCGGTCCATTGTCCACTGCAGCTGGGTTCTGTGTTGATGTCCATGGCCCACGTTGCCATCAAAGTTCACATAGATCCTCATGTTCTGGGCTGCCATCTGTGGCCATGTTGGGGTCTGAGGAATGTGCCGCTGCTGGGGCCCTGCTGATCCAAGTGGCCTACACTGCCACACAGGGCCATGGTGACATTCAACCTGATGAATGCTGCTGGCCATGTCTAAGTCTGTGGTCCTGCTGCAGCTGAGGTGAGGTCTGTGTTGATGTCCATTGGCCGTTTTACCACAGAGGCCCATGTGAACCCATGTGTTAAACCATGTATTAAAATATGAGGGCCATGCTGAACTGTCCGTAACCCTCACTGGCCCTGGAAGAGTTGAGTCCCTAGTTGGCCCCAATGACCCAGGCACTGGAGAGCTGGCCCCACCCACCATCACGGGTGTGGGAGGACTGGTTCTACCCCTTGCCTGAGGATGGTGGTCGCAACACCCTGATTGACCAACTCAGCTACCACCCAGGCATACATCCAGGACTTTGAGTTGGCACTTGCCAACATCTAGCTCATCTATGACCTCCTGAAGTACATGAAGGGATTGATCCTGAACAACCATAGCCACAAGATCTTCTCTCCATGACTTGGGTTAACAGCAGGATATTCAAGAGGAGTTACTGTGAGGGTCCAGAATTGATGGTGTACCAATAGTCAGAGTCCTTGAACCTGACCAACAACACATTACACAATGAACATTGGCAAGTAAAGCTGCTTGGACAAAAGGGTCTACTGCATGATACACACCAGCTCCCATGCCGCTAAGATAAATGAAGTGGTGATGGAGAGGAGGGGAAGACAGAAAGGGTTGAAGTGTTTTCTGTTTTTTTGTTAGTTTTTGTTTTGCTTTTTTTGTTTGCTGTGGGACAATGGTCTTTTATCCTGCCACTTGTAATAAAATGCTGATTGGCCAGTAGCCAGGCAGGAAGTATAGGCAGAGTGACCAGGCTTGAAGTAGAGGCAGGGCGATGAGAACAGGAGAATTCTGGGAAGGGGAAAGAGTCAGTCTGCAGTCATCACCCAGACACAGAGGAAGCCAGATACAAATCAAGCAAGATGTGACCACCTCGCTGAAAAAGGTACTAAGCCATGTGGCTAACACAGGCAAGAATTATGGGCTAACGTAAATTATAAGAGTTAATAAGAAGCCTGAGCTATGAGGGCAACCAGTTTGTGATTAATGTAGACCTCTGTGTGTTTCTTTGGGGCTGAACGGATGCAGGACCAGGTGGGACAGAAACCTTTGTCAACATTTGTTTTTGGGTTTTTTTTCTGATTAATATTTCTATTTTTTATTTTATTTTTATTTCTTTTTAAATTTTTCTTCGGCAGGGGGACACTACAAGGGTGAAGGATGAATACAGAAGGATGGAGAAATGAGTGGGATTGGGATGCATGATGTGAAATTCCCAAATAACCAACTAAAAATTATGTGACAAAAGCTATGTCTCTAGCCCTTTGTCAAATATTAAACAGGTTTAAAATGGGATGCAAACATAGTAGATGCTCAAGAAAATAACAACTTCTTTTCCTTCTCATCTATCTATCCAAGACAAAGATCTCTTCGAAACAACACATCTTCAGCTGAAGATAGCTGTGTATGGAGAGGATCAAGAGAGGTGGCTTAGGCTTGTAGTGGAAGAGACTGTGGGTTGCTGCACTCAGGCGGTTCTTGCCCGCAGTACCGTATGGAAAAACTTAGGGGAAAACAGACTTACCTTGCAGCAAGAACAACTTAATTCAGACACTTGACAACATATGTCAGCTAGAAATAGGAGCTCCCCCACCTCCTCATTCAGGCTGGTACCCCCAAACCAGGCACCTCTCTAATCTGAGTCTTGCTCCCATGACTGTAAGGATGCAGGGTGGCAGGTGGCATTAGGTGCTCCCGAAGGCTGCTGATAAGTAGAGAATGGATGTGTGGATGGCTTTTGATAAATATGGTAATGAAAAGAGAGCTGTGATGAACAACCAGAATCGCAATGCTGGAAAGACTTTAGAAAGGCTTCTCTAGACTTATCACTTGGCAATGAAGAAGGGAAACGCCCTAGAGAATGTTTACCAGCAGCTGGTATGTATGCAAATATGCATGCATATGCAAATACACACATGAATATGTATATGTGCATCTAGTATAAATTTGTGCATATATACATTATTACACAGTCACAACATAGAAGTGTATATTATAGAATATATAGACATATATGTAATAGTTGCTGTCCTTATTAGGGAGGACTGTATTCCCTCCTCTCTGAAGTGTGCAATGGGAACCCGATCCATCACTCTGTTGGGCCATCATTAAGCTTTAGACCTCCAGCTATGAAGGCTAGGTAAGGGACAAGAGGTGCCTGGGGACTTTGTAACAGCAAGACCAAAGCAGTTTACTGCTTGTGTGACTGCTTCGTTAATCTCCTTTAAACGCCACTTCCATTATGTTACCTGTCCCATCACAGGCCTGCAGTTAACAAAGATCTACAGGATGAAGAATAAATTTCTTTGCCTAATGAAATATGTCCTCCCAGCTTGAACTAGACATTTGAAAGTGGTTTTTGCTTGCTTTTTTGTTTGTTTTTCCATAAGAAGGATGGGACCCTTGTCTTATGCTCTGTTGTGTTGGGAGTCTGAAGCCCTTGCCCATAATGTTAAATATTTGATGCTTGGTGAAATTCCACTAGAGCTGAATATTTATTTCTGACCTTTCCCATTTCTTTTGTTTATCCACGCTCACTCTGTATCGGATCTGCTAGCCAAGATGCCAGGCAGCTCTGGCTGCAGCTCCTTTTTATGCCCCTGTTCTACCAGAGCCAACAAGCATAAATGTACCAAACTCTAAGTCTTCCTATCCATCAGCTCACAAGTTTTCTAGCCTCAGCTCCACACTACCCTTCCCTCAAACTCGACTGCTAGGAGATTTAGTGTCACAGCTAAACATTGTGCATGCCATCTTGGAAGAGAAGGGACACTGCCTCTGTGAGCCATCCTCAGAAACACCCTGGCTCTGTGGAGTAAGGTCTCTCACAGTCTCCTGTGTGTTGCTCATCCAAGGGAAGTCAGCGGCCAGGTGGTGAAGTAGCCGTCCAGAGAGGCCAGTTTGACAATGGATCAACCATCACATGGGGGGGCTCGCATCATTTCCCCCTTGAATCTCGGCCTTTCTATTTGTTACTTGTGACCCACAGTAATCTCCTTGGGTCTCAGTTTCTTCATGTGGGAAACAGGAAAACCAACTTTAATTAACTCTTGCAATGATGCAAAGAAATCAAGTGAGATGTAAAGCTTTGAGAGGCGCACGTGCCACACAGCTAACATTATGTCTATTGCGTCATGTACTAGCTATCTTTTGGTGGCCTGGTATTACTTGACCATCAATTACAGCTTTCTTTTACTCATCCATCCTCATAAAGTCAGTGTTTTGGATTTTCTCTGTCCTAATTTTTATACTGCCAAGACTGATTTTGTTTTGATGCCAGCTACTGGTTAGGTGCCGTGTCCTCAGTAGGCATACTGTCTTCTGTTGGACTTCCTTCCTCCCCATGTTTCTCATACACAGTCGTGGAAGACTAGAGCGCTGTCCTGCATGGTGACACACACCTGTAATCTTATCACTCTAGACGTGGGGGCAGAAGAGTCAGGAATTTATTGTGGGTGTAGGCTACACAGTGAGTTTGAGGACAGACCTTGTTTTAGAGAAACAAAACCCAAACAAGTACACCGCCTTGTGCTATGGAGCACTTAAGAGATAAGATTTGCTTCTGCGCAGGTATATCTGTGTTGTGATTGGTGAGGTAGGCTTACACCTAGAGGTGGGACTTTGAAATATGAGTATAGCAGCGAAAGCTTCACTTCCAGATAATTTATCACTTTTTCCAATCCACAGGCACTTTTGAATCCGAAGATCTGTTTGTGTTTACTAACCCAAGTTTGTCCTAGATGGTCATCTAGAGTCATTTCTGTTGCTCTGTCTGACAAGAGACAACACGGGTGAAGAAAAGGTGTCTTTGGTTTTCAATTCCAGGTTTTGGTCTAATGTTTCAGGGAAGTCAAGACTAGAACTCAAGCAACTACCACATTACATACATAGTCAAGAGCAGAGAGAGACAAATGGATCCCTGCACGCTTAGAGACACTTTTCTTCATTCTTTTACAGTTCATGGTCCAGCCCCAAAAATGGTACTGCCCACATTCAGGGTGGCTCTTTTATCCCACCTCAATCAAGACAAACCCACACAGACATGCCCACAGGCCAACCTGGTCGAGATCATCTTCTATTCATGTTTTCTCCCCAGGTAAATCTAGGTTGTAGCAACTTGCCATTTAAAACTGATCTTCATAGGTGGTAACGCAGAAGAATGTGTGGTTGAGAGGTGGATTTTGAAGCAGCTATGTAAGGTTGGCTGTCCTGTTTGTAAAACAGAGGTAGTAATAGAATCTATGCATGGGAGGAAGCTGAGGATGTCATGAGACAATATCATATAAACCAGGGGAAAAAACAGGCCGAGCTAGGTAGCACTGTAGCAGGTCCCTCCCTGGCACACTGCAGGCATAACCGTTCGTCACTGTGGAAGGTCCCTCTCTGGCACATGGCAGGTGAAAGGGTTTTGTGGTGAAAGCGTATCTTGGCCATAAGTCCCAAAGAAATGCCACCAAAAATCACCCCATGCCACAGACCTCTCACAAGAAATTTATTCGGGGGAGGGTGACAAAAAATGGCTGCCTCTGAACAGTGATAGAAACAGCTGTGGACCAGGTCATGACGGCTAGCTATATAGGGGTTATAAAGCATAGGCACAGGGAATATATGCAGTGGTGGCAAAGGTGGAAATGTGTCACATTGGCAGTTAGTGATGACAAGGAGTTGGCACTGAGTCACTGAAGGCAGGAGGAACCTGGTTCTGAAATGTGGGCAAAGGATTTTTGGCAGTTCTCAGTGTGCCAAACAGCAGGTATAGCCAGACAGCACTGGGGAAGGTCTCTCTCTTTTCTAAGTACTTCTGTTAGATCCGTTGCTTCCTGACTGAGCATTTGCTTATTTTTAAGACACTTCAAATTACTTTGATGTAGTGTATTTCCCAAACCCCTCTTTCAAGAACTAAAGTTGCTCTATGTTCAGATGTAGTCAGCATGAAATCAGTGACATAGATTCTTCCTTCCAGAGACTTAAAAATATTTTGAAAGGAGTCTCTTGGTGCTAAGCAGCTGTTGTAGAGTTTCTCTTTGAGACGCCATAGTCTTTTTCTTTAAGACAAAATGAGAGTAGGATAGAATATTGCAGGGTTCTGTGTGTTCACTGTCTTATTTATCTATTGCTGTGCAACAAACAACACTCCCAACAGGCGCTTGCTACTGTGCAACTTTGGGGCCAAGAGTCTGGGCACCCCCTCCCAGGGCACTTTTGGCTCAAAGTTTCTGAGGGGTTCCAGGGTTTCAAGACTGTGGTCTCCTCTGAGGGCTCAACCAGAAAGGGGGAGATGTGTCCCAGCTGGCTCATGTAACTGCTGGCAGGTGTTTATCCCTCATCAAGGGAGCCCCTCTAGGATGCCACATCTCCTGTAGGATGCCTCGCCACCTGCAGCTGCCTTCATCCAGGGTGAGCAATCCAAGGAAAAGTTAGAGAGCTAGCAGAAGATGAAGCTACTGTGGTACACCTTAATCGTGGTCGTGACGGGCATCCCATCCGTCCTCCACATTCTGTTTGTAATTAACTCAAGGTTCTGGAAAGCGGCCCTCTCCTGATGGGGAATATCCTTTTGTATATGTGTTGCAGATAAGCTAAGCCTGTAGGCTGAAACAGCTTTACTCATCAACCAATAAAAGCAAAAGGACTTCCCACGTCACCCCCACTTTGCACACCTGCACATTCTACAATGGACGACAGAATACCGAGAAAGTCAATGATTGCAGAGAGGTTGGTATGGTGAGGGTCCAGAGTATGATTAAAAAGTATCTTGGACTACCTTTAGCCTTCTTAGGAACCCACCTCTCTATCTCACCTAACTTAACATGACTATCAGGTGAGACCTTCTGTAAGGCTTTAACTTAGCATACCACTAAATTCCATCAACCCCAGAGCTAAGAATGCTATTTTATATTAACAGTATCTCGGCCTACAGCAGAAGTTCCTATGCTTTGCTGCAACCTATTTCCACAAATGTATTTTAAAAAGTGTTTTGATTTGTGGCTTTCTTTGTTCTTTGTTTTCATACCACAAAACCTCATGAAACCTTTACCATGTCAGACTGTGGGATTTTGAGTATCCCTAAATCTGTGTTCTCAGACCTTTCAGCTACATAATAAACTATCCTTTTGAGGTGAGATCTGTGTTTAGTTTGTTTTTACGTTGTCAGTTATAATTGAATCAATAAACATAGGCCCTATTCATGGGAGGAGATTGCACAAGAATATTGTGCTGGTATGATAGGTATGCCCCCCATAGACTCATGTGTTTTAACACTTGGCACTATTAGGAGGTGTGGCCTTTTGGAAGAAGTGTGTCACTATGGAGTCAGGCTTTGAGTTCTCATATATGCTCAAGCCATGCCCAGCATGACAGTTCATTTCCTGTCGCCTGGAAATGATGTAGATAAAGAGGTAGAACTCTCAGCTCCTTCTCTAGCACCATGTCTACCTGCACGCTGCCGTGCTTCCTGCCATGATGACGATGGACTAAACCTCTGAAACTATAAGCCAACCGTAATTAAATGTTTTCCTTCATAAGTGTGACCATGGTCATGGTGTCTCTTCACAGCAATAGAAACCCTAACTAAGATAGATATAATTGTCCTTAGGGTTAGGACTAGGTTCTTAGGAGCTCTCCTGGTCTACAGTCTATGCCAGCTATGACCTCTACAGGGGCCACTAGAGGGACTTTATGAGTTTCAGATAAAGAAGGAAGACCTAACATACTGTTTAAATGCACTAAGTTCCCCCTCCAAATACCTGGGAGATAAAGGAAACTCATTGAACTTTAAAGGCGGTTTACTACAGGCAAGGTTAGGTTCCCCATGAGCTTGTAAGCTTATCCCAGAGACACCGTGGAAAGCTAAAGCACTGAAGATAGGCTCTGGTAAATCACGAGCATTTGCCTGGCCGGAGAGAGGAAAGGAAAGACAGAAAAGAAAAAAACAGAGGGCTGGAGAGATGGCTCAGAGGTTAAGAGCACTGGCTACTCTTCTAGAGGACCTGAGTTCAATTCCCAGCAAGCACATGGTGGCTCACACCATCTGTAATGAGATCTGGTGCCCTCTTCTGACATGTAGGCATACATACCAGCAACGTATTGTATGTAAAATAAATAAATAAATCTTAAAAAAAAAGAAAAGAAAAGAAAAAAACCCATAAACAATGGGATATGTCCTGAAGCCACAGTGGGCAGGAGGGAAGGGGCAGACACAGAAGGAGGCTGAGTAGAGGCAGAGAAATATGTAAATATGTCAAGGCTATCAGCTACTATAATCTAGAATGGGGAAGAACTAACTGTACAAGCTTCTCTTGGCGTTCTAAAGACACAGCCTAGCTGGGAAGAAAAGACGGTGTGGGGTCTAGAACTTTCTACCTGAACCTTGGGCATCGGGGATTCTGCAGACAATGGCACACTGACAACAGCGGCCAGTTATCGAGCCAGAGAAAATGGCGAGGGTGGTTTGGTGCCCCCTGTGGGCCAAGGGGAAAGGTTTCGGGCCTGTGAACGGGTCCTCCGCCTTTGCCTTCTTTTCTTTCAGCGAGTCAACCATCAAGAGGGTCTCTGGAGTCCCTCCGGATGCAAACATCCCCCCAGGCAGCCCATGGAACTAGTCCATGGCAGCCAGCCTCCAGCGTGGTTCCCCAGCCAGGCCAGTTGTCAGGAAGGCTGCCGAGGCAGCAGATCTGAGGAAAGAATCCTCAATCACATTTACATGTGCATGATGCAAAAAGGGAAAAGGGGGGGGGGGGAAGGGAACCCCTCCGGAATCCGAAAAGAAAGTCAGTAAGTACTCCACAATAACAAAAAGAAGAAGACTCAGCCACCGGCTTGATTTGTCTCAGATGTTCTCAAATCGCTGTCCTTAAAAGCTCTGCTTCCTTATCTTCCTTCTCCTCCCGTCATCCAATTGCCTGAAGAAAGTCTCTAATTTTACTTTAATTTGTGCCTTGGTTGCAGGAACAAAACAGAACGTCACTGAAGCGCCCGCCCCTCCCCCTTGGCACACAGCAGCTGCACTTCCTCAATGGCCTGATGGCTGCTTTCTCTCCCACCATTCCCCAGTCTTTGCCAATGGATTCTCAGAGCACTAGGCTCAGGGCAGGTTCCAAACTGACAGACATCCAACGTTTGCATTTACAGCTGCGAGTCCCCCCAAAGCCTCTCAGGAATGGGGGGTGTCAGTTCTGGTCCGGGGAAGAGCAGATCACCGCCACTCACTGTGTTGCGGCACGTGCTGGAATCTTCAAAACTACAGCTAATCTTAGGCGTCTTGCCAGGAATCCGGTGCAAGGGCGTAGTAACAAATTTGGGTGTTTACATCATTTTACAAGTAAAAGAATAAACACACGCAGCCTCCTAATTTCCTTACAATTGAGTCTTTTTCGAATCTTCGATGACGTTTCGTTTCCCTGCTGACTCATAGGTCTCAGAGTTTATTTCTCAAATATAGCCCTGGCTTGAACCAGAGATACCCTCAGGCAGACTATTCCCTTCCCACCCTCCGGAGGCTAATTTACCACCTCTTTAGTGGTCTCCACTCCTGCCTCTACCTAAGAAGAACATTGAAAAGCACTTCTAATTAATCTTTGTAAATTGCTATGCAATCCTGGGGGCTAACAACTGCAGAGTATTATTAGAAAGTGCTGGCTGGGTTGGTAGTGGTCATAAAAACTGGATGCTGACCAGATCACTTTTCAGGCTCCAATTATTGGGAAAGGTTGCAAGTGGTTTTATGTGATTGGGTACTTCATAAGACCTCAAGGAAAGCACAGGGCTGTCACCTGGGAGATACACACTCAACTCATAGCTCTTGTCGCCAGCAGGTGTCAGCACAAAGGCTGTGCAGCCAGTTAAGCTGTGACCTTTCTGCTCTTACTATGCATTGGTCTTCCCTTAATCACAGCAGCCTTGTTTTCTGAGGTTGTACCTATAGTCAACAATTGTGCTGGGTCATCGCCACCATCACAAGACGGTGAGGAGAGTAACTTTTCGGAAATCCGCAAGTGCACAGCACATATAGGGAGCACATGCCCACCCTTTCCATTCCAGTATACTAGGGATTTTATGGTTGTTTTGTAATATTTATTTCATCTTAATTATGTATATGCCTATTTCTGAATATGGGTATGTACTCATGAGTGCAGACACCAGCAGAGGGAAGAAGAGAGTGTCCAGTGCCCTAGAGCTGGAGTTACAGGCTGCGAATGTGGATGCTGAGAGCTGAATTCAGGAACCTTTGCAAAAGCAAAGGGTATTTTTAACCACAAAGCCATCCCTTCAGCTACCAGTATATTATTCTACTTTACTAGTAGTTACTGTTTATCTCATATTATGTCACATATATGTTGTATGATGTTTTGTTTGTGTTCTGACAAATAAGGCTTGTTTGGAGTCAGAGGGCAGAGCTAGCCACTAGTTAACCACAGAGATCTGGATGACTGTAGAAGAGAAGAAACAGGAAGTGGTAAGGTGGGGTGGAGGAGGATCTTGGCCTTTTGGACTGAGGAATGGAAGAGGGAAGAGGCAACTGTGGCTGCTCTGCTGCTTCTCTGATCTTCAGGTTTTTACCCTGATATTTGACTCCCAATTTTTCACTGTTAAGATTAATTAGATTAACACTTCATATATATATATATATATATATATATATATATGTTAAACTTCACAGGTAGGTATGCATAAGAGAAACACAACCTGCATGGGTTTTAACACTACTGTCTATTTGAGGCATTCACTGAGGGTGAAGGACTATAACCTTCTGGGAAGATACCTGGTCCCTATGGTTTGTGCTCTTATAGAACATCCGGTTACTTTTCAGGATCTAGAAAAACAAATCACGTGAGGCTAAAAAGAGCCCTCGAGTCAAAGGACTTCTAAGTTATTAGGTGTGTTTATAGGTAGGTCTTCATCATATCCTCTTTGGAGACTCTTGGGACAAAGGACTCAACTGATTCAAGGGTGGAGATGAAAGATGTCGTAGTGTTCGTCTATGGAGAACCAAACAGCAGAAACAACCCATGTGCAGTTTAGAATAAATGATTTTACCTCAGCTTTGTTATGTGTTTCTGGTCCTATGCAAGGATTTTTCAGTAGTGGCTGCCTGGAAAATGTTGTGTAATACGAGTTCCCTCCCTCTGTGAGTTTCCATCTGTGTTTAGCAGATATGAATCCACACGTCCTAGGACACTTAGTGGGGTAACTAATTAAAGTTCAGAAAAAGCTCTTTGATCTGAGAAAGGCCCCGTGTCTGAAGGGAGGGCACACTACTTCCATGATTTGTTCATTTGCTAGGGCGATTTTTCTAGGGGCATATGAAAAATATGCTCCGACTGCAGTTTATTGTCTTGTGTTAACGTTAACACAGATATTTTGCCATAATACTGCATGAAAAAGCAATCTTAGATTTACTGTTTTAATATCTATTTGCTACAAGGACTTTAGAATTAGATGATGGGATGCCCGTGATCTATTGGGGGATATAAGGTGTTGAGTTACTGCTAAGGGGCTTGAAGCTTCTCAGAAACGATTTAAATTCCAAGTTCAGAGAGATGAGGCAGTCTTCTCTTGGCTGGGCCAGCAGGATGGCATTCAGCATAGAAGTCCTAAATCGAACTGGAAAACCCCAGAACATAATCTCTTCTATTGGAACTAAGGGCTCAGAGACCAGCTCGACTATAACTTCCTAGGCATTGAGGAAATAGGTTAGTGAGTGTGGGACCATCAAAGGGAGCAAGGCAGACTGGAATCCACATGTAGAAAGAGAGACATTTACATGAGCCTATCCAGCCACATTTGGAGCCACTGTCCTTAAGGAAACCATTTTACTGTATTTTCTTAAGATCCCAGTTAAAAGGAAGTCTCAGACAGCATAATAAAATCTGGGAAGGCAGAGAGTTGAAGATAGGGGCCCAGCTCTGATGCTAGGGTATTACCCCCACCTCAATATGTCTGAGGTTGTCTTATAGTGGATATGGGGAATGTACCAGTGATAGTTATCAATACACATTGTGATCTGGGATTGTGACAGCTAATTTTGTCTGTCAGTTTGACAAACCTGATGTGAGAACACTTCAGCTGAGGCATTGACTCTGTAAGACTGATTGTGGCTATGTATGTGGGGATATTTTCTTAATTCCTTGGTGATGTAGGAGATCCCAGCCCACTGTGAGCAGTGCTGTTCCTAGGCCTGTGAGCCCGAGCTGTGTAAGAAAAGGAAATGAACAAGTCAAAGCAATCAAAACAAGTAAGCAATGTCTCTTCCCGGTCATCGCCTCAGTTCCTCCCTCCAGGTTTCTGCTTGAGCTCCCGTCCAGGCTGCCCTCTCAAGGATGGACTATAACCTGTAAAACTGAAATCAATTCCTTCCTCCACAAGTTGTTTTGCTCAGTGTTTTATCACAACCACAGAGAGCAAACTGGGATAGAGATGGATTACATACATGATGGTGGTCCCAGAACTTAGCTGGCCTCATGGTCTCTTAGCTGACTTAGTTTGTGTGATTCTGTTATGACACTGACGCAATAGAAATCACCTAAGACATGTCGTTCAGAACATCACCCCTCAGTTAAGCAGAAGCTGACTGCAACATCATGGATAAAGTACAGAGTGTTGACTATGTACCCAAGAGGCGCCATCCTAAGTGCTTTGAGATTTTTCACCCACTACTCCTTTATTCAACCCTTAAGTAAATAATAGGATTCCTTTCTTCAAAATACATCCAAAATAAAAATAAAACTAGACTAAGCAACCCCCCCCCAACAAAACACCAACCATCAAACAAAAAACTAATGGGCATGAAAGACACAATTTAAGATGCAGGCAGCGCAACACCAAAGCACAGCTTAACTTGCAAGTTAACTTTAGCCGTATATTCCTCAAATTTAGAAGTGTTACTGCTAGACGCTATAAAAAGCCAAGGGCTCCATTTGCATATAGTTAGCATTCTGGAGGAAGAGTCCAATGAGTGGCAAGGAGAGCTAGACAGTTTCTTCTCACAGGCTGCAGGGTGCCAGTGTCCATTCCTGTCCACAGTTCCCTTCTCAAGGCTATGATTGCTGTTCATTTAGAAAAGATCTCAGGGTAGAGAAAGCAGGCAGGGGTGTGGCTTTGAAGGTGTAGCCATGCTGCTTCACAATAGGACTTATCCTCTACTGAAACAGCTTCTTTGAGCATGGGGAGGGTTGAGACTGCTCAGTGACCTCCATTTACACAGGGACACAACAGAGTCTCTCGGGCCACACTTCCACTGAGCCTTAAGTCAGCTCCCAGAGGGGGTTTTTGAAATCTCCAGCATGAAAAGCTTCCACAAAACAGCATCAGTATGTTTTCCTCTGAGACACAGAATGTCTGGGGGGCTTAGGATGGTTAGGAAAAAAAACTCATCAAGAGAATAATCAGGAAAAGTAAGGGTTGGGTTGTGACTTTGGATGAGTGTCAGTTTGGAAGCCATGGGTACCTAACAGGAAAGAAAGCTTATGGGGCCCACTGTTTGGGACTGACTGGCCCAAACAAAATGGAGTCTCTGGTGCTAAGTGCCACCGAATCAAACTGAACTTTGAACTGGGCCACTTTTCCAAAAAGATAGACTTTTTTTGATACTTATTGGACCTCTACTTGTTCCTTGAAAGTTTCTGTTTCAAAGTTCCCATTTGGGGATGGAGGGAAAGATGGGTGTCTCCATTGGGGAGAAAGAAGAAAAGAGAGGTGGAGAGGCACGATAATGGCGAGGAGATGGCAGGATGCTGGATGCTGAGACCTGGGGGTCTGTGGAGAATCTTAGACATGTGGGAGACAGAGTCTGCACCTGGGAAAGGGACGGAGTGAGGTTAGAACATAGTCAAGACTGAAAACATGTCTGATCAGAGTGCAAAAGCATTCTTTGTCTGAATATGAGTGTGGCATGTCTCAAATTTCATTCGCTTTAGCAATGATCCTGAGCTTTGCAGCACATAAAGTTTTCTACCCACCCCTGAGTTTTGTGTTTCCTCCTTACCAAGTAGAATGCACATCTTTCACCTTCTAACGGCCCTCCACAATTTCCTGAGAGAATTTCTATGTCTCTTAGAATTGTGATTCCTAGGGTCAGCTTGTAAAAGGTTCATGATCCCAATCACAAGGACAAAAAGTGGAGCCCACTCCCCCCATCTCTATAAGAAGAGTGGTTATGTGAATGGATGAGGCAAGCATTACACAGACAAGGAAAGGAAACCCCACTTAGGCTCCTGATTTCATATTGAAATAAATAAAGTCATTGCTTATTGTCAGCCTTGAGATCCAGGGTAATGAGAACCCCATTCGGCCACAAAGTCTCCTCCTCACCTTTCTTGTACTCTCCCCATCTGACAGGGCCCTGTTTTGAAAGAAGTCATCTTGTGAGTTCTCAGCCTAACGCATTCGGGATCCTGAGAAGAAAGTTGCGTAAGCCTTTATGCTGTGGCTTTCAGATCCTATTTTTTCTGCATATAGAACCTGATCTACAGCTGCCCTCTGAGGGCAGGGTGGCAGGTGGGTGGGAGTGGGCCAAATCGCCGTCTGTGGCCTCGAAGTCCTGATGTGTAATCACAACTCAGCCATAGACTGTAATATGGCTATAAAGATCTCAGAGCCATAGTATAGGAGAGTTATGCCTAAAATGAAGTCCAATCTGTGATAAAAACAGCCAGCATTAATGCCACAAATATGTGACAGCGGGCAGAGAAATGACTGATTGGGGATGTTTATAAATATGGAAAGTGAAGCTGCTCATGGCATCCAATAGAGGGGGTTAGCAAAATGAAGACAGATGGCGGGCCATTAGTTCTCACATTCCTATATGGCTGCCAATCCACTGATGGCTGGCTGCTCAGCTTCATCACCAGCCTCCTGGTGGGGCCCTCCAGGTACTTCACAGGATGGTCTCCACCTCCTGGGTGGGTCTCCTCCCAGAGAACCACTGCTCATTTCCCAAGGATAGTTCTACAAGGACAGCAGTGTAAGCTGATAGCCAGGGAGACATTCCAAAGATGGCATTGATCTGTTAGAAAGACAGCCAAAATCCTGGGGCTTGCTCAACTGCTTCATGACAGTTTTCACAGAAATATAGGATATCATGTTGGGAGAATTTGGAGACTCCCTTCTAGCTTAGTTCTTCAAGTATTGCTAAGATGCCTTCAGTCTCCTTTTCCAAGTGATGAGAAACATACCTTTTCTTAAGAGGACCCATCTTTCTTTGGTATGGTGTTGACTATAAGTTAAAATTCTTTTTTGTTAGAGCTTCTAGTCTCTGGGCTGTGGCTACAACATGAATAAGGATCAACAATCTTCTTTCTCAGAAAGACCTACAAAGATCAGGAGACATCACAGGGCCATGGGTTGACATGGCCTTGGTCTCCTCAGCAGAACTCCAGGGACTCTATTCTTGGCTCACAAATCTAGTGTTTTTTTTTCTCAGATTAATCACAGTCCTAGCCAACTGTGGTGGTTTGAAAGAAAATGGCTCCCAAAGGAAGTGGCATTATTAGTAGGTGTGGCCTTGGCAGAGTAGGTGTGGTCCTGTTGGAGGAAGTGTGCCACTGCGGAGGCAAACTATGGGGTCTCATATATGCTCAAGCCATACCCAGTGAGACAGACCACTACTTCCTGTTGCCTGAGAGCCAAGATGTAGGACTCTCAGCTCCTTCTCTAGCATCATGTCTGCCTGCGTGCCGCCACGTCACATCATGATGATAATGGGCTAAACCTCTGAAAATGTAAGCCACCCCAATTAAATATTTTTCCTTTATAAGAGTTGTCATGATCATGGTATCTTTCCATAGCAGTAGAGACCCTAATTAATACAGCAACCCAGGCCAAGACACACCTTATTACAAAGTGCCCTGATGACTGTCACAGGCTCTGGGTACTGCAACACCCTGATGGTGTATCTTGTTCACCCTAAGTGTGAGGTTCACCTTGATGTATACTCACATGATTTTGCATGGAGTAAAATGTAGAAGGGCTCCTACTACTGGATTTTGCAGAGAATCTATAGTCAGTAAAACTAGGCAGTGTTTCACTCCCTCTTTTCCACCCTGCATAACCAAGGCTTTCCTCTCCAGCCAGTTAGACAATACATACTTTCAGGTTGTGTCTTCTCCATGCTATTCATTGGATGACTGACTATTCTGCTCTCAAATGCTGTAGGATTGAGAGAGCAACATCTGCACACCTCAGGCCTACCTCCATCAGTTGCTAGCCTCACTCTATCCTTGCATTTCTTTTGAACCCTTAAATAGCATTCTAGTCCTTACATTCAGCTGACGTGCTGGTACACAGTTCCGCATCCTGACTCCCATTCAGCGGACTTGCTGCTACACAGTTCTGGTTCCCTGCTCCCTGGCTGCCCTCTTGTGACTCTCTTGCTAGACTTCTGGGCCTTAACCATATCCTGTGTTCTGTTTGGATCACATTAACTTGCTCTCCCAAGGGCAAATGTCCTCTCCTTGAACCTTCTCAGTTCAGCTGCATACCTAGTGCCAAGCTGTGGGAAGAGTAAGTGCTCTGTATTGCCTTATCAAACACTCTGTATTGCCTTATCAAACACTCTGTATTGCCTTATCAAATGCGCTGTATTGCCTTATCAAATGCTCTGTATTGCCTTATCAAATGCGCTGTATTGCCTTATCAAACTGAATCCTTTTGATGACATGATGGCAAGCTACAGAGTTATTCCTTTCTATAGGTGACAAGACTGGGCACAGAGAATCTAATTAACTTCCTTATGGCTAAACAGCTAGTGAGTAATGAACCCAGTTTCTTACCCCAGTGTCTGGGTGTAGACACTGCCTTCTGCGCTCAGTCTCTTATGTATTCACCCCTAAATGCTTGTTCTTTCTGACCTGCCACCCTTTATAATAGTTTCCCTTTTCCGAATCCACAGTGTCCCTAGCGTACTACCCCTTTTCCCTTAACTCTTCATCTGGGACTTATCCCTACCAGAACAACCTTTTCAAAGAGCCCTTAACTCTTGTAGCTAGTTGGATTAAGCCTGAATCTGTATTTGAATACTTTGCCTTGGAGACCTAATTATAAAATACTACATTTTTTCCACATGAAATTTCATTATCTTTTCATTCTGCTAGCTTGACGAGATCTTTCTGTAATAGATCACCTGAGAAATTTGCTTTCCTTCTCAAATCCATGTCCTCTGTAAGTTTGATCAGTGTCGTCCATCACTGTGTCTTCATCCAAGCTGCTGATGGAGGTATTTAATGAGAAAGGACCCAGCCAGCATCAGGTGTACCCTGGCAGGCCAACTTGACAGCTTGATAGGGATCAATTAGTCATTTAGCACCTGTAGGTGTGTGTTGCCAATATTCAGGGTAACGTTTTTTTTTTTACCAATAAGAGCCTTACCGAAAGGTTCCTAAGATGCCCTCCTGAAATGTCCACTCACCGTGCCCGTTGCACTCCCGGCAGAGCAATGCCAGCTGAGGAAATGAGGTTTGTCTGACCTGAATTCATCTTAATAAATCTAAGGAAGTGGAGAATTGCTATTAACCCATAAGAGTCTATCGGAGTCTCTGCTTTAGAGTATCTGTCCTTAAGCTGTAGCTTAGGGAGTCCTGGATTTCCTTGGAGGCACTGAAGAGACTCCAGCCAGAGACTAGGGTCAGAAAGCAGACATGCTCTCGGCTGCCTTCATAAGAAATAATATTTTATACAACACAATAGCATTCAGTTGTAAGTCCTTTTTTTTTAAAAAAAAAAAGGGGGGGTGAAACTATAATTTGAAAGGCAGTGCTTTAAAAGGCAAAGCCATCTGTCTGTCTGCAGCCGTATTTGATCGCTATATTGACTGGTACGCAGCACACTCTGTTAGAGACGCCGTTATCCACATTTGTTCTTTGCCTCCAGAAGTACTACAAGGCGATAGATTATTAGATGCAATGTCTGAGGAAGTCCATTATTGAAACACACACTTCTAATCGTCTCCATAGAATCCTATTGTTTTTCTAAGTGATCTTCTCTGAGGCTATGTCCTTAACTCCAGGATTTATGGGGGTTTCCTGACTTTAGGGTATTTCCAAACACACACCTTCTTCACCCCTGTGATAGTCCTAATGAGGAAGATGCAATCATAGATTTAGCTCAAGGAAATTGATGCTAAGCAGAGGTTCTGACTGTAACTATACAGTCAGTAGTCAGAACACATTTCAAAAGTGTTGACCCAGAAGTCCTTGCAACATGCCTTTATCCAACATGGCAGCATCTTGTGTTCAGTGGGTTGAGCACTGATATTTCTGGGTGCTTCCAATGGGCTAGATGTTGTGCAAGGCATTTACAGAGATTAACTTCTCTAGTTTCACAGAATGCATGCCAACGGCAACAGTTTCACACTCTGTTTTGCAGAGGAATCTGAGGAACTTCTCCAAGGGTGCACAATAAGAAATCGAGAGAGCTAGGATTAAAATGCATACCATCTAGCCAGAGAGATTTTAATTCTAACAATTGTCTTTTTATTTGTACTAGCATTTAGCCTTTCAAACTTCTCAGGGGTGACTCCCATTGCTCTGTTTTGAGGGGTTTGGAAAGTGTATGGGTTCCCATATGATCTATATGTGAATCTATCATCAGGGATTAGCCCTTTCTTTTGAATTATGCCCCTTCCTTCCTTCCTTCCTTCCTTCCTTCCTTCCTTCCTTCCTTCCTTCCTTCCTTCCTTCCTTCTTTCCTTCCATGCGCTCGAGAAACTCAACTCTGGACTTCTCACATGATAGGCAGGTGCTCCACTGCTGAACTCCACCCTCAACTCAAGTTAGGCAATTTCTTTTGTTCAAGTGGAAGTGGTCTTTGGCCTTCAGCCAAGGTTTGATGTCAGTGAGATTCTCTCCAGTATGACCGTTTGAGAGCCAAACACTGAGATAAGAGGCCCAGATGCATCCATAACCTCTGTTTATTTGGGGGAGAGCATAGTGCTGGCACCTGCCCAATGGTGACTGCAGCTCTAGAGAACAGCACCCAGAAACGAAGTGTGCCCAGGGTCTCAAGGAGAGTGGGGTAATGATTTACCTGCCACCCATTTGCTATGGGTCAATCCTACCTCACACACCAGCATCCCATTGTTCCCTCCTATCTATTCCAATTGTGCTGAAGAACAGCTAAAGAGGGACAGAAGCCTACGCTATGTGTTTCTCATGTGAACAGAGCCGCACTCCGAAGTCCGTGGTGTTAATCTTATTTCTGATGGAAGTAGTTCCCCTCCTCTAATTGGCAGGGGCAGAGTGGGGAAAGGGAACACAAACCACAGTGACTCCTTCCTCCCAGCCCGGCTCCTCTACACTCACTGGAAGGCTGGTTTTCTGCCGACTTATTTATATTTCTATTGCCTATTGAGCAGGAAGGAAGATAACACTCCTGAATAGCATCAGACAAGGAATGAAATGAAATTTTAACCCTGGTGATGTAAGATGCATTGCACTTCTCCTTTCAGAGTCTATTTGCCACTTGAGATAATTCCATTGGAATCCCCAGGGTACCCAGTGGGCCTGGGAACAGAGGCAGATAGAGGTACCACAGGTCCTCTTAGCATCTGTCTCGTGGTCTTAGGAAGGACACATTTTTAGGATGGGCTCTGGTTGAGCTTGACTAGAAGAACTAATCTCTGAGTAATTCTGAGAGAGGAAATAAATAAGGTCATTTCTGCTCACAGTTGTGGGAAACTGAAGTCACCGAAAGCTTGTCCTCGATTCCTGTCTGGTGGTTCGAGTTCCTCTGTGCACTCTCTGGCCATCTGAGTATCACACAGGCTAACTTACAAGCTTTTATGGGGAGGCAGTAAGCAGAAGGCATTTTCTCTTTTCCTTTCCATGACTTGAAAGGTAGGAATTTTACAGATGGACAAACACAAAGAACGCAATGGTGAATCCTCAGAGCCAGAATGTACTGCCACTTTCCCTTCTTCCAAAGGTCAAGATTTTTATTAAAATGATATAAAAAGCATATGGCTGCAGGCACAGGATAGGATTCACTACACAGCTTTCTCAACCCTTTTCCAGGTTGCAGTAGTTGGGCTCTTAAATGTGCCCTCTCTGGTGACAAGGGTTTCCAGGTGAGGCTATTAGGAGATGGTAGGAGCTTTAAGAAAGGGGGTGAAGGTTCTTAGGTCACTGCAGCTGCGTCCATCAGGAGGACTAAAGTCCTGGTTGTTATGTCTGTCCTTTTTGTTCACAGGCTCATGATATAAGAGGTGACACACTGCCCCATGCCCCTCCTACAGTGGACTCTGCTGTCCCTGGCCTAAAAAAGCAATGGGCTCAGCTGCTCGGGGCTAAAATCCCAAGGTTTTGGAGTTCTCTCTATAAGTCAGTTATCTCAGGACCTGCTACAGTGATAGGAGACTGGTAGCTTTACCAGTGTCAAAGCCTCAGGTCTAGGACTCCCTGAACCTGTGAGGAAGAGGCAGAGTAGATTGACATGGGGTGATAACTCCCACTCGCCCATAGGCGAGCTTACTTCCTGAGTCCTGAGGCTCCTCCCCAGCCCCTCGTCTTGGCTCCTGAGCCCTGTGGAAGCTGACAGGCACATTTGAGTTTGGGGGCTGCAGACCCAACCAAGTTACAGAAGTCAAGAAGCTGTTTTATATTCCACCCACATCCAGACATGCTCTCCTTCATCAACTTGAGAGGGGCATATCTTGAGACACCGAAGAAGTTTTCATCTCCTCTTGATTGGGCTCTACAGCAGCTTGAAAAGCCTCTGCCTGAAAGTGAGAATCGTGTCACACCTTAATAACCTCATTTCTCAGGCGACGTGGGCCTTTTCAACTCCCCAGCCTCGGTGGGATGTCGAGCAGCCTGCCCTGTTTGTCTGGCATGCATTTCTGTTCAGGGAGCCATCTCTGCTGAGCTCTTCAGTGAGCCACGTTCATCCAAAGGGAAGGATGGACATGCTCAACATGAATGTTAGTGGCAGCTAAAAATCTGTCACACCCAGAATTGTAAAGCACAGCCAGGTGAAGGCAGAAGGAAGCAGGAGTGGGGACACTGTACCAACCAGTCAGGCTCCGCTGGGGGTGGGGGTAGGGAGGTTCAGACTACTTCTTCCCACCCCACAGAACAATGCGCACAAGCAGTCCATATCTGGCTGGACCATCTTCAAGTGCTGTGCACCAAGGAAGCTCAGTTCTGAGAGGTGATCTTGGGGACACGCCCATTGTATGTCCTTGTATAGTAGGGCAACTCTTGCAGGTCCTGCCGCAGTGGCTTCCTTAGGAAATCCTTGGGCAGACAGTTTCCTATCTAGAAGAGAGGGAGAGTGGCCTGCTTGTTTCCAAGCATCTGTCTTCGTGCCACAGAGCACCCAGCTGTACAAGGACCCCAAGCAAATGGGTACGGACTATTACAAGTGGCTCTGTGTGCAGATGGCTTGCAGTGAATTTGTAAAATATCTTAGTCTTGGTCCCCCTTATTGTAAACAGATCCAGTCTATTTCACATACACTGTGTCCCCAGCATGAGTGCCCTGCACAAAGACAGAGAGCTAGACATGTAGAAGACACCTTTCGTTCTTCATTATTTGTGTTCTCTCCCCCGCTGAACCCTATGATACCTAAAAGAAGTCTCTGCATGAGGCTTTTTGTGACCTACTTCTGAAAAGAAGAGTCTTGTGTTGTTTAATTAAATAGTGAGGGATTCAGAGTGCAGCCTTCGGTGGGAGGGGTGAGTGGAGGATCCACAACAGAGAGGGTTGTGAGGAGGGGGTCCCCCTTTGTCTTTTCAGACTCAGCTTGCAAACAAAGAATGGAGAGGAGACCAAAGGTCACAAGGAAAACCACTGTCAATGGAGCACAGTTCCTCCAGCCCTTGGACTAAGTGCTACCACAAGGAAGGAAGGGTTTTCTCTAGATAGCATATCCCTCCCACAAAGAACTAGGGAGCACTCTTCCCAGAGTTGCTCCCCACCACAGCAGGAAAAGCTTATATGGATTTTGGAGTGGAGCTTGGTTCTACTCCTAATAGAGCAAACATTCCAGCACTGAGAAATATGCACAGAACTTTAAAAGATAATTGAAATAAAGCTTTGCTAAATTTCTAAGCCTATCCTTGAACTCACTTGATTGTCCAGGCTTGCCTTGAACTTGTGGTTCTCATGTCTCAGCTTCTTGGAATGCTGGGAATACAGATCTTGATCACCAAGTACTTACATTGCTATTCCTTTTCAAATAATATCAGTTTGAGTCATAGAGCAGCTAAGTGACTTGCTAACAGCCATAGAGTGTCACTAGTTTCAACATTCTGGCTATTAGCAACCTCATTGCACCTCTTTTGCTGCTTTGGCTTGTTTCCATTTGCCTTGTACAACCAGGATGATGGGAGAAGTTTTGCGTGAACTTGGAGTCCCTTCCAAGTCCATTGTGCATGCTCCAGAAGAAGTATCTCTCTTTGTTGAGCAAATAACTTTGCATAAATTATTATTTTAGCTTGTACTAGTTCCCATGAGAATAGCATTCGACAAACTGATGATCTGAGTCACATTTGAAATCTGTTGTAAAAGCATCTTTCTATCACTGTCGAGTTTTCAAATGAATGTAGAATCTGTAAGTTCAATTCTCCCTACTCTTCAAGTGCCATAGACGTCTGTCATCTGTCACCTGTCTTTCCAATGTGCACCAAGCACCCTGAAGAGTGGGAATAAGCTTTAGACAGCATCCAGTTGGCTTTACCAGCTCAGTGCCTCCTCTCTCTAGCTGATCTTCAGTCATGGTTCTTACATGTTCTTATGCCATTGGATGAAACTGGGTGTGGGTCTGACATAGAGAGAAGAATGACTCCAGGATCCAAGGCAATGAAGACTCCTTTAACCAACACAAAAAGCTGGCTGGACAGAGAGTGTGGGGCCTTCTCTCATTGGGCTTTGGCAATAGGAGGTCCTTTATACTGGGTCTTGGTGCCAGGCTGTTACACATGTGTTTCAAGTGTAGTAGATGCTTGAGGAAAAGAAGGAATGAGTACTTGAAGGCCATGGTAATGCAAATGTGGTGGATATGCCTGTCTCAGGAAAGGAGGTGTTGTCCAGAGCTGGAACTAAGGATCAAGAAGGTTCTGGACTCTGAGTAAAGAGTAAAACTAGAATAGAAATTCTGGCCACTCTCTTTAGAATTTTCTGGAAAACTCTCCTGATTTACAAGAATTGAGTGAAGAACCCTGAGGCTGAGGTCTGAGACTCTGCTTTCCAGCAAGCTCTGGATGATCTGAGTACTTCTCTACTAGGAAACAGGGCTCAGAGGTCTTGAGAGCAAGAGTACAAGAAAGAATGAAACAATGAAATTATCCCTATGGGAATGCAGCAAACAGAAGCAGAGTAGGCAGGATAGAAGCTGAGCTTCTGGGAGCAGTGCCTTTGGTGGTCACCATAATGCAAGCCTCTGCTTGCTCTAACAAGAATTCCAATTCTGGGATATGTGAATCTGGAGCCTGGCTCTGTGAAGAGAGATGGGATATGTTGGTGTAAGATGTTGTGTAATATTATTTTAAGGTGTGTTGCTTTTGTTTATGCTGCATTTGTTTAACTCTGAAACTGTGTTTCTTTGTCTATCTAAAACACCTGATGGTCTAATAAAGAGCTGAACAGCCAATAGCAAGGCAGGGGCAAGGACAGGTGGGGCTGTCAGCAGAGAGTATAACTTGAAGGAGAAACAAGAAAGAAGAGAAGCAACAAGAGAACAAGGAGAGGAAGATGCTAGGGGCCAGCCTAACCACCCATCTGCCCAACCACCCAACCAGTCACAGAGTAAGAGTGAAAGTAAGATATACAGAAGTAAGACAAAGAAAAAGCCCAGAGGCAAAAGGTAGATGGAAAAATTTAAGTTAAGAAAAGCCATCAAGAAACAAGCAAGCTAAGGGCAGACATTCATAACCAAGAATAAGCCTCTGTGTGTGCTTTATTTGGGGTGGCAGCCCCCCCCAAGAGTAAAACATCACATATTTTGGCACCTAACATGGGGCTGTATTTCCATGGAGAGCCTGAGAAAACTGAAAAAAAAAAAAAAAGGTTAAAAAGGTTATAACTGGTCTTTCCAGGACTTGGACATTATCTCAGAATTTTCTCAGCAACCCCTGGGGAGGTCTTCATCCACAACTAGCAGAAAGCAGTATGGAGAGGACTGCACCCACATTCCCAAAAGAAAAGGGGGTGTGGGTGATCTTTGGTTATTTTGTGGATCATAGATATTTGTTATAATTTAGGGGAACATAGGACAAAAAGACACCTATTAATTTCAGCTATTTTGCATTGGCATAGATTTTGATATATGAATACAAATTCAAAGTCAAATTTATTACACTGTATATAAGATTCTACTCTTGTTTAAAGGACTTTTGTATATTGATATAAATTTAAGGTAATTTTTGTTACAACACACTGTATATATGTTTCTATTATTTAAAGGACTTTAGTTATTGATACAAATTTAAGGTAATTTTAGTTACAACACACTGTATATATGTTTCTACTCTTGTTTAAGGTATTATACCTAGGCAATTCATTTTAAAATGTAAGGTAATAGTCTCATTTCTGAAAGCTATTATTATGAACTATTTAGGATAATTAAGAAACACAGGTCAGTAGTTAGTCACATATAACAATCAAATTTGTAGATATGCTAGGTATGCTTTTCAGATCATATAGAGATATATTTTAAATAGAGGAAATGTCTTCAAACCTTTCAACGATATACAGAATATAGCATTTAAAATGTTTTGTTAAGTTATGGCTTCTCATGACAATTAGACACATCTGCTCCTGGCAGCACCAATTTACTGCAGAGATGATGGGCATTGAAGAAACTCTTTATGGAGTTTGCTTTCAATGTAGCAAGGTTAGCCATTTGGACAAAAAGCTCCTCTTACCTAGACTGCTTGACTGTGTGTTGTAGAAACTGGACAGGCAGGACCCACAGGAAAATGACCACTGAACATTGCCAAAACAAGGTGAGATGGTCCTTCAGGAAGAAACTTCCCAGAAGAAACTGCCAGATAGTCTACAGGAAGCAAGGCAGTAACTGACAAGCTGTCAATATAGGTGGAACAGTTTTTCAAATTTCCTGCTTTGTTAAAAAGTCTGCCAGATGCTATAGGACTGTAGGCTGAACATGGATACCCCAAATGTTGCAAAGGAACTTTGGGTGACTGTCCAGGCAATCAAATGTCTCTGTCATTTCTAGATTTTTTAGAAGTCATTTACAATGCAATTTTTTGTTTATTTAAATAATATTATATACTTCTGGTGCCTTTGATGGAGTTGAAGACTAGATACTTATAGTTTTCCTTAGATGTGATAGAAAGTAAGTTAGGTATAAAATTTTGGATTTACTAATATAGGATAGATTATGGAGTATTTTCTTTAAATTTACCAGACACAAATAAATTGGAATTCAGTACATCTTGAATGTAGTCTTTATTTGATAATTATTCTTATTTTATACAGTTTTACTATGTTAAAGTTAAAATTTTTCTTTTTTGCTTACAAAAAAAGGGAAATGTTGGGAATATTCTTTTAAGGTATCTTGCTTTTGTTTATGTTGCATTTGTTTAACTCTTTGAAAATGTGATTCCTTGCCTGTCTGAGATACCTGATGGTCTAACAAAGAGCTGAACAGCCAATAGCAAGGCAGAAGCAAGGGTAGATGGGTCTAGAGGGCAGCAAGGATAAATAGGAGAAATGAAGAAAAACAACAATGAAAGAACAAGGAGAGGAGGACACTAGCAGCCAGCCACCCAGCCACCCAGCCACCCATGGAGTAAGAGTGAAAGTAAGATAGACAGAAATAAGACAAGGAAAAAGCCCAGAGGCAAACAGCAAATGAGTTAATTTAAGAAAGAAATAAGCTAGGCTAAGGCCAGGCATTCATAACTAAAAATAAGCCTTCATGTGTGATTTATTTAGGATCTGGGTGGCAGCCCCCCGTCCCCCGCCCCCCACCCAGAAAAAAAAAGAGTAAAACATCACACAAAGGTAAGATATAACAACATCGGGGAGTGGGCAATGTGATAAAAGGAAGCAAGTACTACTGACATGTGTGGCAGTTTGTGCCAACCTTGAAAGCAAGGCTTCAAAGTGAAAAGGAGCCAATGACAATGGTCAAAGAGACGTACAGTCCCATGTATACAAAAAGTTCAGGAGACGCAAATGCATAGAAATTGAAAGCAGGTGAGCAGTTCCCTGGGTTAAGGGTGAAAGGGATTGAGAAGGGGGCAGATAAGTTTCGCAGGGTTCATTTGGGATAACGAAAACAATCTAAACTTGTGGCGATAGTTGCAAGACTGAGTATCACAGTAGCTAAACTCTTGTCAACAGAAATGGTACAATTTTATTAAATTTAACATTAAGACATTTCTAAAACAGTTAAATTAAATGTGATGTTTATTCTAATCATCATAATAAAGCTACTAAAAAAGATGCTGGTGATATGGCTCAGTGATAGAGACTTGTTTGACTACAGTCTTCTTGACACATTTGGGGAATCAAAATTGCTCAAGAGCCTGGATTTTATGTTATATTTACAGTATCTGCACCCCCACCTCATGGCAGGTATCATTGTGAGTCTGGTTGTGATTTGTGAGATCTTGTCAAAAAAAAAAAAGGAAAAGGAAAAGAAAAAATATGAAAAAAAGAAAAGAGAGGTAGGGAGCCATAGAGAGAAGTAAGAGGAGGCTTGGGGGCATAATTTAATGTTCACAGCTAGAAAGAGTGGGTGAGTAATGTCACATGTGTTTGTAAGGGTCTCCACTACCACAAAGAGTCCTCATAATTCTTTTTTAAAGATTTATTTCTTTATTATGTATAGTGTCCTGCCTGTATATATGCCTACATGCCAGAAGAGGACGCCAGATCTCACTACAGATGGTTGTGAGCCACCATGTGGTTGCTGGAAATTGAACTCAGGACCTCTGGAAGAGCAGCCTGAGCTCTTAACCTCTGAGCCATCTCTCCAACTCAGATTCCTCATATTCTAAATAGCGTTGTTGATAGTCGAGGATGCTGAGTGCTTTCACTGGCCCCGGTGAGGAAAGGAGGCGCTGAGAGAAGAGGGGAGCCAGACTAGATCTGGAAAGATTTGCAGGAGAGCTCTCCTCTGATCATTCCAGACTGGTCTCCAGGGTGGCTTTGGAAGCCCCTAAAAAAAGAGTGTTCGCCCTCCTGCCTTGAGAGAAGTTTTCCATTGAGGTTGGCCTTCTTGTTAGTGTGATTGATCAAAGTACTCAGTGGTCACTACATGGACTGCGGGCATGGCATAACCTGACAAAACATGGACAGTGTGTTTCACACATGTGCTCCAGACCTGACTCTAGGCTGCACCCCTCTAGACACGCGATGACTGCCTTCTCGCCAAGCCTGTTTCCCCATCTGTGAGGTGAAGAAGTTACAGAATGTGAAGAGTGACATGCCAGCTAATTGTCTAATCTGTAGAATGGGTCTAAAGATTAATGAGAGTCAGTCCCGGTCTCAGCTCAGAGAGTACCAGGTGTTCTAGAAGGACCCATTGGCTGCATCTTTTCGTTACCACCTGCTGAGTGGAGCTTGCTCACGTATGCAGACCTTCTAAATAAATCAGGTGCGTTCAACTCAGTTTTCTCACTTAACGCAGGAGAACTTTCCTCCTGTATCCATTCACGGGGTGAAGGCTCAGGGAGTGTTTGCTGCAGTAGTAATAACAGTGGTAATAATAGTGACACCCCCACTATTGTTTACTTGTATTCGTCCCACAAGTAATTACTGAATGCTATGGTGGCATTCCCATCACTGCAAATATTTGAAAGACTTTTAGGTGCCTGAAAACCAAGACGTGCTTCATCTTGCTCACCTGTTCCTCCGTGGCTCATACTGGCTTATCTTGGAGGATAAATGGGATGGGTCCATCCATTTCTGAGGCTACTTAGGACAGAAGCATGTAGACCTCTGCATTTGCATACCTGAGCCCATACAGGGTCACATCTGGATCTCTGATATCAGTTTTACACAAACTAATGCTTGGTCACATGATCACCCATGAAATTCAAGGGTTAATAGAATGGGCCTGGGAAAACCTTCTGACAGTAAGGTTTCACTGGGGGGCCGTGTACCTTTGACACATGGATGCAGTGTATACCAACCAAGTTCGAGCAATCAGCATTTCTATCTCTTTCAAAACTCATCATTTCTTTGCGTTGGGAACCTTTGGGTTCTTTCATTTCTTTGTGACATACATAGCACATTGCTAAGAGCTGCACATCCGCTACTTGGTGTAGATCACGGGATGTAACTGTGCCTTTGTAACAGGGCTCTGAACCTGATGCTCAGCCCATCTCTATGCCCACCCTAACCTATGCCTCGGGTGACCTCTGCTCTTATCCCTACTTCTGTGAGCACAACTCCACTTCCTCATGTGTGAGAAAAGGTGTGATTAGTTCTCTCATGCCTGGCTTGCTTGATTTCAGATAATGGCCTCCAGTGGGAGACTTTTTAAAGTTTACTTGGTCAGAGTTCTCTCAAGTTCCTCTGGTTAGACTCTTAAGTCGCCCTAGGTTATTAAGCTCCTCCCATTCCTATGCACTGCCCCCCTCCATTCCAAAACATTGGAGTTGACCAGCTCCTCATCTGGAATAGAACTGGAGGGTTTTCCAAACCTGCTGTCTCCAGTTGGTTACTCTTCCTTCCCAAGTCCCCCTCCCAGCCCTGCCCCCCTAGAGGGTGAAAACTCAGCAGAGCCATTTTTCCAAGTTTGGAATGTGTGGCATCTCAGAGGAACTGCCCTCACTTCTAAAGCTTCCTCAGTGCAAGGTACTACCTGGCAGGACTTCTAATCACAGGCGATTGATATTCTACTGAGCATCTTGGAAAATAATCCACAAACAAGAGGCTGCGGGCTATGAGTGTCTCTGTCTCTTTCTTGCTCCCTCTTCTCCAGCTCTCTTTTAGAATCAGCTTACAGCTTCATAAAAATACAGCCCGAGCCAGAGCAGAAAACCTTAGCACTTTACCCAACAATATTATCCTTTTAAGAGTTTTATTAATCGGTTTAAGGTTATGCTGCATTTGGCTAAGAGGTGCAAGGTGCCTTCCCCTGCTGACAAGATTGTCCTTGCATTTCAGGAGTTGGCACAGTTGGCTCAATTAACAGAATGGCCGGCAAAAGAGGGTCAACCTCGGAAAGCTCAAGACTCACACTGCGTGTATGATGAGTTGAGCAGCAATTTCGCTCTCCTGCTGCATTCTGCCTACACACAAGCATGTTCACTGAATGCACACACACATGCAGGTGGGCACGTGTCTGCATGCATGCAGACACACCGCACACACACACACACACACACACACACACACACACACACAGCAGAGCACACCGAGACTCTCCCCAGGAGACAACAGCATCAAGGCAGAATAAAGGCTCTCTTGTTTGTTTTTATCTCCTTGCTGTTAAAGAATTTGTAATACATTCAGCAAGGAAGACTGACCGGCTTGAACAGGCCAATGCACCTGTCAATTTAGCAGCATCATTTGAGCTCAATCAGTGTGGCGCTGGAGGAGTCCCCTAAATGTTTAATTTCTTCCAGCCCCATAAGCGCTGTGATAGGTCTTATCAGGATTGTATTGACTGCGCAAAATGAGGCCTGGTGTGGAGCAGTTTTCTTGACAGGAGAGACGTTAAAAGCACACACCAGGAACCCGCTTAACAGGTTTCTAATAATATCATCTTCTATTGGCATCCCATTTTCATTCCTGACCACTGCAGTCCTTTGGCGTGCACGTGGGTGATTCATCCTGCCCTGAGAGGCAGTGTTTTCAAGCTGAGGGCTGATAAGGCCGCAGGCAGAACAAAGGTAAGGCTTCCTCCCCTTGATGATCAGCTCAAAGAAAGGCCTTTCTTCATAATGCTAAATTGCATGTGTGGTTTTGAACTCTGGGAACTCTGGATTTCAGCAAAACTCAGGTTGATCAGACATCACATGGCACAGTGCCCTGACAATGTGGCATCCTTTTCTCAAAAAACATTCTTCTAGGACATGCACAAAATGATTTAAGTGTAGACCTGAATTTTGTTCTGAACATAAGAAACATGAAAAATAACGTAACCACTCATGACCCGAATCCCATTCACAGTTCATACAAGTGTCAAAAAAAAAAAAAGCAGAATCCTGAGTTATCCTCTGACCTCCACACACAGGCCCCTACCTGCATGTTCACACACAAGTGAGTAAATAAGTAAATCATTACAAAATGTTCCACACAACGTGAAGGATGCTGGGGATTACAATGCACATGGGCACACTGGCAGTAGGTGAAGAAATGGCCTCCCACTTGCCTTAGAAAGTGACCTAGAAACTTCTCCAGATTGAGGAACTCAGTCTGGACCAGAAAATCAAGGTTGGACTTTTCCAGACAGAGCCTAGAGTAATGCCATTCCAGACAGAGTAGCAGAGACACCAAAAGGCACTAAGTATGGGGAATAAAATGTTCAGTAAACAATGCCACTGTGACCAGAGATAGATGAGGAGTTAGCCTGGGCTGTGAGGAGTACACAGCCTGCACAACCATCGTGCGTGACTGGGTATCTACTCATGGGCTTGTCATTTTCACTAAGCTTGTCGTTTCTCAAAGGAGAGGATCACAAGCACTTGAGACTTGAGAGGTGGCAAGTGCCACACGGTGCTTCGCACTGTTATGACACCACAGGGGACAGGCTCTAGGGCTTTCAGTAAAGGAAAGAGTGCTGTGACTTGGAAATCTGCACATGAAGCAGACTTGAAGTGAGGTATGTCGGGAGATAAGTATGGATGTGCTTGTGTGTATGTGATTATGTAAGGGTGATAGCACATTTGAGTGTATGACTGTTAAGAGAGCTCCTGTACATTTGAATGTATGTGTAAAAACATGAGACATGTGTGCATATACACGTATGTGTATGTGTGTTAAGAATATTAATGAAGGAAGCTAAGCCTGCAGAAAGAATGAAAGAAGCAAATGTGTTTTGGAGGGTTACTAAAAGGGGGTATCTCATGTCAAGTGTTTCTACCATAAAAATAAAAACAAACAGTAAATAGAGTATGGGAAAGAAAAGAGACACAAGGGAACTCTTGGATCTGTTGGTTGTAGCTATGGTTTCAGGGGTCCACATATCTGTCCAAACTTTCCAATCTCTGTGCATTGATTATGTGTAGTATATGTCAATGTTACCTCACAAAACTTGGGTGGAGGCTGGGGAGATGGACCCATGGATAAAAGTCTTGCCACAAAGCACAAGGACTAGAGTTTTGATCCCCAGAACACTAACAAAGCCAGGTAGACATGGTAGATGCCTGTTATCCCAGCACTCGAGAGGCAAAGGCAAATGATCTCAAAGTCAAGCTGGCTAGCTGGAATAGCCAGAATGGGCAAGCACTGGGTTCAACAAGAGACCCTGACTCAATAAAGAAAGTGTAGAAGAACTGAGAAACAAACTAGACATCAACTTCTAGGCCCCCATACACATGCACTTATAGGCACTTGTACCTGCACACACATGTGCACCTACATGCATTAGAGTATTATAGACATAGTACATACACACACACACCTGGGAATGTGAAGGAGGGAAATCCCAAAAAGCAAGCGGATCCTGTCCCTTTCTCTATCTTGTGAGCATTCAGGTAAATAGCCTTGTGCAAGCCAGGAGACAAGTCCTCGCCAGAACCCAACTGTGCTGATCCTTTGACCTCAGACTTTTAGCCTCCAGAGATAGGAGAAGCAGACCCTGCTGCTAAAGAGTAAATTAGTCATTGAAATTGGGGGTGGCTCAGGACCCAGCTGCCCCTAAAGGAGTAGAAAAATTGGTCTCTTGATTAGACAGTCCCTTCTGCAATGAAGTGATCTGGATTTTGCATTCTTAATTTCCAAGTCACATTCTATAAGCATAGACAATAAGAGCCTTACTCTAACATCTTAACATTTGGAGGCAGCCCACAGTGGTTCTCAGCCTGTGGGTCATCTCCCCTGGGACTCAGTTGATCCTTTCACAGGGGTCATCTAAAAACATCATCAGAAAACATAGATATTTACATTAGAATTAATAAGAGTAGTAAAATTACGGTTATGAAGTAACAACAAAAATAGTGTTATGGTTGGGGGTGGCCACAACATGAGGAACTGTATTAAAGTGTCATGGCACTGGGAAAGTTGAGAACCACTGCCAAAGACTGGAAAAGTGTCCTAGAAAACACACACACATGGGTTACTTTCCAATTACCCAGTTTTTCAGCCCAGGATTTCTGTGCTCAGTGATACAGCTGTAGGGGCACCCACAGGCCCTCTGAAGAGACATGGAAGAAGCACTGTGACTTTGCTTTAGGGGCCAATGTGAAACCGACTTGGGGAGTCAGGCAATTCATTAAGACAGGGAAATGAAAGGGACAAAGGCTATCAAGGCCCATCATCATTTTTATCTCCAAGCGGAAAACAGACTGCGGGTCTAGAAGAGATATTTGATGGGATGCAAGACCTCAGTTTGATGCTTTCAATAGAGAACGTGCCTAATTATTTGATCTCCACCCAAGAGTATTGTATTGACTCTTGTTTCTTAAAGATAGCTGGCTTCTATGCCAAGCCAAAGGAGGGGTCAGGAGCTAGAGGGAGGGATGTTATGAAAGAGTAGCCCCGTGGACGCCACAGGTGGGATCTTGGCCTGGGCCACCTAAGTTAACACTCTGGAGTCCTAGGAGAGGTAGTGATGAACAGGGAAGGGGGAAGGGCAAAGGAAGAACGGCCAGGGAACACTGAGGCATCAGAAGTGTTTGCCTGCACTGTTCCCCAGAGGGGTTGCAGGAACTTCCAATTACTTCCACAGTGATGTCCTTGACAAATGGAAAACTTCCTCACTCTCCAATAAATTGCTTGCAGTTAAATTTAATATATTTTTTCCTTCAGAAAAGAAATAATCATTAGCCTCAGAAGCAAAACTGGAGTTAAGGCTCCAGTAATATAATAATAATAATTTGCACTCACTCGAGTTCTTCCAGCAAAGGTCTCCAAAGCTTTGCCAAACATTAATTAATTAAGCCTTGCCGGTTGCCCCCAGGAGGCAGGTAGCTATTATCTCAGCTTTCCAGATGTGGAAACTGAGTCTCAGGGAGGTGAAAAGGATTTGCTCAAGGTCACTGTGGGAATGAGAAGCAGGGTAGAGATTGAAATCCCAGCAGCATGCTAGATCTCCGGGGATCCAAGCTCAGAAGGCGGGGGCTTGCCATAGCTTTGTGGGGGAGTAGGGCTGGTGTGCCCCATACTGTTCTGGACCTGGGGGACTCAGGTCCAGTAATGCTGCATGAGAGGACAAAGCAGGCTCTCCACCCTTCCCGTTTTTAGTTGTAAGCTAAAACTTCACTGCCTGAAGCTCAGCACCATACAGTTAAAGACTGGAAATGGACATCGAGGAGAGAAAGCTCCACGTTCCAGTTTTCCCGGGATTATTCACATATAACCCTTGTCCCTCTGTGTTAGGTTTCTGTAGATATTAAAATCCAGATCAAGTTGAGGAAAGCGGACCTCAGGCCCAGAAGGAGAGCCTCCAGAGAGGTCGCCTTGAGCGCCTGCCATCTATTGATCTGATCCACTAGAAATGCCCTAGGCCTTGCCTGGACCCCTGAGGAATTTGGAGGGCATGATTGCTTATGGGGAGAACAGAGAAGTCGGAGCCGCTCCCCTCCACGCCTGCTTTAGCGTCTGACAAATATGAGGGAGGATCCGGCCCTCCCTGGCCTCCATCTTGGGTGCCGCTAATAGAAGGTTGGGCATTTCCTTGTGAGATTACACTTGGCGTAATGAATTTAATTCCTCCATTCCCTCTCTCTCTCTCTTCCCCTCACGGGACCGCAGCTTCTGAGAGTTTATCTCCTGGAAGATGAATCGCCCAGAGACGCCTGGTGCATCTTTCTTTACACTTCACCTCCTCCACTGCAGATGAGAAATAGACTTTCCCCTCATCCATCATAAGTCAGCGTGACAGGGCTGTAGGTCCTGCGGCCTGACCTACTGCATCTTGTCTCAGCCCGCTTCAGTGCCCCGCTGCTTCCTTGGGATTGGTCAAGACATTTATAAAAGATTTGAAATTATAGTCACACCAAATCCCCCCCCCCATAAAAGCAAGTTAAAAATAATAACAATAAAGAGCAGAAAATAAATCAGAACCAAAATATAAAGAAGAATCGGTCCAGATTTCTTGATTCTGGATTGTTCTCTTTCAATGGGATATTGTGAAATGCTAAGGAATCCATTCATTTTCTTGACACCTTATCAATCTTTAAACTTCCCTAGAGGACAGAGGGTAAATCCCGTTTGCTTGATTTCACACCTCAGGAAAGTGAGACAAGAGAAGGTGAGGACTGGGGGGGTTATAATGAAGGCCATACAAATTAGGCTTTCTCTCTTTCTCTGGCAGGGCGCACCACGTGGAAGGGTGCAGTGAAGACTTCTGGGTGGTGGGCATAATGGATATAAACAGGACTCAGCAAATCGTTCTACCACACCACTTCCTGCCGTGCCCCAATGGGGACCGAAAGAATAAAAACAGACTCTCATTTTAACACAGGAAGTTGTCACTTGAAATGCGCAGGAAAAACCCCAGAGGAGTTCAGACGAAAGACCTGGGTTTCATACGAAACTGGGATGAAAGGAACAGAAAAGAACCAGGCTGTACCTTTCAGCCTTTGGGAGAAGAGCCGAGACTCAGCTTCTCATCTCTAAAATGGGAAAACCTTTGTTAATGAGTGACCACTGTGTGGAGATTTTCATGGAGATTCCACCATCTCCAGGAAAACTCAGAATGAACCCAGTTGGCCTGATGAGTGGGGTGTCCTTTTCTTTGTGGGTCAGGACAAAAGAAGACCCTTTTGGAAATGTTTCTATAGACCTTGAGGCTGTTCAATGGACAGGCTGTCTGTTCTCACGGACACCATGTAAATAAGCTAGGCATTCTCATCCTGGGATGGTAGCTCAGCCTGGCTGCCTTGGACCTAGTCCACATATAGAAATGCATTAGGGAGAACAAAAGGGAATGTGCTCGAGTGGGTAGCCACAGCATTTGTGCCTGGTGTGGCCACAGCGAGTTTTTCACAGTCCCATGGAATGTTCTTTTTTTTTTTTTTTTTTTTTTCTTCTCGGGTGATCCTGGCAGGAGCAGGAAGGACCTTGGCTTTTAAATGTTATTGGAAGATTTAATTAAGCACCATTTGAAATTTTTGAATGGAAACTGCCACATTACTCATGATTATTATCCATTTTCTTTAAACATAGGGCCAACTGCTAAGTGTTAGGCACAAGCCTGGAAATTACAAAAATATTCAGATATCCATTATCTGGCATTGTGTTGCCAAGCATCCTGTCTGATTATGGGATGCCTGTTGGAACAGATGGGCCTTCCATGGGGCCCTTCTAAGCCAGGAATCGCAGACATATTGAGTCCCAGTGAATCCATGTGTCCAGGGCTGCGGCCACTGCAAAGAACCCATTACGGCTCTTGACAGGGCTTCTTCTTTGCAAAACCTGGACAGTCCCACCCACAGCCAGCTTCTGATTTCTGTGACACACAACAGAGAGGACAACCTTGACTTGGGGGGCATTGCATCACAGGCAGAAATCTGTCTGGGGGGTTTCCAGGTGACCGGGACAGTTGGCATAGGGACACAGGGAGCATAGAGCCCATTGTAAGACTCTATTCGAAGCTGCTAATGCAGGTGCTTTGACATAGAAAAACTGCCTTCATTTCAACTTCCTATTTATGAAAAGTTTACAGAAAGCTTTGGAGCCAAAGGAAACAAATTTGGTAAACACGGTAAGTAATAGATTCAACAAATACAGCTAAGGATAAAGGACTAATTTGCATTTAATGAGACAGCGATTGTTTATTAAATAAGAAATGGTTGTGCTTATGAAGATGGCCTTAAAGGTTTTTTTTTCTGAAAGAATACATTAAGCTTTTTCATATTCAAAGACGTGACTGTAGGAATGGAGGGAGAAGCCTGCAGAATGCATAAAAAATATAGGGAGCTGATAACTCCCTCTGAAAATTTAGGGCACTGGACAAAAATGTAATGAAAAATAAATTCCACAAAAGGTTCTCTTCCATGGGTGTTATACCACAGGCTGACCCCAAAGTATTGATTTTTTTTCAAAAAAATACTATATGATTACTAGAGAATTGATGGCATGTTGGAACATATATTCTGGCCTTGACCTTGTATAATGGATTTTTGAATCAAAATTTCTTCAACTGTGCTTACAACTGTGGGAGTCTGTGTTCGCTGTGGCTGTCCCTGTGGTTTCTGAGGGAGAAAACACTGAGGTTTCCCATGTAGAACGCACCCTAGCCTCTCATAAACAACAAGAGCAAACAAAAGTCCAGCCCACAGGTGGGCCCTTTGCAGCGTACAGAAGCCAGCTGGATCATGGGCTTAGTTCAAAACTGTTCCCTGCAGGACATTCTAAAGTCACTTGGTCCAGTGATTTTGCTCTGTCTTCTGGGGGGGGGGGGCAAGTTGTTTTTAATTCACTTTTCCGTGCCTCCCATAGCACCACAAACAGTCAGAAAGGTTGAAGTGTGTCTAGCTGGCCGTCTTTGGGGTCAGATGGACAGGATAACTATGTTCTAAACAAGAGTAGATGTGGTGTTTCCACTATCAGGTAAAACATTTAAGAGGAGGTGTTGGGTAATTTCCTTTTATTTTTATTTTTTATCTTTTATTTTTCCATATTTTCTCAGTCATGATGTGATGGTGGTCCCTTGGGAACTAGACAGGACGTGATAGTGAACAACACTGGTCCAGACCTTTGGAACTGGATGTAAAGCTTGTGCTCAAGTAGACACCCTTACCCCAAATTGTATCTATTTATCTGAAAAAGAGATACAATTCCACCTTGGTGAAGCCCTGTAGGTAGAACAGGCTGACTTCAGTTTCTAAGAGGGCACTTAGTCACCAAGACTGTGATGGTTGTTCTTGGTTGTCAACTTGACTACGTCTGAAATTAACTAAAACTCAAGCAGCTGGGTGTACCTGTGAGAGGTTTTTCTTCTTCTTCTTCTTAATTAAATCATTTGAAGTGGAATGATTCACTTTTAATCCAGATCTTTCAAGGAAGGAAGGGCCACCTTTAGCCTGGGCTACCCCTTCTGCTGACAGCCTATATAAAGGCTATGGAAGAAGGAAGCATGCTCTCTTTGCCTGCTGGCCCTCACTCTCACCGTCAAGTCCTTTACCGGCATTAGAGTCTACTTCTTTGGGATTCTGGCATGTACTGAAGACCATCTTAGACATCCAGCCTCATGGATTGAACAACGACTGGATTTTTAGACCTTTTGTTGGTGAACAGTTAGCCATTGCTGGACTAGTTGGACCATAGACTTTAAGACATTCTAGCAGATCCCATATATATGTTTATTTACAATATTAAATATAATCATTTGATATAAAATAATTAAATATAATTTACTATCCACACTATAACTTTATGTATCTACTATAAATATGTATTTTTCACTATATCTGTTCTGTTCCTCTAGAGAACCCTGACTAACACAGGCCTTTGAAATTAACAGATTTTTTTTTTATGCACCATTGTCTGTTTTAACTACAAACTTTTTAGTAATTGGAACTGTGTCTATCAGATTTGAGGCTGTGTGGCCACCTGTTGTGTAAATATTGCCTCCGAATTAAAACATTCCCTCCTGGAGTGAAGACGAATTCTCACCAGGCTTAGGAAGCTAATCAAAATTGTGTGACTCAGAAAGTTACAAAACTTAGTTATAATCGCTGTCAACAAGCTGGGGACTGGGAGAGGGAAGGCTCCAGGGAGGTGGGGCACTGCTGCTTGGAGCTGCCTGTAAGCTGGGCAGGGCACTCCTAAATGCTAGAGTGGACTTTCCCACAATGCCGCTGGCCAAGTGACAGCCATACTTCTGTAGGTAACCCCGATATGCTGGCTCAACAAACTAAACTTGAATGAAATTATCTCTTCGCTCTGTGATCCAGGCTCTCTCTGGGGTGAGTGGAAGCCTGTTCATACAACACCACTTTCTCAAATAAAATCACTGGAGGGAACAAAACGGAACCGTTATCAGGAAGTGTTAAACAAAACAAAAGTTGATAGAGAAGTTTCCAGAAACACTGGATGAAAGCCCCATCTGTAGTTAAGTACTCTCCTTTCTTTTTGTGTGAGGTGGAGGGAAGCCAGGACAGCGGCACACCAGGAAAGGGTTTCTCCTCCAGTACCATTTACAAGGTTGGCTTTTTGTTGTTTTTTTTATTTGTTTGTTTTTAATAACGGGAATATTGTTTGGAATAGCTGTGTGTTCACCTAAACAGAATGAGAAGAAACCCTTTAAGTCCGGTCTTGAGGAACTCGGCTTATCAAGGAAATCTGAGTCAGCAGAGGAAGTGCTGGCTCAGTGAAAGAAGCAAAAACGGCCTTTATTCCTGCCTGATTTCCCTTCCTGAGCACCCTGACCTACATTCCATAGTGAGCCCTTCAGTTATAATATATTTTGAATTTGATTTTGATTAGAAAAATGGTTCACACTAAGCTAGGCATGGTAGCAAGTTCAAGGCCGACCTGAAATGGTTCACACTAAGCTAGGCATGGTAGCAAGTTCGAGGCCAGCCTGAATTGCGTTGGGAAAGCTTGTTTGGAAGAGAAGAGAGACAATGAAAATGTTCAAACAACATAAGATGACAAAACTCTCCCAAAGATCCTTGAATCTGGTTCAACAACTACCACATTTTGCTTTATTGCCTTGCCTGTGCTTTTGTTTTCTTTCGTCATTATTACTACTTTTGTTCTTTTAATTTTGTAATTTCAACATGAGCCAGACTGAAAACAGAAGGGAAAACGTGAACATGATGTCCAGTTGCCTTGGTAACACTTGCCTGGTACCCCAATGCTTACATTTCATACCAAGCATCAGCTACTCACATTGTTAGAACCCAGCAGACCCCATAAGCAGATGATATTCTGGAATTTCCAAGCAATCACCTTGGGATGGGCCAATCATAAGAAAGGCATAAATATAACCAAACTCAAAAATAAAACAGACTTGTAATTCTTAGGATAAGATAGGAGGCAATGGAACCTTCTGAGATAATAGTTCTCACCCCACTGTAGACGATGGTGTCTATGGTTAAGCCACCCTGAATGCACCCAATCTGTTCTGAAGGAAAAGAAACTCACGCAGTTTAAACATGGAGAACTGTCAAGCTTTGGATATTGATGCAGGATTTTACAACCCCCCCCCACACACAGAGGCATTGTCAGAACCTTACAGTGAGGTTGCCACAGGTAAATCAAGTACACCAATTAAGAGCCACAATGGTGAAAGGGTGCATTGTGGTGGCTAACATGGGGATGACAGTCTACGTGCTTTGCTGCATCTACATTTCTTATAAGAAACGCAAACATGAGTTACAACCCAAGTACACTGAAGAGGGAGGGTGCTGTGGAATAATCCTTCCACACTCTATATAAATCATGCTCTGATTGGTTTAATAAAGAAGCATACTGACCAATAGCAAGGAAGGATAAAGTTAGGCAGGACAATTAAACTGAGGACTGGGATGAAGAAAGGCAGAGTCAAAGAGAGATGAGCCAGCTGCCAGGGAAGCAAGGTGCTAGAGGGCAGGTAAAGCCATGAGCCACATGGCAATACATAGATTAATAGAAATGGGTTAATTTGAATGTAAGAGCTTGATGTAGGATTTCCCTCTGTATGCTGTGATTATGTTTTGTTACCATTGGTTAATGAATAAAGCTGCTTTAGTTTACAGCAGGGCAGAATAGACTAAGGTTTGAATTCCAAGCAGATACAGGAGGAAAGAAGGCATAGTTAAACAAACACCATGTAGCAGCCGAAGGAGACAGACGCACCCTGGAACCTTGCCAGTAATCAACAAGCTTTGTGGTATATACAAAATAATAGAAATGGATTAATTTAAGATGTAAGAACTACCTAGAAATAAGCTTAAGCTATTGGGCAAACAGTATTATAATTAATATAGTTTCTGTGTGATTATTTCATATCTGGGCAGGCGGGAACAAACAAGTAGCCTCTGCCAACAAGAGCTAGTTATCAATAAGCCTGAACTATCAGCCAAACATTTTGTAATTAAGATAAGTTTCTGTCCCATAAGTGTTTATGGAACAGAAAAGCTCTGCCTCCATTTATAGAAGGTTACTACACTCTTGAACAGTTGCCTGCCTAGCTCCCATTCATGAAGAATTCAATTGTGGCAGAATCTTTTCATAACTTGTTTGAGAACTAATGTCCAATAAAAGGTGACTTGTTCATCTTTTTTACAAATGAAAATTATAGATGCTGTCTTGCTGTCAGGCATGTGTCTCCAAGATAATCCAAAATTTTACAAGCTCTTTGGCTACGTATTTCTAGGTCCCTGTGCCCTAGGCTGACCAGGGTAGGTTTGTCCGATTGCACACAATCATGGGGAAAGTCAGGGACTAGAGGACTAACACTGGGTCTATGGGATGACTTTTGCTTCTATGTCCCAGTACCCAACAAAGTGTTTACACACAGGTCAGTTGAGAATGAGTTTCACAGATGGGTGACTGCTCTTAAGTAGGTTCTATGTTCTGATCTAGAAAGTAGCAGGACTGTGGCCCTCCAGAGCTCTGCTGTGAGCTGCACTGATGCTTTATTTATGCATTTATTTTATGTACATAGGTGCTTTGTCTTTATGTATGACTGCACACCAGAAGAGGGCATTGTATCTCGTAGGACTACAGTTATAGATGGTTGTGAGTCATCATGTGGGTACTGGGAATTGAACTCAGTACCTCTGGAAAAACAATCAGTGCTCTTAACCCCTGAACCATGTCTCCAGCCCTAAGGCTCAGTTCTTGCTACATTCCTGTTTCATGCTGTCACCAAACAGTTTCTCTTTGATGGAAGTTTCTGTTCTCAATCTCATTCAACACTCTCCACTAGCCCTTTCATTAAAATTATACAAGAACTATGTAATTGTGTAGGCCACACACAGTCAACAATGTCCCCACTGCTAGGGAGCTGACAGTCAAAAGCAGAGACCCATGTATTTGTGTGTGTCATATGACAGAACTGATAAAATACAATCACATTGATTTCTCCCCAGTTAGAAATGACGCACAACTATTGCAAATGTCCCTTAATCTTTGTTGGGGATCACAGCCCAATAAATCCACCATAAATTGAAAATCTTGTTAAATCAAAAATACCAAGCCCAAAATGTACTTAGTACATCTAGTGCACTAAATACCGTAGTCTTGAACATGCTTAGAAAGCACACATCAGCCTTCTGTGGGAAGATACCTCACATGAAGCTGACTGCACCATAAAGAGTAGCTCATGGCGTTTGCGGATGGTTGGGCCGAAAGTCAACAACTGAACTGCCTCTCACCCTGTTCCAAAGAAGAAAACCATTTGATTGAGCCACCAGAACTTGGGAACGCTTGGATTCATTTGGAGTCAAGGAACTGGGCTTTGTAAAGGAAGAGGTCTGGGTGGGTGGCCAGGTTGGAGGACATTGGCAGCACCACTGCCTCATATCGACAGAAGGAACCAGGTCTTCTTCAAATCTGGAATCATGGAATCTTGTCTCTTCCTTAAGGGAGGAGCTTAAAGATCAGAAAGGTGAGTCTTGGTCTATTCCCCTCTTTCTCTTCTCTTTTCTTCCCTCCCTCCCTTCTTCTTTCTGGACTTTGCTATATAACAAAGACCCCCTTCTTCCCACTCCCCTCTCTTTCTTTCCCTACTTCCTCATTCTTTTTCTCCCACTCCTGCCCCCACCCCCTTTTTCTCTCCCCTTGCCCCTCCCAGTCTCTTTTTCTTAGCATTCCTGGGGGGGGTTCAGCCCAGCACTTGGGACAGACTAGGTCTACTACTGAGCTACATGTCTAGCCTCTACTTTCCATCCCTCTTAGCCAAGCTGATAAATTCATGGGATGACTTCGTGCTTACAGGACAACTCTTGGCCACAGAGACACATGGAACAACCTCATCTGCTCACTTCAAGCACAAGTCCTCTCTCATCCTCCCCAAGATAAGTGACTTAGTGGGAGAGATAAGATTTGCCTAAATGTTTCTTTCAAAATACTGGAGTGAGCCTCCTCTGCCTGCCACGGAACGTTGATTTCTCAAAGAGTGTGTTGCAGTTCACCTGGATTTCCTCTTTGCCAGCACAGGCACTCACACATATTAACACCAGACCCCGAGACACAGTATACAGGATTCCGTTGGTGCCCGGCCCCAGAACAGTGGCAGCATCGTAGCTCCTACCCGCAACAGTTGCCAGTGCTTCCTGAAGGCTGCTTGCTGCTTTCACAGTGTTTCTTCAGAACAGGACCCTGAGGTTTCAGAGATTATAGAATTTGTCCAGTGACTTACAAATTGCAAATGGCAGATTGAGGCTTTCAACCCGGGCCCTTTGACTTCCCAACTATTAATTATAATTTCTCATAACAGTGTACCCTGAAGGTTTAAATACCCTGTGTGGAGTAAAGCCTGAGCCTGAGAGGTTGTTTTCTGACAACATTTTGCCTGCTGCTTCCCTCTGTTTGGTGACTTTCAGTTTTAGGGGTCATCACCTCAACCAGGGAAGGTGATTGGAACTGGGTGAGCAGACGGCACCACAGTCACCCCCCATTTTTTTCTCCTCACTTTTCTTGAGCTTCTCTCTTGTTTCCAATCTACCCCCTCTGAACTCAACTATGAAAACATGCTCCCCACCCTGACAGTGCCCAGGCCAAGTTCATTCACAACATGCCAGACCAATACGTCCTCCCAATACAAGAGACTTCCTTTGACCACTTCCCCTTGGAGACCACTTTCTTTGGACTGGAGGTAAGGATTCTGAGCTAGCAGCCTTTCCTTGTCCCAGGAGGCAGAGCTCGCACTGTGAGGTAATACTGTTTTGCTCACACACTCTGAGACCTGTGTCTGGGGGCTCCACCAACACTGTCACTCCTAGGCATTTATTATTTTTCTATTAAGTCGGTTCCTGCCTGTAGAAGCGGATGCTATCAGAGAAAGTGTGTTCTGTGCCCCACGGGGGTGTCAGCCTCCTGGAGGACAATACTGACAAAGAAAAGGAAGGCCTGAGCTGGGGCCCGTTCACAGCGGGCAAGAGTTAGATGTGTTCATCTCCCCAGACGCGTCTGAAAATAGAAGCTGCCAATTGGTTGGGGACCAACTGATAGAAATCAAAGATAAGCCAAAAATGTGTTCCCAGAATGCTCTCCTCTTTACTCCCCCTCGCCTCCCTGCACCTGGAATGCTGCTGACTACAGACATGGGTATGCGCCAGCGATTCAACAGAACAAATTTGGCTAGAGCGGATGACTCTGTCTTACCACACATCCAGTCATCAGGAAGGACCTGCAGACTGGGTCCAGACAAATGCACCTTTAGAAGGATGTCTCCAGTACATAATTAATCATAAAGTCAAGTGGCCACTGAGTCTATTGGAATTGTCCTCAGTTCATTCTGCCCTCCCATGGAGAACCAAGCAAAAAAAAGAATGAAACAAAGCAGCAAGAAGTATGAACTGATTGTGACTGGAGAGATTTGTATTTATGTTGTACTGTCAAATGAAGTGTTTTCAACAAAAGCTGATGATTTGGAAACTATGTGGGCTCTTTAATAAAAGAGCTGAGTTCTTCCTCCTTTAGCCTTGCTCTGCTGCTCTCCCTGGGACTCCTTGAATCATCTAATTAGAAAAGACAGGAAGGACACACGTCTGACACAAAAGGTCTCCATTCCCTATCAGAGGAGAGCTGGGAGATGGTGCCCTACAGAAGGAGCCAAGTACAGCCAAGAAGAGGGTGACTTTCTACACAAAGCGAAGGGGGAAAGTTCACTTCTGATTTCAAATCTTTGCTCTTGGTACATGGGAAAAGTCCCGTTAGTACAGAATTTATATCCTGAGGAGGCTTCTGCTTCTCATCTGTAAAAAGATGCTCAAAAGCAGGGAGAAAAAAGAAACAATGAACAAGCCGGACTGCTAATACGTACCATTTCATCTCCTATTCAGCTCATGAGTGTGTGCACGCGTGTGTTTGAAGGGAGTCTAAGTGGCCTTTCCATACCAAGAAAGAATATTTATAGTAACATTTATTTATAAATTATGTCCCTGAAAAATCTCAGTTTTCATAGAAGGCATGAGAGCCTTGCACTCACAGATAAGCACTAAGAAGAACTATTAACATTGAGCACACAAGGTTGTCTCTGCAATGGAAGCGGTGTATGTCTGTTCCTGCCTGGAAAGCTCGGAATGGATGTGGTTAATAGTGATCTGTGCTCTCTGTAGGGCCACACCACACCTAAATTCACAGGTTATTATGTTTATCCCAGATTCTGCCTTCCTAGATCTTTACCTTGAGTATTGTTCCTCAGTCAATGAAACCCATGCTTCTGGAAGGTATCACATGTACTTTGCAAAAGAGTTTCAATGCAGTCTTGTCTTAAGCTTTATTGTAATAATTATCACCAGGAAACTTTTTTCCAAAGTTGTGCTGTTCTTAAATAGATCTAAAATAAATTGCTCAGGGTCAGACTCTAAAAGTTTTAATCAACACTGGCTGCTGAGTTGTGTTGAACTGGATTTCTTTCTTGCCTTATGCCTAATATTACTCTGCGGACCCTGGTGTTTTGAAAGATTCCATGAATGTTTCCTTCTGAAAGTTGCATGAACTATATATCTTGTGATTTTGGTCACTCTAGTTTGTTTGTTGGAGTATAGCTTATTCTACTCTTAAACTCACATAAGATCACATTAGAAGGTGTGTATTCTTCACTCATGCATTCAATCCCTTTTATTGAGAATTGGTGTTAAGTATGACCCAAAAATGTGGACATAAATGGGACCACATGGTCAGGAGGGGAGACAGATATGTCACTAAACAGTAACCAAAGAACCTGGTGAGTAACAAAATGAAAATAAGCACAGGTTGTTGAAGTAGTAGATGGGTGAGCAGAGCCACTCTACAGGATCTGGAGACAGAAAGAGATGTTTTGACAAAGGGTATTCTATTTGATTTGGACTTCGAACACTTGGTAAAAACACTTGACCAGTCAGGGACATAAAGGGAACATAGGGACAGGTGACAGAAGGAAGGGTAGACTTCAGCGGGCTGCAACAGCAAGTAGCCAGAGCCCCTGGAGACTAAGGGGAGAGTACTCTATGTAGAACCTGCTTACAGATGATGAGATGTGCTGCACAGAGAGGTAAAAACTTGACTTGCAGTACTAGAGAAAGGGTGATGATCTTCAAACTCTGTACAACCTGGTAAGATTACTTTGAAGAAAGGTCCCATGGTAGTAAGCAGTCCAATAATACGATACAGCAAGGGAAATAGAAATCACAGCAGCAATGAAACATCAGGAAAGGGTATGGCGCAGTTCTAACTAAATTTTGGTAATGAGATCAAGGAAGCAGGTACATTTCCCCAATGTGTAGGAGGATAAACAGACTAAATTTAGGAAACAGTTTGACTCAGGCAAATAGAGAGGAGGAGGAGACAGGCTGAGTTCCAGAACAGGCTACTGCTGCCATTTGTAAAATTAGAAAATTAGAAATTTGACACTTAAAGGCCAGAAGCAATGAGGTTGGTTATAATCCTCAAATTAAGGCATCTATGCGCATCATGGACTTCAGCACACCAAGATTCTTTAAATCCTTCTAAAGCCTGTACTGTGGTTTGAGTGTGATTTTTGTGCCTCCAGAGGCTGATGAACATCTCAACTGGGAGGAGTGATTTTGAAGTTGTGGAGTCTTTGGGGGGTGGAGCCTCACAGGAGGAAGTGAGTCCTTAGAGGTAGGCCTTGAGGCTTTCTAGCTGGGCCCACTTCCTGTCTGTTCTCCAGGTCTCTAGGTCTCTATATTTCTTTCTGCTCCCTGACTTATCCAGAAATGAGAACACTCTGCCTGCCATGATAGCTGCAGTTGGCACTTCGCTCAGCTGTCAGACTTTCTGGGCCAAAACACCATGAGCCAAAAGTAAATCCTCCCACCTGGAAGTTGTTTCATGTAAGGAATAAGATTCAAGTAACAAGGAATGTAACTAATAAAACTTTACAAAATATATAATATGCACAATATACCTAAAACATAATTTGCAGCTTATGATAAACTGGAGTCTTGGATTATGACCACCCAGACACATAAGGAAACAGTGGTGCCCTTGTGACCACTGTTTCTCCCTTCTTATAACTCACTCCTCTGTTCCATTAGGCACACTTTCTACTATAAATTTTGTCATAACTGTTAAGTATTTTCCAACCTATAAACCTCTCTGCCGATGCAATAATTCCAATCAGACCAAATCAGACTGAAATAAAAGATGCTCAGGTTTAATGGCTGCCAGTGTTCCTGGGTGGCCCCCAGGAAAACACAGAGAGGGAAAAGGAAATCTGGAATGACCACTGGAGAGGGAAAAGGGGAGACCACATATTCATTCTCTGGGGGGTAATTTAGGTAATTTAAATAACCTGTGTGAGTGGTCTTGACCCTCCCTGGGGAGGGGTCACAGTTTTGGGGCTTTCTCGGAAGTGGAGTTTGGACTGAGGCAACTCCCAGGGGAGGGAGCTTGGATGGAGTTTTCCACCCAACTGGATGCGGGGGGCTGGGGTGAAACCCCCCAACTAAATATTCCAGACTCTGTATAAAGGGGTGCCAGGGAGCTAAGGTGATGCTTCTGACCACACATTCCAGACTCTCTTTGGATAAAGGGGCACCGGCTCAAGTCTGGCTATGGGCATGTGGTGACACGGGAGAGGGGAGAGCTGGGAGTTGGTGGGCTCACGCTCAGCGAGAGGTGTGTCTGGAGAGGTATCTGGTTTAATGCCATCCTGGAGACGTTAGGCATCTGTTCCTTGAGGGAGATGAGAAGGCAGGTGGCTCCTTAGATTTGTGTGTGTGTGTGTGTGTGTGTGGTGTGTCTCTGTTACTATCTGAGCAGCCACTGTGTGGCTTTCTGTGTGTGTGAGAGAGAAAGAGAGAGAGAGAGAGACAGAGAAAGAGAGAAAGAGAGGAGAGAGAAAGAGAGAGAGAGGACTGTAGCTCAGTGGGCTCCTGTGAGTCAGCCTTATTTTGTGAATTTGAAATTTGTCAGTTTCAATGCTCTCTGATATTCATTGAAGGAATATACTACAAATTGTGTCTTCATTCCACTATGATAGATGTTTGTACTGTGCCTACATCAAGGTTATTTTAAACAAAAACACCAGGAACTTTGTTATTCCTGGTTACACACACACACACTACACACACACACACACACACACACACACACACACGATAACTACGAGTGTAATTCAGAGTTTGAGCGTATGCAGAATTTTGAGAGAGATAGACTCTTCCCCTAAAGGTCAGCATGAAGCTGCATTTCTTTTAACTATGTGTGTCACTTTCCGTAACCCAATGTCTCACACCTACAGCAGTCCTCTCATGGGCAGAACTAGCAGGGGACTGATCAATCATGGAACTTAAATGTCACCAAAAGAGCTGACTTTTGAATGAGAAGTCTCACCTATGTAAGGGTACTAGAAGACAGAAGGGAAAATGGCGAACAAGGTAGAACATGGTTCTGTGTTTGAAACACGTTGGTTCTAGCAATGCTAAATTGGTTTCTCAGCTACAAGACTTCCTGGAGCCTTTATGTACACTGAGAATTGAATTTCAGAGACAGAGAGAAAGAGACCAAGAGGGAGCAAGAGGAAGAGTGAGGGGAGATATAGCTACATGCTCTCAAATTGCTTTGCCCATTGCGGTCATAAAACCTTTCTTCTTTTTCCCTTAAGAAACATCACACATTGTTTCCATGTCACCTGTCAAAATTCATTCGGTTTTGTTTCTGTAGTTTGAAAGATTAGCTTACTTTTTTAGCTACCTGAGATGTCTCTCTTTTGTGACCCACTATCTTTTCTAAAAGCTATGCCACTGTTTCTAATGGTCATCTTGGGTTCCTAATGATCCTCATACCCATGAAGTGGCAAAGGTCCTGGAGTCATCTTTGTACATGTGAACCAGGCACACTGCTATCCTGCCAGCTGGGCAGACACCTTAATGACCTATATCTCTGGTCTAAGCCTTAGTTTTCCCATCTGGAAATTAGTCAGAATAGTGTCTATTTAATAGACATTTGACATGGGAATTCACTCAATACATTTCTTGCAATGTGTTCAGAATAGTGTTTGGTACATAGTAGGTACTTGGTATAACTCTTGTTCTTGTTACTATCTCCTTGTTACTCCTTCTCTTCTGTGTTTTCTGCGACCCAAAACCACATGCTTCCCTGGGAACTGTGCAAACAGAATCAGCCCAAAAAACATGAATGCAAGTCTTCGCTCGTTGACTATATGCCAACAGTACATGTATATGCGTGTGCACAAGACAAAAATGTGAGGGCTGTCATTTGAAAGATGAAACCTCTTTGTGTTAGGATGCTAATCATCTTTGGGACAGAATATACTTTCCTCATGTGAATATTTGTTTTGTTCCTAGATTTTCCCTTAGTAAAGTTTTTCTTTCTTTCTTTCTTTCTTTCTTTCTTTCTTTCTTTCTTTCTTTCTTTCTTTCGTTCGTTCGTTCTTTCTTTCTTTCTTTCTTTCTTTCTTCCTTCCTTCCTTCCCTCCTTCCTCCTTTCCTTTCTCTCTCTCTCTCTCTCTCTCTCTCTCTCTCTCTCTCCTTTCTTCTTTCTTTTTTTTATACAGGCTGCATGTAATTGCTTTGAAGAAACCTCCACTAGAATGAACCTGTCTTTGCCTAAAAACACTATCTCTACGTCTAAGGCTGAAACACTTTGAGTCTCAGCAAGTGCAGCCCTTTGTGCTGTGGGCACGACTGCTTTCCTTCTTTGAAGAGATCTTTGTTGTTTCTGTCGTTTTCCTGAGAAAATAAGGATGTAGTCAGTATGGCATTGGATCGTAGCATCTCACTTGTGAAAGCTTTATCTTAGGACGTGCCGTCTCCATAATGCTTTAGCTCCTTCTCTCCTGTCTGAAGGTCTTAGGGCCCCTCCGAATCTTTTTCTCAGCATGTGAGCTGAGGCACGCATTTCCTAATTCAAATGCTGCCCATGGGACGAGATGTTCTCAAAAGTCCTGGCACAGATGAATAGAAGGTTCTCTCTTCATTAAAGACCCTGACCTGTATAACTGGCATCAGGATTTGGATTGCTTCAATAACTAGCATGGGGGTGGGGACGGGACACATGGCAAGAACATGATGATAGACTATAATCTTGTTTCCCGGCTTTTGTGTCATTGTTTTTATACTTGTCTCATTACTGTGAGTAAAGTACAAACTGAGAAACAGAATTTCTCTCCTTACTGTTGGCCACAAATGCAAACAAAGTTGTAGTTAGGCCATGGTGGCATAAACCTTTAATCCCCAGCTCTTAGAAGGCAGAGGCAGGCAGAACTCTGTGAGTTCAAGGCCAGCCTGGTCTGCACAGTGAGTTCCAGGACAGCCAGGATTACACACAGAGAAACCCTGTCTCAAAAATTAAAAAAAAAAAAGTTTCATATTTTTTTTTCTACATGTGATGTCATTAACTCTTAACGTGATGAGGATGTGAATCTAGTGCCGAGCTGTAAGACTGGGGGCTCCAATAACACCTCTGCACCTCCATTCCACTGGCATTGTATCTATGGCATCTGAAGACATTCCAGAAAGAACACAGGCCTCGGCCATATTCTGCCACTGTCAACTGTTACCTTCTCGGTGCTGCTGCTTTCTTGGTGTCACCCTTGGTGCACAAGAAGGTTAGTGAATGAAGATGAGCTTTTTTGTCCCCAGCCCAATCTTTCGGCCACCCAGCAGCCCGCCCACTCCTTCACGTATGCACACCTTTGGCTGAGTACTTATGCACAAGCACCAGAGACCAAAGGGAGATACATAACCTAAGGACTCCAAACTTCAAGAGCCAGCTTGTCATTGTTTATAAAAATAAATCGTTATTGTTGTTTCCTTACTGTTATGCTTTCTGAATCACTGTCCCAAATTCTCGGGTATTTAATAACTACCTTAAATATTTGGTTTGTAGTACAAGTTTGCTGAGGGCTTATTTCTTTCCTTCTGATGTACGTGATAACTGTTAGATTTATATATGCTAAGAGGCTTGGAGGCAAGGAGTATGTTTGATATACAGCACATAAATAAATAAAGCAGCCCATGCCAGCCTTAAGTCTTCCCTCTCCTTTGCCAGGCAATCAATCCTTCTAGATCAGAACAGGAAGAGGTCTCGAAGAGGAAAACTGACTTTGTCAGACCCACTCCAGTGGAGACCAGCAAACTTTTGTATCTCAAGAAGCTGTGTTAGTATCATATTTAATCTAAATATTATCATAGTTATTATAACTTTATGATTGTATAGTAACTGAGTCCCTGGGGAGGATAAAAACAGTACGAATGTAAAGTAAGATAGTCAAGTGCCACTGCCCCCCTCTTCCATGGGGCTAGAGGTAGAATACCTAGGCTTTCAGCCTTTTTTTTTAAAACCATCACTGGACTTCTTCCTTTAGGCAACACCTAGATATGTCACCTGGAGATTAACTTTTCCCCGGGTGGGATTTACTTAGAGAAATGCAGAGAGAAGGAGAGTGTGTGATGGAAACTTGTTTGGGGCCAAAGGAAAAAATTCTTGCAGTGGTTAAAAGAAAAGAATTTGGATTTATTAACTGCTGAGAACAATAGCAAGTTCTGAGTTGCTTACTTTATACATCTAATTTAACTGTCACTAAATTTCCCAGAGAAGTCTTCGTTTACAGTCTTAGAGGAGAAGCTCATTTAAACTCAGGAACTTTCCTGAATCCATGTAATGAGTGTGTGGTAGACTTCGAGTTTAAATTTTCCATCTCCTCCTAAGATTCCTGCTTTTGTTAATGTGATTGGAAATGAGTTTGCGGTCTATTCTGATGAATTCTGGGTATGGGACTGGCCCTGAGCAATGACATCTCAGAGATGTCATTGACTTAGAAACCCTCATTTCCCCTTCAAGGATGTCCAAGAAGAGAAAATAGATTGATGCCTAGAGCCCATGAACAATGGTTCTGTGCCATGATACATACACCTTAAAGGCGAGATCCTATTGTGAGGTTTTTTTTCAGACCTGAGGGTCAAGAAGAAGGGAGCTAGGGTATGTCTCAGAGAAGGGGACACATGGGGGAACGCACAGTAGACAGAAAGAAACACGCTCGGGAATCCCAAGAGCACTGGAGGGTCAGAGAACAAGAAGAGCCAGGACAGGGCTCACGGCAGCTCCTTGGGCCTTTAGTCCATCTAGAATGACCTCAGAGGTCCAGCTTGAGAAGCAATGGAAGAAGAAAAAAGGGTTTCTTTCTGGGCCTTCTGCTGACATCCTCCCAAACAGTGCTTATTCATTCTTCATCCTCTCCTAGGTCACTGGATAGTTTGAACCAGGTAGTTTAGTTTGCAGGGATAGTTTAACAACCTGGGACCCTCACCTGCCCTGAACTGTACGCTTCTCTCCAAACCAAGTGCATGGTCGTCCCCTAAAATTCTCTAATAACTCCTTAGCCATCCCTTAGTAATTCCCTTTTTATGGTCAAACACATTCCAGGACTAGAAACACGGAGCCAGTTTAGTCTGGACGGTGTTTAGGTACATGCCTACTAAGAAAAGTTGCGTCCTCTGAATGAACTCTCCAGGAAAAGCCCCTATGTACCACTTTATTCCCATGCATGACTGAGAGTGCACACTACTCAGGAGAAAGATATGAGCAGTGCACAGGATTATATAACCCACCCTGTCAATCAAAACGAAAAAAACTACCCACAACACATCCCTAGTGACTAACACCTCCTCTTCCCAGACTCAGCAGAAGCCCCAGAAGGATCTTGGAGCTCTTGGGCAGATCTAACCTGAGGTGGGGCTGCTCCCCTCTACTATGCGACATTTGCTTTGCTTTTGAGGAAAATTCCTTGAGCTTCTTTAGTTCTTTAAACAAAATGCCAGGAACCTAGAAATACCCAGTCTAGACCGAGACCACCTGTACCAGCTTTGTAGAGAGTCCATTTGTAGGGCTTGTCACTAGAGCAGGACACTGCTTCTTTGCATCTCCTGAGGCTGAAAGGCAGCCACAGAGGCTGCTGGGACTCTCTCGTCTGAGGATGAGGGTGAAGCCAGTCAGAAAAGCTAGGCACGATGGCTGCTGGGCACAGGCAAGGCCTCCATCATGGCGGGATGGTGAGGGCTAGACGTTTGAGTCCCAAACCATGATGGTACTCATCATGGCCAAGGACTCGGGCAGGCATGCAGCTCAGTAGATGTTCTTTCTGTGTAGAATGCAGAAAGCCAAGTGTCTTGAGGTGGGATGTCAAAGAAAAGAGACAATAATCAGGAGAATGTGGAAAAGCTCTTCCAGAGTCCTGCCGGGACCTTAGTTTCTCTTGTGGGTGGATGGAAATTCTCAGCAGGAAGCAGTATCTTCTGCAGGGCTGTCTAGGCATTCAACGGCTGTGGTAAGCTTGGGAAGGTACAGATCCAGAGCTGAGCTCTGTGGGCATCTTCAACTCCTTTGGTAGCCACTTACTGCCCTTCTCTAGGAATGAGCTAACATCTTTGTGACCATTAGGTAAAGCCTTTAGAATCTTCTAACAGACATCCTGCCTCTACCAACCAGGAGGCTAGGAGTGTTATTTTTGATTAAGGCAAAACAGGGGACTCTCTGCTGTAGGTCGCAGACCCCTATGACGAGACCTTTTGCCTACTGGTTGGTTGGGGCCTGGTGTCTGTTTCTACCAGAGAAAAAATAAAATTAACCAAAGGTAAAACATCTCTTGGTTTAGTCCGCACAGAAGCTGTTCACTGAGAGCAGAAGGAGGGGGGACATCAAGCTGCAACATGCCACCATCCCTGTCTCCTCTCTCAAAAAAGAGCGGCCTAAAACCTCATCAGTGAAACCTGGTGCGTGAGCCTCTGCACAATCAGCATTTCTTTTAAGTAAAAGTCAAACACTCTCTCACCGGAATAAAATTCCAATACAACAGCAGGACGAAAGATAAAATGTAAATGTTCGCCTCCCCACTCCCTGAGCTAACTGCCCATATGTAAAGCTGTTTGCATCTTTCTGTGCTTGGCAAGCTCTTGATGATCAAATTCAGCAACCATTCCCTGGCTCTTGCCTCATTGCCTCCTCCTCAGCCAGGTGTGGTTATTTCCAGTTGTTCACATGTTCTGGGCCATTTCATACCATCAGGATTTTACTCGGGCTGTTCTGGTGGCCTAAAATCTGTTCTTTCACCAGCATCTCTTGCCCTCTGCTTGCTGACACCTTCAGCTGGGTCTCAATATTCCCGACATCACTCACTCTATAAAGTTTCCTAAGATGCCTCCAGCAAACTGCTTGCCATCTTTAAACCCCAGAGAAGTCGTCTGCAGTTAGTTGTGTTTTTAAGAGCTGGGGATGTAGCTTCATTAGTAGAGTGCTTTTGCCTAGCATGCCTGAAACTCTGGGTTCAAATCCCCAGCACTACTGAAACTGGGGACGGTGGTGCATGGCTATAATTCCAGCTCCTGGGAGGTAGAGGCAAAGGGATCAGGATGTCAAGAGACCCTGTACCAAAAAAGTAATAAATAAAAATAGTTGTCTTTGATTGAAGTCTTTCTTCCTCTGGCTGGCTCAGTTTCTTAGATGCGAAGATCTCTCTTCTAGCAACCTAGCAAAGAGACTGATAAAGAGTTCAGAGAGTACTAGCGGGGTAAGTGGGTACGTGGACGGCTGAATGAATGGACAAATGGTTGCACCGAATGTGTCCAGTCCAAATTAGGAAGGCTTGCTAATCACTTGCCGTGATTAAAAGAAAAAAAGTGAGTGTGAAAGATGAAAGAGAAGAGTAGTTGAATAGTCAAAGGGAGGAAAGTCTAGAGGCTGCTGAAGGGAAGACATATATTAAAGGAAAAAAATACAGGGAAGTGGAAAGCCTCTTGAACATCACCTAAAAACATAATATGCTAAGTCATTCTGGTCGCACTCAATTATTTCCTCCTATCTGTTTATTATCACGCTCAAGATGGTGGTGCTTTTCACAGTTCTGTACCTTACCTGCTTTAAACTTGCAGAGAATGGGTTCTGGCTGTGTCAGACTGAGCAGTCCATTGAGGAACGAAGTATTGTCTGAATTACTGGGACAGTGCGGGGAGGGGTGTTGTCACTGCAGGCAAGTGAACTGGCATTTGTTAGAGGAGGCGAGCTTTAAGAACAAACCAGTGACAGATTGCAGGGGATCTGGAGGCTTCTGGAAAAGGAACAGGGTGTGGATGAGGTTCTGAGATCACTGTGGCCTGCCCCTCCTTCTAATCACACCTGCCCACTGTAGTCTCATTCCCTTTGTGGGCACTCAGAGACCTAGGCCCGGGGGTTTGCCCATAGAGCTCTCCTGTGGCCTACAGCCTTCCTGAAGAACGCCTTGCAGACCCAAGATGCCTGTTCCATGCAGGTCCCTGTACAACAGGGTCATAGGGAAGGGAGTATTTTGAAAACCACGAAAACCTCAAATTCAACACAATGCAGTGACTCAGAACTATAATCCCAGCACTCGGCTGGCAGATGCAAGTAGCTTTGTTCAGCTGGGAAAATGGGTTTACAACAGAGGCAGTTCAGCGGCAGCTGTGAAGGTGACATGTGGGTACCTGGGAAGGAGAGCATCGAGTCTCCACAAGAGAGGGTAGAAGATGAGAAGATCTGAGGATTGAGGAGTCCAACCAATCAGGGGCTCTACCGTCTGTGGGTGGGACTGAAGGAAAAGACCACCTTCTTTTCTATCATATACCTGCTATAATTCAACTTTTCAAAGCAAATTATATTAATTTGAGATTAGAAAAAAAATACCCTCCAAAGTAGAATTAAAGAAAATTGTTTTATTCCAAGTGCTAGGGAGATTGTTCTGGGAAACGGAGCCCTAAGACCTGACCACTGCAGTCTCAGAGGCAGCTCAGAGTCCTTTCTATGGGACTTGCCTTTTCCTGTTCCGGAGGAACCAGGCTGAGGCGTAAGGCAGGGTCTTCTGAACGTGGGGTAGAGGCCATGGGAAGCCAGGCAGCTCTGTAGGACTCAGCCCCAGCCTCCTTCCAGGGAGGGAGGAGAGGCCACCTGCCTGGCGTGTTTGCTAACACGCAGGAGCGGCGGCCTGTAATCATCATTAGCTCTCTTTGGTGTTTACTGACTGTTATTAATTAGAATGAGCAAACTTGGCATTAATGTGCCTGCCATAAGGATGAAGGCTCTTTCTGCACAGCCATGCTGCATGAGCAGCTAGACTGGGACTCATTTACCAACTGTTAGCAGGAAGAAGAAGAGCCACACACAGCAGCTGACAGAGGACTAGGGGCGTGCAGAGGGGGCTGAGGCCTGTGCCTATCTGGGAGCTCAGCACTAAGAGGAGCTGCAATGGAACAAAGTAACTAGAACCTCTGCCCACTTCATGCAGGGACTGCTTGCGGGTTTGGGGTAGCCTCCAAGGGCAGCGCCAGAAAAATCCTGTGGTCCTTGGTCACCAGACACATTCCCCCCCCCCCCGGTTTGGCTACAAAGGCAGAGATCAGAAAGTCACTGAGCACAGTTTCCTGCACAAGCCAGTAGCAAGTGTCCTGCTGCCCTTCAGGGAAGAGCATGACTTTTGATGAATCTTGGACAAGGTTGGATTGCCCAGCTGTGCACATTCGCCAAGAAAGGCCAAGCATTTTCTGGTGTTCTGATCTATCACAGAATCCGTACATCTTGTGTTTCTCTGGAAGTGATGCTGTAACTGTATGTCCTCTATCTAACAGTAGAAAAGCCAGGGGAGGCAGAGGAACATGGCAGGTGAGAAGAGGGTTAATTTCCTTCTGCATAGCTAAGTGGCCTGGGATGTGGACAGGAGTCTCTAGAGGAAGTGGCAGTGTTTCAAGTGGCGCGCAAGTAGGATGTATACACGAGAGACTTGAAGTAGGAGACATTCATTCTGTTTCGAGAAGTCACACACTCATCTTCAGTTTCCCCAACAGTGGCTGAGCCATTGGCAGCTGTTGTATAAGTCTTCCAAGTAGAAGACATCAAAGTCACATCCTGCAGCCTCTGGACCGTACTTTCATGGTCTAGGGAATCACTGTTTGCTTTCCCAGAGGAAGCAGCCTGATTCAGACATACTGTAAGAGCCACGTCTGAGTATCCAGAGCATTTAGCTTTGAAGTCAACATGGGAAAAAGACTAGTGTAAAGAAAAACCGACACTCCCTCACTTTTCCCTTCTTCCTTCCTTCCTCAGCTGCCTGTGGCAGACTCTGAACTTTGTGCTGGCTCTTGGTTACCTGACTGCCCCTGTGACCAGTAGACATTTATACGGCCTGGACTGAATGAGTAGAGGAGGAGCATTGTGAAAACTAGGGGATGTTCATATATGAGGACACGGTAATTGGAGTAGATTTGAGTAAGAGGAAAATCTGGGGAAAGAATGGGCTAGAATTCTGTGTCACTAAAGCCATTAGAGAGCTCAGATGAATCCACCCAAAAATGCTCTAGGGCACCTTCATGTTTCAAAGATCTTAGTTTCCAAGGGGTGGAAAGGCCACTGAATCACAGCAGTTAGAGCTATGGGCACCTGCTGAATCACAGTGGTTTGATCCGTGGGACAGTTTGTAAATAGTGTCTGTCCCTGTTGCTGTCATCACATGTCAGATGCCTATAAGTCATGGGTGAAGCTATGAGGAGGGCCTGGTCTCTGGCTGTTCTTCCTCTGTTGGACGTCTAGTAACACATAGGGCATCTAAAGAAATGCACACAGCTTCAGGTCCATCCTCGAGCTACCTCTGCTAGGCCTCCTCGACCCTCTAAGCTGAGCTGGGTTCCCTGTTCTCTATGGTCCTGTTAGAACTTGCCCTTCCTTGAATGAGAACAGAGCAGGGGAATAGGATGCACAGTTGTGAGCTGTTCAAGGTCAATACCTACATTTTATTTATATTTCTAGCTCTCTGGAGCCTGTGTCTAGAGCACGCTGTAGGTATCATCAAATGAGGCAAAGTTCCTGAGGAAACTGCTCTTCTGTCAAAACTGAAATGTGTTTACCAGCAAGCAACTATGGAATACATATCCTTAGTTAATGTGAGCCAGTGTGCAAAGAAATCAGCATAAGACTTTCAAAGTTAATTTAGATATCATAGTCTGAAGGAAGTGTAGGGAAAATGGGGTGACATTTCCGAGCAGCTACTTCACCTCTAATAAGCAAAGTCGTTAAAATAGCCTATCGACTCCAGCCCTAAACACAATCATGCAAGCAGGTGCCGTTATTCTCATCCAGGCACTTCTAAGAAGTCTACAGCATTCTCTCAGGATTGGAACTAGACGACTGAGTCTGTTGGTGAAGGAGCAGAGAGGGTCTCATGGCTTATCTGCATTCATCCTACAATGAGTTCTGCAGCTTTGTTTTTACAAAGCTCACATGATGCAGCTAGAATTTGAAGTCTGGTCTGTATGACTGCATGCTCTATTCTCTTTACATGTTTGAGATCGTTGATAGTCCAGACGATCTGGGCAAGGTGTGTTGAATTTCCATTATGGAGCCAAGAAGGGCATCCACAAAGAGCTAGCTGCTCTGAAGCATTCTGGGGCCTCCAAATAGTCTTCGGTGGTATTTAGCAGCTTTCATGTCTTCCTCGGTCAGTGGTGGATATGAGATTAGGCCTTGGATGGGGGAAAAGGAGGGAATGCTCTCTGTCACTTTAAGTTCTAAGTTGTTTTCAGGTGTTTGTTTAGAAACAGCACAGGAGGCTGCCTGACATGCAGAGAAGGGGATGGCCCTGGACTCCTTTAGACCTCGCCTCATCAGAGTTACTGTTTGGAGTAATGAGGAAGCAGAGGGATTGATTTGATGCTAATGAATAATCAGCTTCCATCAATAATTGTAATCACTAATCTGGTGCAATTAGAGGCAATTATAATAAATGCAATTTCCTCCTGAGCCAGTAACGAACTACAGAAATATGAATTGACTTAAGGGGGCTGGCAATGATTTATGTGATTGTGAGATCACGAATTTCATTATTTTGATAAAGGGTCTTAAAGGGACAAGATTTCTATTCTGAGTTCACACCTACCTAAGCAAAAGCTGCAAAATGCAGTCAGAAATGGTTGACACAGAGGCTCCTGTTTGTCTCTTACAAGTGGCTTTAGATAATCCCAGGAGCCTGTAGAAAATTTGTTGAAATCAAATTTTCTTTAATTACAGCAGCCTTGTTCTTAGAAATGATAATGGCTATTTATATCCTAAAGCATCAGCCAGGTTTTCCTGTTTTGTTTAGGAACATACAACAGGGCACTAAACAATTGTGGCAGGACTTTAGCCATCAAGAACAAGGTGAGCGATAAGATGGCTATTTTCCTGCTTGTGTTCAACTGAGGGATTATTGGGATTCTGCGCATTCGGCACCCAAATGGAAAAGTCCTCAGTCAGTAGATAAGTTGTTCCCATGGAGACATGGTTTGGGCACACAGAGACCAGAGGATGGAGAGAAGGCTGAACTTTCCAGAGCTCTTAGAATAAATTCAGCTTTTTTTTTTTTTTGTAATGAATGTCCAGGCTCTTTACAGCCTGGCCTGGGATCCACTGGTCTGGCTCCTCCCCTGCTGCTGGGCTCTGCAATCATTCTTAAATGTCTTACACTTAGATCCAGACATTTGCCTTCCTTCAGCTGGAGGGCTCTCTGGGCTCAGTTTCCCCCAGACATGGCTTCTCTTTGTCTCTGCGTCTTAACTTAAATGTCTTCACAGGGAATTAGGCTTCGGGACCCCAGTTTCCATGGCATAATCTGTGCACAGGTTGGAGTGGAGACATGCCTCTTCTGTCACCCACTCAGTGACATTGACTTCAAAGATCCCAGTAACTAACACTCACATGAACGGCTACCCACTCCTCCAGCCCCACTTCGTACATTTCAGGCATCTGTGCTCACACAGTGCTCATCTGGTTCCATGATGGTCACAATGCCTCCTGTTTGTGCTTTTCCTGATGCCTGGCATGATTCTCACGGTGACTCGCAGTTGAAATTCTTCCAAAATAACTTCTACAAAGCCTTCTCTGGCTACTTGACTAAACCACACTTTTCCTATGCGTTCCCATTACTTGGTAAATAATAATTCAAATATAATAGTTGTGCGTGTTTATGGAGATATGATGTTTTGATAGATGCATACATCATGAAATAATGAAATCAAGGTAATTACTATATCTGTGGCCTCCCATGATGCTTACTAATTCTTATGGTGAAAACATTTGGAACTTAGTGTGTTAGGAACTTTTTTTTTAGATTTATTTATTTATTATGTATACAGTGTTCTGTCTGTCTGTATGCTTGCTACCCAGAAGAGGGCACCAGATCTCATTACAGATGGCTGTAAGCCACCATGTGGTTGCTGGGAATTGAACTCAGGACTTCTGGAAGAGCAGTCAGGGCTCCCAACCTCTGAGCCATCTCTCCAGCCCCATTAGGAACTTTTAAGCATGCATTTTTCGACTGCAGTCCCATCATAGAATAGATCTCAAAATCATATTCCTTCTTTTTGTTTTTAACGGAACCTTCTGATTAACATCAGTCCCATCCTGCTCTTTAACACACATCTGGCAGGTGTTGCAGGCCACACACTTTGTTCCACATTGCATCATATTCTTTCGTGTCTTTGCCCGTACCAAACAGTGCAGCTTTGGAGGTCAGTAACCGCCTCTCTCCAGCTCTGCTTCACCAGCCATGGCCACATGATGTAACAAGTGCACAAGTATACTGTACATCCTACCTTGCTGGAGGACTCTGAGGTTTCCATCAAGTGACAGGCACCTTCTTGTATAGTCATTTATACACACTCAGGTTGCCTACACATAATAAGATTCTTTTGTATGTATGTCTGTGAATAATATACTTCTGCATATGTGTGTGATGCACACATGTGTGCATGTTTGTGTGTGTACACCTGTGTGTAAGCCAGAGGTCAACACTGGGCATCGTCCTCTCTTGTTCACCACGTTACTATTTTGAGACGGGATCTCACACTGAACCTAGAGCTTATCTATTTAGCTACACCAGCTTTCCAGTCCACGCTGGGGATCCCCCTATCTCTGCTTTGTCTCCATCCCAGAACCGAGGTTATAGATGCATCTCCTCAGGCTAGGCTTTTCCTGGGGTGTTGGGGATCTGAACTCAGGTACTCATGCTTGGGACGCAAAGCCACCCCCGTGCCACACACACACAGCAGAATTCTTGATGTGAATAGAAATACAACCCATATGGTACAGTGATAGGAAAATAAGCACAAGATTCCACAGACGTCAGTGCTAGCTCCAATCTGTCACTGGCTAGGTATGAGGCATTCACCAACTCCCTTTATCCTTGCCTGTAATTTTGTTGTGTATAAAACGAGGCAATACTGTTTAAATTTCTCAAGTGCTTCTAGGTTCCACGGTCCTGTGCCTTGCTGAGACTGCAGGGGGACAGGTGATGGAGGGTAAATCTCACATATTCATACTTAAGATTCCAAATCGAAGAAGGCGTTGTTTTCTCCCCCTTTCCTTCTCCCGAGTGGTAGCAAACAAGCAATAAATATGGAAATCCTAAAAGCCACAGAAAATAGTGAGTGTTCTCCATCTTGCTGACAAAGTACAGAGGCTGTGCCACACAATGAATGGACTTATCTCCCCCCCCCCGTCTCCCCCCCCCCCGCCCCTCGCCTCGCTTTGCTTGCGTGAATTCCTCCCAGCCGAGCATAGATGGACCATTCCAGGACAGGTGTCCTTTGTTCTGTGAATACCGGGTCCCCTGCCCCTGTGCCCGCGAGAGCAGCGCTGTGAGACCACTGTGGAGTAAATGTGTGTGCCCTTCACCAGGCAGCCTCAAACAGATGGGGATCCATGCCTCGGAAAATGACTCTGAGGGGAGAAAAACAATCAGGCGGATTGAGAGGGCAGTCCTGAGAAAGACAGAGAGAGGGGAGGAAAAAGAAAAACAAAAGCAAGACAGAATGTTCCAGCTACAAGCAGCCAATCCTCTCTTGCCAAGGGACAGGTAACTGGTTTTCAAAATTGTGCAGACACATTCAGTAATTGCTCTGTACCTTCCCTTGTCTGCCTTTTAAGCACCAGCCAGGATCACGTCTGACTCCCATTACCAGCAAATGTCCCAGGAAGGACCTGAAGTAATAGAGCCTTTTAAAACTGATTCTCGGGAGCCTCTTCCCAAGATGGCACCCAGAACGGAAGCTCTGGCATTTAGCTGTCAGTTACTGCTCCGTCAACTGCCACCATCCTGCTTGCTGCCACGGCAGCAAACCTTCCTGTGGCCAAGGGTCACATTTGGGCAGGTCTGTCTCCTTTCCCTACTGACGAGGCAGGTAGACAAGTTCTCAGGTCTTCGACAGGAACTGTAACAAAGGGGCTGAAAAAGCACTGCCTTCTGGCTGGGATAGATCAGTAGTAGGGTCCTAAACATTTCTCCAATTTTATTATCCTGTACTTGTTTGGTGGTTTAATTGTATTCTTTAGCTGCATTCATGGTGAACTTCCTTTCCTTTTTTCCTTTTTTATTCATCCCCAGGATCTCACATTAAAAACATAAATAATTTTAAAAGTCCTACAGTCTTTACCAATTCAAACACATTAAAATTTCAGTCTCTTTAAAATATCCGATCTCTTTTAAAAATTCAAGTCTTTCAGTTCTGAGGTCCTTTAAAAATCAAAATTGAATACCTTCTTTTAGAAGGAAGAACCAGGGCACCACCACAGTCTGCACCAAGCGAAACCAAACTCCAACAGTATAGATAACTCAATGTCCAATTATCTGGAATCGACACATGATTGTCTGGACTCCTGAAAAGGGAGTCACTTTTCTGGCTCTACCCTCTGCAGCACACACATCTTGTCTTCTAGGCTCCTGCTGCCTCCTTCTACTGATGCTACTGTTCTTGGTGGTCAGATGGTACTGACATCTCCAAAACACAGGCCTTCTACTGCAACTGGGCTGTACTTTCACCAGTAGCCTCTCATATGCTTTCTTCATGGTGCCAAGCTTCAACTTATTTGTATGACTCCTTCAGTCCTGGGTCTTCAACTATCACCGAGGCTGCACCTTCACCAATGACCTGTCTTGGCCTCTTACAATGCCAAGCCTCAGCTGCTCTCCATCAAAACTAGGACCACCTGGGTGACTCTTATATATTACTGAGTCCCGCTGCCAGCACAAGGTGCAACCTTTGCCACCTATGGAACACAGCTTCTCTGTGCTCTCAGGAAACACTTCCCAGAAGATTTTACCTCACTTATGCTGGTCTCTTCTTAACCATCACTAACTCCAGCAGCCAACCAGCATCAAGTATAGCAAAAAAAAGTTTTGCTTTAGTAGTGCTGGTATCTTCATAATCACAGCTGATTCTTCAACCTCAGCTAAGCAGAACCACGGAATCTTCATTCAAAATAACAAATGTCCCCCTAGTCTTTAAACTTCCCTCTGAAACTTCGCAAGCCAGTCCTCCAGTCTCTGCGCTTCTCTCAATATTTTGATCTTTCAAGTTCCCACAGAGCATCACATACAGCTCTTAACACTCAGTGGGCTCTTCTAGCCCAAAGTCCTTCCACAATCCTCCCCAAAACATGGTCAGATCTGTCACAGCAACACCCCACTACACTAGCACCAATTTGTCTAAGGGTTTTCATTCTGCGATGAAACACCATGACCACAAAGCAAGTTTGGGGGCGGGGTTTATTTGGCTTACACTTCCACATTGCTGTTTATCACTGAAGGGAGTCAGGACAGTAATGCAAACAGAGCAGGATCCCGGAGACAGGAACTGCTGCGAGGCCATGGAGGGGAGCTGCTTACTGACTTGCTCTCCACGACTTGCTCAGTGCACCTTCTTGTAGAACCCAGGACCACTAGCCCAGGGATGGCACCGCTCACTCTGGGCTGGGCCCTCCCCCATCGATCACTAATTGAGAAAGTGCTTTAGAGCTGGATCTCATCTTAATGAAGTTCTAGCTTGTGTCACATTGTCACACAACACTACCCCAGTACATAAATACATTTATGTATGTATGTATGTATGTATGTATGTATGTATTTACTTGCCAGTTTGACCCTATGGAATGCCCTTGCAGTGATCTGCCCACATGCCGATCTACATTCAAGGTGGATCTTCCTTCCTCAGTTAAACTCTAGACATGCCCAGCAGTGTCTCCTAAGGAATTCCAAGTCCAGTCAAGTTAATGATGAAGATTAACCATTACAACATACTTAATTCTTTCTGGGCTCACACTCTGTTCACATGGCCCCTAGAGTAGCCTGGTCAGTGCTAAGAGCATAGAGTGGATGCCTAGCAAATCTGTTCTGTTGTGGGCTCTGGTCGTTCACGTGCTTTCGATTCCCGTTCCTCACTGCTTCTGCTTTTCTGATTTATTACTGTGTTGGACAGTGTCTACCTTGTAGGTATGGGAAATGATGGTGATGCCAAGCTCTGTTGTATCTTCCTGCTTTGGACTACCACCCATCTCTTTTTCCTTCAGCCTGAATGAGAAAACCAGCAGGCTGCCACTGTGGGGTGACCTACTCATAACTAAATATAGTTTCCTGGCCCACCAAGTTCTTCCTCAGTTAAGGGGGAAATAGAGTGAGTTCCAGCCCTCCATTGTTGTAATATGCTCTTTTGTGATGAAGAAGCATCCCTTCTTTCTGGTAGAGCATTATCCACATTTCACAGTTCCCCTCCATATGTTATATGGATTTGGCTGTAAGGATCGATTGAGTCAGGAGAAATGTATGACCATTCATTCAGCCACATGTGGGAGAGACTGCTGGGTGCCAGTCAAGTATCTTATTTAAGGGGGAAGGTCCACATCCAAGCATCACCTGCCTTGTCTTTGGATACCTGGAGGTTTCCAGAGGAATACAGATGTGTAGACTGTGTCAGGGTGTGCGAGAGCTGTGCTTGGGGACATGAGTACAGACGACTGGACATGTTGACCTCTTGTTTGACTGTGTTCCTTGCTTCTTTCCCTCTGGTAATGTGAGTACCAGACTTGCATGTCTGGCATAGGAGGGGATATCTAATAAGAATACTTATGTCATTTGTATAGCAGCGGACAGACAGTCAGACTTCAAAAATAATATGAGATGAGGCAACAAAGGTGGCTCATTTTACGGCCAGATGCCACAGGAAGCTGTTAATAAATACACATTAGTTATTTTCTTCCCATAATGCTTAGTTTCTTTGCCATTCATTTAGCAATTAATCATGGAATAGAGTATTATGTGACATCATAACATTATTGGACCAGATTTTTGCTCGTTTCTTACATCGTTGTGTAACTCTCTGCTTGTGTTGCAAATCCAGCCTCAGCTAGAACTTGCAATGCTGGAAGTTCTCTTCTTTTCTTTTCTATCTCCCACTGTGCCTAACATAGAGGGGCTGGCTCATAGTAGGTATCTAGTTAATGCACTGCTTAAGTAGGTCCTTCTTCTGCCTTAGGCTCTCCCAAAGGCCTAATAACTGTCACCTGGGCCACCTTGGACCATAAGGACACACATATAGATGAGCCTCATGCCCCTTTCCTCCACCAGCAGCATCAAGACTCCCCCACCCCCACCCCCGAGGCAGAGCCGATGTGAATTTTAAAGACGTGTTCAGTGGCGGTTCCTTCTCTCTTTAGAGCCACTGGAGCGGCTCCTTCCACTGACAATACAGGGATTTGTGCCGCGTGATTGTGCAGCTGGGGGCAGGCTGAGTCCACAGTCATCAGGGGCTCAGCTCAGCATGCTCTGAAGGGCTTTGTGCGCCCAGCACTCGCTGGGGCGGGGCACCTGGCTCAGTAGAGGCCAGAGTGCAACTGTTTCTGCAAGTGGCTTCGCTGCGCCCAAAAAATGCAGAGCTGAGAAAGTTTTCTTTCCTGCCCTTCCTCTGATCTCTCCCCCAAAATACCACAGCAGGGCTGTTACTTGGGCAAAGAAGTAAACAACGTGTTTTCTTTTATGTCAGTGAAGATGTAAAAAGCTATCAATTTTTGCGTGCCTGTGATGTACCATAGACACCCTGGTATCATTAGTCCTAACAGGAGCTCTTTGATAAGTTACTACTCCCATTTTACAGAAGAGGGGAGCAAGAATCAGAGATTCTTGATAATTTATTTAGTGTTTGCAAGCTAATAATTACCAAATGATGTAGTCGTGTGTGTGTGTGTGTGTGTGTGTGTGTGTGTGTGTGTGTGTGTGTGTGTGTTTAGGTGTAAGGGTGTCTATGTGCCAGGGTTTCAATGTCCCAACACTTACACAATTTACCCTTTAGCATCTCTTCTGTCTCATCCATATTTCAAGCTGTGCAGAGACTGTTCGCTCTGCCGAATGGCCAGGTGGTGGCAGAGGCTGGATGATGGCAGTTTCTGGAGCTCTCAAAAATGTCGTCAGCGGTTCACTTATTATTCAGGATAACATCCAACGAAGTGACGACTTCTTTCCTTGCTATCAGTATCTCCTGCCAGCTGTTCAGTTGGATTGGGAGAAAGAGGGATTTCATTCTGAATTCACAAATGCAGCTAAAGCTCCCTCTGAGATGAGCTGTGGGGATTAGTGTTCATGGCACAGCACTGTTTGGCAAGCGAAGGCCCGGGGAGGGAAGGAGAACCCGGGTGGGAGAAAATAACCTGCCTCTGGAGACCCTGCCTTGGGGGTCTATCTCTTCAGAGCATGGCCGTCAAATCCAAGGGAAGCACAATAAATAATCCCCTAACTATTAAATGGCTGCTCTGGTGCTGGACAAAGAGGCCCATTGGCTTTTCTGTGCAGAGGTGTGTCTGCTGCCATTGCTGCTCCCCCTCTGCCCAGCATTTCTGCCTTCTGTAGCATCCCTCACACTCCATTTTCTGTCAAGTGGACTATTCGTGCAGAACATTTATTGCTTCATGCAGATCCTGGAATAGCCTTTCTCCATTCTCCAGTAGGGAAGAAAGACAGGCAAGGCTAGTATTGAAGACAGGAATTCTGACTCCCATCCTGGGCTGCAACCATCAGGTCAGACAGCTATTTGACTTTACCTGATGATGCAGGGCCCAGGCAACACTAGGCAGAAAGTTGGTCACTTGAGGGGCTACCCTTTCTAGCCCAGGTCCCTATTTATATGATTAGGACGCCTACACCATTGTTCTCCTAGGCTGGTGCTGCAGACTCAGGGGAAAGCATTTATCAAGATGGAGCTAGATCACCCGTTCCCATTTCCTTAAATGTCAGAGTGTAAATCAAACGCCAAGCTTATTTGGAACGTGTGGGTGTTAGCGAATCAGACAAGGATAATGTGTTTCTAATCCAATGGCTTTCACCATATATGATTTACATCCGGGGATTGTTTCACGGTGGTTTCTCTGGATTTTTAGTTAGCTTGATATTCTACATCTGCTATGAGTTTTATTACCTCTGGCCATAGGGGACTATAGAAGTGTCACTTATCTTAGAAATACCAAAAAAGGCATGACAACACCAACAATGACAAGAATACCACTTCATAAATACCTTCCTAGACTGTCACCTCAGCAAGGCCCAACTGTTTTATTAAAACTCGGAAACAAATAAGCCTGCCACTGAGTGGTGACATTTAGTTCCAATTCCGTAGCCCCAGATAATCAAAACTTAGATATTCAACAACAAAACACACAATTTAAATACTAGCCTAAGGACCTGAGGAGACGTTTCTCTAGAAGGATAGGTAATTTTCCAATAAGCACATGAAAACATACTAATCATTAGAGAAATGCAAATTTGAAACTACTTCACACACATTACGATGACTATTATTTAAAAAGCAAAAAACAGCGAGTGTGTAGATGCAGAGAAATGGGAATTCTTGTGCATGTAAATGCACAGAGAATGTAAAGATGGCAGTGTTGCTACAGAGAATCAATTGGTATTTCCTCAAGAGATTAAACATGAAGTTACTATAGGAACTGGCCTTTCTACTAAGGACCAGGCGTGAGCAGGTACTTGCATATTGTATTCACAGTAACCAAAACTGGAGAAAAAAATTCAATGTCCACCATTAGAGAAGTGGATGAATATCATGTGGATGAATATCATGCCAACAGGCGTTGGCATATTATTCAGCCAGAAGAAAGAATGGATTTCTGATGTTTGTTCCAACAAGGGTGACTCTTAACGACATGGAACAAACCAATCAGAAAGGGAGACAGTAAATGACCCCACTTCTATGAAATGCCTACAGCTGCCAGATCCATTAAGGCAGAAAATACCAAAGCCTGGAAGGAAGAAAAAATTGATTTTACTCATTGGGGATAGAATATCTGGAATGATGAAAATGTTTTGAAGATGGGTGCACACACTGTGGAAATATTCATGCTTTTAAACATTTGAAATTATTAAAGTGTTAACTTTTGTTATGTGTATTTTACCTCAGTGAATAAACTTACTATATCTATTCCCTAAACAGACAGAATTCAACTTTGAGGGTTGACTTATGACCTCTATCTTGTCCCAAGCAACAACCTGGATGACTGCTCACACCTTCAGCATGTATCTCTGATGTGCTGTCTGTTTTCATGTGTGATGTCTCTTCTATTTGTAATGAGTTTTCCTATGCTGTCCTGCAAAATGCCAGCCAATCACAGACACTTTGGCTAAACTTCCTCTCTTATGAGGACTTAAAATTCCCGTTTGCTTTTTTGAAGCATTTCATGGGTCAGTGGAATGGCTCAGCAGCTAAGGATGCTTGCCACCAAGTCTAAGTTCTTGAGTTCAATCCCCAAAACTCACAGAGTGGAATTAGGGAACCAATTCCCACAAGTTGTCCTCTGATTTCTCTGTATGTACCCTGGTGCTTAAACATCACCCCCCCACACACTAAACAAATGTTCAAAAAAATTACATCCATTCTTTCTTTATTATAGCGCTTTGCCCTGTTCAGCAATGATTTCCTCAAGTAGGCTAGGAATTTCCTCTATCAGTGACAATACTTTATTTAATTGAATTAATTTTTTGTTAACATACAAAATGAGGAGTTTCATCATGGCATTTTCAGGTACATATCTTATCCTACTTTGCTTGAAGTTGCTTCACCCATGATCACAATCTTGTGTGTGTGTGTGTGTGTGTGTGTGTGTGTGTGTGTGTGTGTGTGTGTGTATGGTTATTATAATTTTTTGTCTGCAAGTATGTATGTGCACCATATGTATGCAGTATGCACAGAGGCCATAAAGGAGCATAGATCACTTGGGACTAGAGTTGCAGACAATTGTGAACTGCTCTGTGGATGCTGGGTCTCAAACATGGGAGCAGCACCCCATGGGGTGAGGGTTTAAAGATGGCTCTAATACCCGAGTCATCTCTCCAGGTCCCCATGATCACTTTCCTAAGTCATAGTAGGAGTGGGATAAATGGTGTTTGGGGTTTTGTTCTATTTAAGTTTGTTTTAGTTCTATGTAGAGGAAGCAGGCAGTCTTAGCAGCTCTGAGAAAGGCATTTGTACTGCCATAGTTGAAGAGAGAGATCAAGGGACAGAAGAGAAAGTGTTCCCTTCTGCTGTGTGCTCTGCCTCCATTAGCACCGTTGTGGCATCTGGCAGGTGGTGCTTTCAGTGCTGGCTCCAGCCGCAGAGACCTGGTCTTGCTCTTTACCTTTGCTGAAACTTTGGCATCCTCCTCTGTGATGTGGGAATAACAGGTGCATGTTAAATGGTGGTGGAGAGAGTACTCTGCGAACAGCATGTGGGAGCCTTTGCTCCTGGCAGGTGCTCCGCACAGGCGGTCCTGCCTAGAAAGTTCTCTGGTTAGAGCTCTGCTCTACACTCCTGTTTCTCTTTTTCCTTCACTCTCCAATAAGCAGGAGCCCAGATACCTTTCTCCGTTGCCTTTGTATTTCTTCCGCCTGCATGTTTTCCAACAGCAACACAACCTTGGTTCTTTTGTTTAATAACTAACTCTTTCCTTCCTTTCCCATCAGGGGCAACAGAGTTGGGGTCAGGGTGAAGTTAAGGGTCTCCACACTGGTCCTGCAGCACAGCTGCTCGAAGGTCACCATTTGCTCCTGAAATCCCCTTCTTTGGCTGCATCAAAGGGCAAATGCCCCACATGAGCTAAAGTTGGCAGGACCTCCAGTACCTTGGCATGCAGTTGGAGTCCTTAAAGCTTCTATTCTTGGGTGAATATAGGGCTTTTGTTCACCGTCTCAGCCCTCTCTATAATGGGGAAGCTGCTTTTCCTTCCCTCCCATTTTCCCACCCTCCTTTCTCCTTTGGGAGCTTTCAAGTCTTCCAATTAAGTAGCTGGTAAGTTTGCTTTGTGAAAGGCACTAAACTTCACCGAATAACCTCCACAGCAAATGCATTTCTTTTTCCTTTCCGTTTGCTCTGAGATTTTTGCACATTAAATTCTTTTATAGGGGAAAATAGGTTAAAGTAAAATAGAAAGTTTGCAACACAGAGACACTATGTTAGGCACCAGAGAGGCCTAGATCAGTCAGACATGACCCCAACCCCAAAGAACTGTTCAGGGAACATAACATTGCAAAATAGCTTGAAGTTTGATGGATGGATGGATGGATGGATGGATGGATGGATGGATGGATGGATGGATGAATAGATGGATTTCAAAATACAGAGTGCTTTAATTCACATGTATGCATTAAAGCCATGGTCTTTTGGTTTTGGGAAGGTTGATGTAGTGATTCCCAACTTCCTAATGCTGCGACCCTTTAAAAGAGTTCCTCATGTTGTAATGACCCCAACCACAATATTTTCATTGCTACTTAATAACTGTAATTTTGCTACTGCTGTGGATCATAATGTAAATATCTGATTGTAGGCTATCTGACATGCAACTCCTGTAGGGGTTACAACCCATAGCTTGAGAACCACTTCTTTAAGGGCTGGGGCTTAGAAGAAAGTGGAATTACTTTATGAGGATGTACCCGAGGGTACAGCCTCAATGGAATTTTGAGTCTCTACTGACCTTGCTTTTCTGATCCTTGACACATGATGGGGCTAGCTGCTGTCATCTACCACATGCTCCCATCATGATTCAGTTCCATCTGTTCACAGCAATGGGACTAATTGGCCATGGATTAGAATCTCCCAAAACTGTGAGCCAAACAGAGCAAACTTTCTCTTTATAGCTGGATTATCTTAGGCGTTTGTTGTAATGGCTGAAAGCTGACTGACAATGAGTGGTAGAACTAAACAACTTGCCCTTTTATGCTGGATGCAGTGGGGTGGGATGGATGGCACTGGACGACAAATGCCTAGTCGGATCTGCTTTCTAGAAGGCACTAGAATACTCTTTCAGGTATCTCTACTGTGCGAGTAGAGAGGCAGAGCCCAGGGTGTGTAGGGGTAGAGGAAGAAGGCTGAATAGAGTAAAACGCTTCATTCTTCTAAAGGTATAATTCATGGACTTGGAATGATCATGAGTTTTGTCAAGAACATCAAGATGACTAGGTGCAGGGAGGAGAATTGCAATTAGATAGACACTATCTATCCATCTACCTATCTGTCTACCTATTTATCTACTTTTCTGTCTCTCTGTCCATCCATCTATCTATCTATCTATCTATCTATCTATCTATCTATCTATCTATCTATCTATCTATCCAGATAGACTTCTCGTCTTTCTCTTGAGGTTTTTCTTAATGCATTCCTAATGGATCTGAATAAACATCTTTACCACAATTCCAATATATACATCATCTGCCTTGATTTTGGATGATACTAAGTCCTATATTTGAGACTACTGTAGAAGCTGGAAGTTCTGGGAGAGGTTTGCCAAGGTCATGGCTCTTAGTGGTCTCCTTGGGCACTGTTGGGTGAGTTTGCATCTCCCATCTATTTTTCCTTTGAGATTTGTTTCTGTTGCCCCATATTTGGGAACAAACAAAATTAAGAGTCAAGCTTTGGTCTACAAGTAGCTTAAGATCAGAAAGAGCTGGGGTATACATGTACACATGTATATGGCCATGCATGGCTGTTCATAACTATCTAAGGACTCTATCTATTCAGTCTAAGAAGTCTTTCTAAGGTTTATTTTATTCATGTATATGTGCATGAATGCATTGTGTGGGGGGTGTCCACAGATACCAGAAGAGGGTGTCGAATCCCTGAAAACATGAATGCTGAGAATCAAAGGCCTGTGCCCTGCAAGAATGGAAAGCATTGTTAACCACTGCTCCATCTCTCCAGGGCCAAGTTCAAGGAATTTAATCAGATACCTTGGGCTCTATATCTTACATCATTGCCCTTTGGATTTGCTGAGAAAGGCACAGATACCCTTTCTGTCTGGAGACCAGCACCCACAGGCCAACAGTAACTGTGTGGTGACAATATGTCAAATTGTGCCTTAAGCTACCAGCCTGCATGGTGCTCTCTGATGTCAGAACAACTGCTTAGCAGAAAGCACATTGAAACTTTCTCTATAGACTTAGAGAGCAGCCCACGGAGTTACTGCCGTTCCAGTGGTCATTTAGGCTTAAAGCGTGTGTGACAACATGCAGATGCGAATCAGGCTGTGTATACAGCGCACTCCAGACATCAAAGCACCATGAAGAATACAAGGGAAATATAAAGCAACTCATTAGGAACTACAGAACATACAGGACACTCAGGATCGGTGAAAGATGAAGTAAGCACCAATGTCTACACACAAAAGGTAGAAGATGAGAGAAAATAACCCAAGCTAAACTATAAATTGGTATGCAGGGAGGAGAAGACTAGAAATACCCATCCATCCACACATGTGTCCCTTAAATACTGACTGAACAGGCACCAGTGTTGGAATCTATGAAAGGTGCCAGATTAGGAGACTACAGCTGAATTATTTGGAAGAAACGGTTTAAATAAGTATGAGGCCTGGAAGCAGAACCTATGCCTGAACTCATCACAAATTCAACAAATAAGATGTGTGAGGTTATTAGGTACTGGGCACTGGGACAGGTATTGCTTAATGGTTGAGATTGTGTTGTATATTGGCTAAATATCTCTGGCGCTTAGGCACTGCCTGAAACTGCAGAAGTTTCCCAATGTTTTCAGGTATTATTCCCTTAATTATAAAATGCAGCTAACAGAAACGCCTCCCTCATAGAGTAGATATGAGCATGAAAGTTCACATTTTGTAGATGTCAGTTATGTTTATTATCATTGCTGTTATTATTTTAGTATCATCATCATTATTATGCAACCTCAGTTGAAATATCATCTGCTGTGGTCTGAATGACCTCTTCAAAGCTCCTGTTGAAATGTAATTCCCATCATGGTGGTACAAACACAGAGCTCTCTAACAAACAAGGTCATAAGGGTGGATGGATAGGTTTTGTTATAGGGCTGGTTGACCACCTAGAAATGGTTTGCTAGAAAGCGCCTCTTCCTCCATTTCTGGCATGAACTGGCTTTTCTTTCTGCCCTTTAGACAGTGTCAAGATTCCACACAAAGAGCCCTACCAGATGCTGGTCCTTCTGTTTCCCAGCTGCCAGGACCCAAGTGCAACCAACCTCTATTCCTCCTGAGTTAGGTGCTCTCTGGATTCAAGTATATCAAAGTAGAAAAAGAACTGAGATGCCTTCCTTGAACATTCTTAGTTCAGATGGGGATAAAAGGCATCTTCCTCCCAAGCATATCTTTGGGGAAATCACTGTAAGGTAAAATAAAAATATACCTAATTAGAGTAAGTTTAAACACAGAGGTGAAAATTACGTGTGATGGATGGAATGAATAGAGCGTTATCAACAACAATTTTTTTATCACTTTCCAAATCTATAAAAAAAAAGAGTCAAACCCTTAAATCTTCGAAAGGCAAATATTCAGAACCAATCCAGGTCAGGTCCCTGTCTCGGGTCTATTAATATATAAAGAGCACGAATTAAAATCCCACTATCCCCTAGTGCACATTCTGACAATGTAATGTCTGTTACAAGTAACAGAACTTATAGTCCCATGTTCCTGAATCTTAGAAATAGCCAGGGAAGAGAGACATTATATGAAATGACTCTAGCCAATGATGGTGTGGGACAGCTGGTTGAACAGCAAGGTTTCCTCTTTCCCTGGTCCCACATCAACCTCCAGGGGATAGAAATCCTTAGTTTCCTCCTAGGCAGGTGACAGGGAATCTGCCCTGACGGTGATTAACCCACTCTGGTGACAGAACACATGTCAGGTGTGTGGCAATGGGAACGTCCTGGCAATAGTGGTGCTCACTGGGTGTGAAAGATAAATTGTGATCCCAACCAAACTGATATTGCACTTGTAATAAGGCAGGGGGATAAGGGTGCAGAATCTCAAATCTAGTTCCGAGGTGCGAGGTATAGAGGGCATTTTTATAGAAAATGAGGGCATTGGCCAAACAGACTGGAATTCAGAAAAAGACTTCTGAGAGATGGGGACAAAGGCTTCTCATGCACTCGGACCAAGCAGAGACAACAGTAGATGCTCAGCTTTGGGTGTCTGGGGACTCACAAATAGGCACATTAGCTCTCAGCAAGACACACTTCTCCTTTTCAACCACAGGGATGGATGAACCTTCTATTACAGCCATACTGCCACACTGCATTGCCACTGCTCAGGACGAGGTCCCACCCAAACCACCAGTGTCACTCGGTGTCCCTGGCTAAGCACCCACATGGAAAACAGTACACACACACACACACACACACACACACACACACACACACACACACACACAGAGTGTGGTCCTATACAATGATAAGCAAATTAAAAGGTCTTCCCACTCAGGAATGGAGAGAAATATGAAGTCCTTTGTCACCTTGAAAGCAATTTCTGTGACCACACCTAGGCAGGAGCTGTACTGCTTAGCCATGCCCCAGCCCCTGATTCAAATCAAATGCTGACACTTGTTAATATTGCTCTAAATGTCACTGCCGTGGCGCTGACTCTCCCTTCCATCCCCTCTTGCACCCAGTCTGCCCCCAATATACTATTGTTTTAAAGCAGTTCATCTGTTAATTAAAAAGTGGGAATCAATTGGCCTCATCTCTCCCTTCCAGGCTCCTGTGCACACAAGGATTAGAGCTGCCTCTACTTAAGTCAATTAGAGATAAGGAGACGCTGACATTTCTACAACCAGCCTTATCACGCTGCTCAAAAATGGCTCAGATTAACATGTACAAAGATGATTTCTTTAGTCCTTTCCCCTCCTCCTTTACTTTCTTTTAATTATTCTGAGGAAAGCTGGGTATCTAAACTGATGGTAGAGATGTCCATTCCTACCTAAGATGAGTTGCTCTCCAGAAATCCATACCTGACCTGCTTAGCTGGCTGCATCACTATAGACCCACACCTGCCCACTAGACTACAATCCCTGCTAAGCCCTGGCTCTCAGGAAAACACAAAATCTGTGCCTCCAGTGAGGACAATGCAATTTTGATGCGGTGAGACAGTTGAGATGGGAACCAAAGGACATGAGTTCAGATTCTGCTGTGACGGTAAACGCGTCCTTAGGACTCCAGCTACTCTGGGCCTTAATGGGCTTATCTGAGAAATGGAGCAGTAGTGTTTGCCCAGCAGCATACGTGTGCAAGTGCAAGTAGGGGATTTGGTGCAAGGGGTGCTCATGTGTTAAGTTCATTCAGAGCACCGTGAAGTGGTGCTCAGCCAGGGGAATGTCTGAATGGAGAGAGGAGGCTGTTCACAAGTGATCCTGTGTATCATAGAACACGCTAGTTGTTGATCCCAGGCACTTATTACACACACACACACACACACACACTCCTACACACATCACTGTTAAACTCTACAAGCTTGTTTTTATGATCTGTATTGTAAAATGAGAAGCCTTGGGTTCAGAGAGATTAATGAAGTTGCTGAAGATCACACATATGGGGAATGGCAGAGCCGGGATTACTTCTTGGCCCCGTGGTGCTGGATAATCATGGGGAAGAGAAGTGGTGCAGTCCAGTGACCTCTCCTCCACTCCTGCAGCGGCAAGAGAGCTACCTCAGCGACACTGCTCTGTGAACATATTAGCAATTTTCCAAATTTACCGAGTCCATCAGCCAGACTCCGTGGCTACCTTTGACTTTTCCCACCTGGACTCTGTTAAATGCTGTAGTCGGCCTTGCTCAGCCTCGACGGGTGTCTTCCAGCATTTGCTCACATCAGACTTCCCTCATCTAGGAATCCTTCATTAAACTCCTCCTGGCAAACAAGCTGACTTTCAAACAGTGCTTACAATGCACAACACGATAGGCCAGGGTTGAGCTCTCTGAGTGTGTTATACACACACACACACACACACACACACACACACACACACACACACACACACACACACACACACCACAGACTCTGGGATTCACTGTTCAGGCAATGTTTCAAGGAAGGACAGTAGTCTTGGCTTCCAGCTGTGCTATGGCAGAGGGATGGACTTGAAGTTCAGTCTTCTCAGGCATCCTCTCAAATGGGAAGCGATCTCACTCTAAGCCGTAACCCTTCTCTAGGTGGGCATGACCAATGGCAGTCTTAGCCTACTCAAATCTCAGACGGTCCCTGAAGGACCATTCTCACTACAGAGCTCCCGGTGGGGTTAGACAAGGTGGCCATTGACCTTCACAACAGTTTGAGTCCTCCCTCTATCCAATCCATCTGCTCATCTTCCCCCACATGGTGCCTGGATTTCTAGAGCACTCCCCAATCAGCAACTGATTTGATAAATTACGCCTCCAACTCTGTTTTCTGAAAAAGAAAAATCAAGCCCAGGTAGTCCCTGTTAGTAGCAATGGTTAGCCAAGGTCACTTGATTAATACATGCCTGGAGTTAGAAGCCAGGTTAGTGCTTGTCCTAGGTAGGATGTTATTGCTGTGATAAATACCATGACTAGCAGCAACTTGGGAAGGAGAGAGCTTGTTTGGTTTAGAGGTCACACTTCACCATTAGGGGAAACAGAGAAAAGAACTGAAGCAGAAGTCATAGGGTAGTGCTGCTTATTGGTTCGCTCTCTGTGACTTGGTCAGCCTACTGTCTTACAACACCCAGGATCACCTGCCCAAAGACAGCTCTGCCCACAGTGAACTGGGCCTTCCCACACAAATTGCTAGTTAAGAAAATGCCACAGAAAACTGACCTATACAGGCCAGTCTGATGGGGGCATTTACATTATTTGAGGTTCTTCTTCCCATATGGTTCTAGCTTGTAGGAAGTTTAACACAAAACTAAACAGTATAGTTCTACACCAGAGCCACACACACAACCATGCATCCCTCCTTGTTTTACTCACATGGATGGGCTTTCTATTCACTGTACTCGACTGTCATTATTTGACACCTTAAGATTGTTCTTTATATCTTCACTTGTCCTTTTTGAGGGACTATGGTTGATTAAAGATGACCACAAGTTATCTGATAGCCCTGCCATTGAGATAAAGCTTCCATTTTCCACTCCTCTGAATCCGGGTTGGCATTTTTGTCTTGCTAAATCAATAGAACTGAGCAGAAGTGATCCCGCAACAATGCCACTCCAGTCTGAAGCACTGACGTCTCCCATCAGTGTCTCATGAGAACTTGAATGACAAATGAAAGCTTAGGATCCCATGAGAGACCATGGGGGAAATGCTCCAAGTTTCCATGGAAAGAAAGAAAGCTCTCACACACATGGACTTCCATAACATCAAGCCACGCATGCGATGCTATCTTGGAAGCTCTACCTCGGCTCAGACACCAGTTGTCTATACCAGTTGCGGCCTTAACTGATGTCACAAAGATGAGGATAATCATCAAATCAAGCCTTCCAAATTGGTGATGTGACAATCTGGTTGTGGGATAATTTGTTACACAGAAATAACTGATTACAGACCAGGGGCATACACCTGAATTATTTTGAGAAGTGCCCTGCCTATCTCTTGAGCCTTCCTCCTTTGTTTTGACTGAGTTATCCATCATTTCAGCTTCACATTCAGCTTAGCATTTTTCTCTTTGTATTCGGACTTCCCTAAAGAATTGTTTTCCCTCTCAATGGACCTTACTATCTCTTCCTCCTTTTCCCTATTAATGAGTGATCAACATATACCACCCCCATGTCTACACTACGCCCTTCCTTCTTACCTTTGAATAACTGTCTTTACCTCAATTATTCTATGATATAAAAGTCCTGAAGTCCAGGTAGTTTTGAATCACAAAGCCTGGTGGAATTTTCGTTAAGTATGCATTGCTTTAGGGAGCCAGTCTCATAACTTTGCTAGGACAACCAACATTGCAAGACATGGGCTGCCCTCTTTGGAGCATCCTTGATAGTCATTCATTCATTTATTCCAGCACTGAAATAGTTTCTGTGTCTTGAGACTCCTAGGTCACTTAACAGCAGAAATAATGGCCAATTCAGACAAAAACATATTAAAGACAACTAGCATAGTCATTACTAATCTAGCTCAATTCTGGTTCACCTCAATTTTAAAGACTTGTAGAGACTTTCATGGGTTAGGGGCCTACGTTCTGTCCCTTTAGTCAGCACAGCATGTCTCAGCACTGGCTTCATATTTGAATTACCAGCAGAGATTTTAAAAAACATTAATCATTGAGTGTCACCTCTGGAGATGCATTAGTGTGGGCTAGGACTCGGGAATTAGGATGTTTTAAATGGCCACTAAGTGATTTTAGTGTGCAGTAGGGGCTTGAGAGCCATTGACTGACCTAAATCCCTAATAATGCAGCTTAAGATCATTTTACCTTATCCATCCTATGCGGAGACCAAGGGAAACACCGGCTGGAGAACGGGGCACTTGAATTTTACTGCAAGCACTGGGCAGCTTTCCGGTCCCAGGTTAAACAAGCCCAGTTCTTCCAACCTTTCCATGACATCCATATTTGCAGCGCTTTAATCACTCTTTAATCTTGTTTTGATTTAGCTCAAATAGGTCTGTTTCCCTGGAGAAAGCTTTTCCAAGTTAGAGGCCTCTGTTTTACAGAAGCGCATAACCCTGATAGCTCATCAATTCAGCTGTGAATTGCACAGGAGTTGTTATGAAATATATATCGGGAAAGACTCAGCAGACTGTTGAGTTTCGTTTCTAGGCTTGAACTCGCTAAAAATGAAATCGCACATCCCAATGAGGAGACCTTTCTCTGTTGGCCTGAAAGCACTGCTAACAATACATCTGGTCCCTTGCCTGACGGGTCACCCAAGGACACGCAAGGCCCCCGCTTTGTGGTCTTCCTGAATCTTATTTTCTTTGGGGGTTTGCAATAAACAGTGGTCCCGAAGAAACCATGATTTGCTCAAAAGTCAACCTGCAGATGCTGCACGTGGTGGGGGCAGGGGAGCAAAGGGATCCTGGATGCTTGAGTTGGTCCTCCAGCACATATGAGCCTGAGTAACTGTCATAAGACTGCTCATCTCTCTCCTCGGGGTCACCTTTGTTGTCCTTTCATATACATATGCATGGCTGTGCTTCCCTCTAAGTCGCATCGATTTAAATTTTAATTTGCTTATAATTCCAAGAGAAATTTGGCCTATCATTATATTGGAAATGAGAGACGCACAGCACAAAGGTCTTCAGAGATGGCAAACAGAGGAGCAGAGGCAGCGTGTTCTGGGCAAGGGGATCTTAAACACACGCTAAAGGGACAGGCTTCGTTCGCGTGGGAGCAGGCTGCTGTCAGTATGGATTTGGAAGCAAGGGTGGAGACTGGTCATTTCCAGAGCGCTTTTCCCTTTCAGCGTATTAGCACATACATAAAGCTTTTAGGTTCTCAAAAATAGAGTAAGAATCCCAAGCATGGCGATGACTGGCAGTTGTCAAAACACACAAAGCCGAGAATCAAAGCTAACCATCATAGATCATTTGCATTTGGAAGGACTTTTAGAAGTTCTTCCTGCAGTTTGAGTCTCTAAGAAAGGTTCAACATTGAAGAACTTTAATTAATCAAACTGCATTGTTGCTTTAGACATCACAGAAGCATGGAGGATGGATGCTGAGGAGACATGACATGTGCTGTTTTCCAGGATTCTGATTACTATGTGGTGTAGTATAGGTCTGTTGACTTTCCTGTTCATATCCCAGCTATGCCACTTATTTTTGTGTGTGCATGCAAGCATGCATGTGTGAGTGGGTGTGTTCTGCTAGGAATCAAACCCAGGGCCTTGTACATGCTAACCAAGCATCCACCACTGAGTTACAACCTCAACACCTACTGATCATTGTGTGGTCTTAGGCAATTTCTCGAAACTTTTAAAGCTTTGTTTATCTCACAATTGTGTTATTATAGAACTGAGAGAATCTTAGTAAAAATACTCAGAAGAAAAGAGTGCTTCCACATGCAGGGTGTTCAGTAAATCCTATTGCTATCAATAGTACCACTGTAGTTAGATGATCTAGCACAAGGGCAAATACAATTTCCAATGCTAAAGTAATTATAGGTCATTTAGAAATCTGATGCATGCTGGGTGGTGGTGGCATGGTGTGGGAAGTCCTTCTGTACAGGTGTTGCTTTTACTGGTTAATGAGTAAAGCAGCTGCTTTCAACCAATGGCTTAACAGCCAGGATGGGAGATTATATATATATAATCTATATATATATATATAATATATATATATATATATATATATATATATATATAGAGAGAGAGAGAGAGAGAGAGAGAGAGATTAGGTAGAGTCAAGGAGAGGCCATGTAGCCGCCAGAGAGGAAAGATGTGAGCTGCCAGCTGGAACCTTGCTGATAGGCCACGACACTCATGGTAAAATATAAAATAATAGAAATGGGTTAATTTAAGATATGAGTTAGCCAGAAATATGCTTTAAGCTATTGGCAAGACAGTATTGCAAATAATATAGTTTCTGTGTGATTATTTTGTGTCTGGGCCACCGGGAACAAACAAGCAGCCTCCTACTACAGTTGGAGCATGCCTTTAATCCCAACACTCAGGAGGCAGAAGCTGGCCAATCTCTCTGAGTTGGAGGCCAGCCTGATTTACAGAATGAGTTCCAGGATAGCTAAAGCTACACAGAAAAGCTCTGTCTCAAAAAACAAACAAACGAATAAGAAAAGAAAGAAAGAAAAAGGAAGAAAGGAAGGAAGGAAGGAAAGAAGAAAGGAATTTTTGCTGCTGTCTGATGTTCCTATGATGCAACTAAGGATGGGGACAGAAGCTGGCCACTCTGTTCACCGCCATTTGTGTATTAATGCAGAAACAAAACCAATTAAACTTCAAATAAAGAGTTGGGCTGGATACCACTAATTCTGTGCTCCCTCTTCCACACAAGTCCACTTCTGTGGATTCCAGGATTGAGTTCCCAGGGACACCTTCAAGGGGTGAAGAAGGGATGAGAAGGGAAAGACTCATCTTTTAGACCTCTGAACTCACAAAACAACTCTGGAAGAAGCTCATCTAATTATTCTTTAGAAAAGCAGGTGAGGGGCTGGGTGTTGGCTCAGTTGGTATCGTGTTTCCCTAGCATGCAAAAAGCCCAGGACTCAGTTATAATACCGCATAAACCAGGCACGGTGTCGGTGTCGCATGCTTATAATCCCAGCAATCAGAAGACTGGACAGAAGAATCAGAAGTTCAAAACCATTCTCAGATACATATCAAGTTGAGTTTTAGTCCAGCCTAAGATATATAAAACCCTGACCAAAGGAGGGGAGGACAAATGAGATATAATATTTATCCAACACTGCTATAAGATACCCAAAGGCATGAATCCTGATTTCTTGTTGTAAAGAGGCGAGTGGGCTGTGTCCTACCACCTGGCTAGCTTAACCCCCGAAATAATCACACATAAACTGTATTCATTTAAACACTGCCTGGCCCATTAGTTCTAGCCTCTTATTGGCTAACTCTCCCATCTAGATTCAACCCATTTCTAATAATCTGTGTGTCACCACGAGGTCATGGCTTACCGGGAAAGATTCAGCATGTCTGACCTGGCAGCTTCATGGCAGCTCTCTCTCTCTCTCTCTCTCTCTCTCTCTCTCTCTCTCTCTCTCCTTTTTTCCTCCCAGAATTCAGTTCTGTCTCCCCACCTACATAAGTTCTGCCCTATCACCAGTCCCAAAGCAGTTTCTTTATTAACCAATGAAAGCAACACAAATACAGAAGGACCTCCTACAATTTCTGTCCATTTAGTCTCTATTAAAGACAACATGGGTTATTTACTGATGCTACTGAAAGAAGACAAATCTTATGAAAAATATACCTATAATGCAAGATATTTGGAACACATTGCATCTGAGACACCCACAAAAAAAACTGTAAAAAAAAATTGGTCTAATTAGTTATTGTGATCAGGTATCTATGGAAACAGCCATATATTTGTCCTTAAGCCAGACCAGCAGTTACTCACTTAATAGCACAGGATCCACATAAGCCGAGCATGACCATTACACATATTTGCTACTTGCATCTCATACAGGAAACAGAGAAAGCAGAAAGGATAAGGAAAATAAACACACAGAGGGAAGAGGGCCTGCCACACAGCAGGACCCTATGCCTACATCGAGAAGCAGGAAATCCAAAGCCAAAGGGAGACTTCATTCACTCGCCACCAATTCTGAATGAACCCCATGAAGTGCCCCCTCTTGGTGCAGCAGTACAGGAAAGTGTCCTATTAATAGCATGCCTCAGCTGCGTTATGGGTTAAATGGGTTAACTGGGCTTTTGTTGGACGGCCTTGTAACATAGTAACCATTTATAACATAATTGCTATGGGAAACTGTGTTCTGAATTCCAACTCCTCAGCTTGAAAGCTGACTTGTGAAACACAGCCCACGTGCTCAACAGAGCACCCTGTATCCCCAGAGAACCAGCAAAGGGATTAAAAAGAGTCCCCTAAGCCTCTGAGGGTGCCGGTGCCCCTACGGGGCACTTTCTGCATGGATGATTAGAAACATGAAACTTCTTTGGTCCTCAGTTAGTGGCACTAGAGTAGACATGGTTCCATCTATTTCATCTGGAGTGTAAGCACCACCAGGGCAGGAACCATGCCCCCTTCATCACCTCGACTCCTCTAGCTCTCCATAAATATTTGGTGAGTAAAGGAATGGAAGAATAATTGCCTACCTCCCAGCACTGTGAGTGGAATCGAATGGGATAATGCATGTGGAAACAATTCAAGAAGCTGTGAAATAGAATACAAATGAGAGACATGATAATTATAACCTATTGTTACAGACAGAATGTCACCTTCTGTGCGTTCCATGTAAATGAGGATGTTTGTGTTAGTGTTAATTCGAATGGCTGAGCCAATATCTAGAATTCTGAGTTGGACAGATGGGCCATGCAACCTAGGATAGCAGCAGGGGATGAAGATGGAGGGAGGGGTGCCTAATGAGAAAGGAAGGAAGGAAGTTAGAAATAATAGGGCTGGCGGGAAAATGGGCTAGTTAAAGCAAAAGCCTACAGGTAGGAAAATTCAGATCCAGGCATTGGTTAAGGATTTCCATGCACCAGGCTTAGGGCTAATTCCTGAGCCAGGGAAGAATCACAGAAAAGTTACCCCAAAGAGTCTGGCTCTTATTTTATAACTTTACAAATGAGAATAAAACAAGACATACAAAGAGAGGCAGGTGGGGGTGGGGGGACCAGTACATGGATAACTGAGTAGAGGAAACTTGCAAAGGGCATTGCTAAGATGCAGGATTTGGCACATCAGGCTGTGCCGAAAGCAGGATGAAGTTGAGCTCAACCAGATCTCGGCCCTCACTTGTGAGCATGCAGGCTGTTTCATCTCCGGGAAACTGCTCTTGTGCCTGAGACATCAAGGTATACTTGCTGATGATAGCTAGATTCACAACCAAGGAAGAACACGGGAAACTTAAAAGGGGAGGGGAGGAGCAGGTTCTGGTGTCTGGCCCACAGTACAGTGGCCATCATGTCTGGTGTCTGTGTGACATGTGACTCAGGGGCCGAGGGTTTGGTTTCTGTACGTTTGTTCAGATCTCACTTGTGTTTTCGGAGTGGAGTGTCTGGGCGCTGCCACTTAGCAGCGCACACCTTGTCGGTGACACAGTTGACCAGAAGCTGCTTCCTGACCACACACAAAAGTGTCAAGGGTGTTGTGGAAGTGGAGTGGACTTTCTCAACAAGCTGCTTTCCTGTGTGCGACAAAAGCCTGTGGCTTCTTCCAGTGGTGTGTCCTGAAGCCACACTAGCCTGTCTTATTAAGACAGACACCTCAACTTAAGGATTTGATGCCCCCACTCCGGCAGCCAATCCTGTCCTACAGTCTAAATTGTTCCTGCATAGGCTTCTTTGGGAATCACTTGAAAAGACTGGAAATGAGGTGGGGAAAGGTTCTTCTTTATCATTAAATAAATATGTATGAGAGAAAGGGACAGAGGCAATCATAAAAGGAATTCTTTCTCCCGTTCTGAGTCCCAGGTGTCAAGTTAAATTATAATGCAGGTAATGCTGGGCTACATTTTCAGGAAGGGTGTCACGTTGCTTCATGAACATGGGTTCAGAAAACTGAGGGTTTAGCCCTAGCAATGTCAGAACACCTCCCGAATTAATTACCTGTGCATCTGTTGGATGATATGAAACAGGACTTGCTTTTCTGATACATAGGATCGTCAAGTAAATGGATAGAGATAATATATGTAAAAGCACTTGGAGAAATTAAAAACACACTCCAGAAATAAAACATTGATTAACAGGGACTTATTCAATCAGGAGATGCTTTCTCTGTCTCACCTATTTGTTTTAAAATACATAAGTACACACAGTTATCAGTAGGACCAGTACATTTCATATATCCACATTTTCTAAGAAAAAACTCCACATAATCCATATGTTGTCTTCTCTGTAACTATTTCTCCACCTAGAAAGTGGGTAGACAGAGGACTCTTCTTTTTTTTTTTTTTCAGCTTTCCCACAGTGATACATATGATAATTCAACAAAAATCTGTAGATTAGCCTGGGCATTCACAGGAAGTTTTATGTGTATAACCTCCCTGAAACATTTCTCATTCCTCTGCTTAAACACCTGATGCAGCCAAACCGGCCAAATGATCGGGAGGAAGTCACGGACTCCGGGACTGTAACTCTGTAAGTTCATTATGAGTGAATTATGGTTTTGAACCAGACTTGGCTTCCAAGGCAAGAACTGCGCATCCTAAAATAATGTCCCTGACACCAGCGGAAAACGATTTCTACAATTCTCACCTTGAACCCATGTACAACTCTTACCTCATTTGTTACTTGTTTCCTGGATAGGTGACACTATCTGGCCCTGTCATTTTGCCTTTAATTATCCCCAACATTTAAAGGTTCATGCTCACGGCAGAGAAGAATGCAGAGGGCCAAATTGCCTTAGTAGGTGATTAAACACTCCAATGGAAGCAGGGAATGCCATGAACCATGGGCAGAGAGCCCTGTTGCTCATGGTCTTCAAGTTTGCTGATGACATCCCAGGGTCAAGCATGGTAGAAGCAGAGAGAACAAGCCTACTGTGTGCTGGCCCTGTAATGATGCTCAGCGTGAATGACTAAATGAATCCTTATAAATGCGAAGCCATTGGTTCTACTGTGTGACACAAACTCTGAATCAGAAGCAGCTCTGTAATAGAAATGGATGGAGTCTCACCTCCCTAGAGATTCTGACTAATCCGTCCTGGGCTAAGCTATTATGTCTGCATTTTGAAACCATCAATTGATGACACCTAGGCATTTTAAGGGCTGCCAATATTAGGAGCAGCTAATATTACGGGAGATTTATTGCTTGCTAGGTATCTGCATAAGGCCCAACACCGTTGTTTCCATTTGCATTTCCTTGCTTTCTGAAGAGGAAGCCACACCTTGGAAAAGTCAGGGACTTGCCCCAGACAATGCACTTTAGACGTGTCAGAGCAAAGAAGCTTGCCCTTTTCCCCAGGACTCTGAATCTGAACTCTTATCTGCATTTTATCATCTGCAGCAGAATCCTAAGCTGGAAAAATTAAATCAAAGTGTTTATGTTAGGGGCAATTTTCTTGTTTTCTCTCCTGGGGCACTAGTGGCGCTGTCAGCAGACTGACCATCATTATTATTATCATTATTAACAAATTCTTCCACTGAAACCAGAAGCCAGGTTTGGGGAGCTTAAATTCCAGAGGCAAGAGCCAGGGGAAATGCGCACAGTAATCGTTCCAGTCAAGAGGATGGTGGTCTGCAGGGAAACGCACATTTTCTTCTGTCCCCCAGGGTGGCTGCTGGAAAGCCACTTCGCAACACATAATTAAGATAAAACTTAACCTTGGGCCCTCTACCACCTTTATAAATCTCTTTCTGTAGCTCAGCCTGCTAGGGACCCATGTGCAGCAATACTTATAAATACACTCAGCTCCCAAGGACTCCGTGAAGCTGCTGGAGACACCCTGCCCTGCCCCCACACAATCAATATTATCACACTGTTAAAAGATAGCCATAATACCTCAGATCCTTAAAGCGCCTTTGAGCCTAAAAATGTTCAAAGTACTTTCATATTGGTTCTGTCATTCTATCTTCATAACATCTGAAGATGGAAGAGGACTTTAGGGGGCAGCAGCTTTCATTCCTTAATCCCACCTCCCACATTCTTGAAATTTTTGCTCCTTTCCCTCAAGTCAGAGGCTCATGAGGAGATGACCTTGACTTCGATGAAAGGTCCTTTGTGGTCTTTTTTCAGTATCACTGTTTGGACTGGTGTGGCTATCTCTGGGTTCTGTGAGTATTTTCATTGTTTCCCATGGAAACACCAGAGGCTCAAAGCAGAGCACACCAGTCCTCCTCCATGCAGAAGCCTTCCCCACAATGTCTCCTCCAGCATGTGGGCAAATGAAGTCACTCTGGTGATGCCACGATGACTTAAGCTGGTTTTGCAAGAACAAACAATTGGCAAGTGTAAAGCCTTGACCTCACTCACCGTGCTTGTGAGTATACTCTGAGCAGTGCAAGGAACACAACTTAAGTATTTGAAAGAGTACAGATTTGGATGTTCAGAGAAGTAGGAGACAGGACACCTCTCCAGAGAAAACACCGAGAGTGCTGCATCAAGACATAAGTGGCACAGCCATCATAAAGGACTAGGAGTTGAAAGTATACGTAGAGAGCAGGCTGAGAAGACCAAGTGTGGGTGCCAGTGCTTAGATGGGCTCAGTCATGGAATGCTCCATTGAGCAATAGGTTAAGACAATGGAAGAGAAAGTATTGCTGAGGGCAAGCCTAGGCCAGCACAAGAAGACAGTGGATGTTTCAGTGCTGTTCCTCCAGGTGCTCCTCGGACAAGTGTCCAGGGCTCTCCCTTTGCTCACTGTGGAGCCTGGTTTGGGCACTAGCTAAGGAAGAGGGGAGAGAGGAGGTAATGCAACTGTGGGGGCTGTGGCTCTCTGAGCACACACTCGAACTAGAAGAGTGGTTGGATGTCACATACTATTGTCTCTAATCTCCTCTATTGTCACAAGCATGGAAACCTAGAGCCGGACCTGAGCCTGCTGCAGGAGGCAGCCAGACACATCTAGCTAATTCAGCTGGAGGGCAACAGAGAGAGAATGAGCAAACTCTGGGACTTTCGCATTAATATTCTGAGACCCAGAGTCTAGATGTGTAGGATCCCGGAGGAGGACGTGCGTGGCCATGAGAACCGGCCGCTGCGCTTTCCATCAAGGTGAGAAGACTATGTTGTCTCCTCCTAGCTCTGCTTTTAGGAAAGTTGTTGCTTAGGTTGGCTGGAGCTAATGTAATCTAGAGAAGAGTAGGTGTAGCAGGCAAGACTTACTAAGCTTCTGTAGTAGGAGCTGGCAACAAAGACACAGACAGAGACTTTAAATAGACTCCGAAAGTGAGCAAACACAGAAAAATGAACAAACACAAAACAAATTATTTTTGTAATCAGTGTGCTCATGTGTGAATGAGCTGGCACTCCAGCCCAACTAGAAGTTGAGTGTTACGATCCATGAGTGTTCCTTCGGCTCATGGCCCATGCAGCAACTCCCAACGAGAGGTTTGGTTATCAAGCCTAGGATTAGCAAGTGGGCTGGGCAATGTGGAGTTCGTGAATTGAGATGATATTCAATTGCCAATTGAGATACTCAAGTGACTGGTCACCCTCCCATGCCCTGAACAGCTCATTATTTTCCTTTTGGCATCAGTGGTTGATCTGTCAAGCCTGCAGGTGATTCTCATGTCACTATGACGGGAAGTCCTGGGCTATGCCAAGGTACTTGGCCCTGTGCCTACAACCCCAGGTGAGGTTGGGGTCTTAGGCACCTCACACTTTGACAGGTCATACTTTGACACATGGATTGGCCTTGTAAATTGCTGCGAATTGTAATGGTCATAGCAATTGCTTTCACTGTGATGCAAGATCCAAGGGACCAAATGGAACTCAACACTGCCGATTTTTTAACAAGTAGAGGGAGGAGATACAGGACACAGCTGCCAGGTGCCGGAGTGTGATTGCCTAAGACAATAATCCCATCTCTCTGGCTTCCTGCAATTGGCAATGTAGAAGAATCAATCCTAAACAGAGACTGGACTCAGCCATGCAATATGCATAACCTCAGAGTTTTTTGTTTTTTTTTTTTTTATTGAGGTCTGTTTTGAAGTTAAGTCCACCAGAGGTCTTGGGCTTCACATGAAGTCTTGGAGCATGCACACGACTGTATCCAGATAATCCTGAGACAGGGAGGAGAGTGGAGATGTGCTGGAGCTTACAGGGTAACGGACAATTATTCATGGAACTCTGACTCACAACAGGCCAGGATGGAGGGTCACTGGCAACCAGAGAGACTCATCTCACTGTGATTCAATTAGGGCACCACATTGCTGTGCTGCCTCCACCGGCTGTCATTCTGGCCTTACCTGCTGGGCTCAGTGCCTGGCTCAGGCCCTCTGTGATGGCTTGGCTCCACCTCAGCTTCTGGTCTGGGAACCTGTGTTCTCTAAACACCTGCTTCCCGGCTCTGGCACATGGCTGGGTATAGTACATCTCAGAGGAATGTAACCCAAGGCCCTGAAGATACTGTGCAAGATCCTGTGATTTAAAGCTCAGAATGGCATATTTCATAACTTATTTTCCTGGGCACCCTTTCCCTGATCCTACTAACAGCTCTGGGGAGGTCTTAGACTCCAACTGATCCATTTTCACCTTGGAGAGCTGGTGTGCCTGGCACATTAGATTACTTCCAATACTATATTAGTACACTGGGAACAGATATCGATGGGTATGTCAAATCATGACACCTCTCTTTAATGGCTCATAGGTCCTTTCAGACCATCAGTGTAGTATGAGACCACTTGTTCATTCCTGGCTGCTCAGCCCCGATTAATCACACAGAAACCATTTTATTTACAATACTGTTTGGCCAATATTTCTGGCTAACTCATATCTTAAATTAGCCCATCTCTATTCATCTGTATATCACCACGAGACTGTGGCTTACTGGGTAAAGTTCTGGCGTCTGTCTCCGATGGGGCTACATGGCTTCTCCTCACTTCACCTTCTTTCTCCCAGTATTCAGCTTAGTTTTCCCTGCCTACCTCTATTCTGCCCTACACAGGCCTAAGACAGTTTCTTTATTAAACAATGGTATTCACAGAATACAGAGGGGAATCCCACATCACATCAGAAAGCACAGACTCCTAAAGAGAGTCCTCACGGCTTAGTAGACTATAGATCCTCCATCAGCCACCTCCTGTACCAACCATCCTGGAGGGCCCAGTGAATTTCAACTGTGTCACAAACTTCACTGCAAGGCCAGACATGTGGATGAGCATGAAAGAAGGGTACCAGCCAGTTGAATATTAATTCCTAAAGTTGCAGGGACTCTTGGAACTTTAAACAGATTAATTAACTGACTAAATTTCTTCTTTGACAATTATATGCACACTTACTCAGATATGTCTATATATTGAATTACTTAATTTTTGTCATTTGATACCCCATTACTCTCTACCATATCTCCTGCCTCTCCCATTGGAATTTTCTTTTCCCAAAAAGTTCCTGGCCTGCTTTGATGTATTTTTTCTTGATTATTATTATTATTTTCATCATCATCATCATTATTACTATTGCATAAGCACAAGAGGGGGTAATTGCTGAAACATGAGGAACATATCAATGCTTACACTGCTGAAGAAAATGACCCTTGCTTCCATAATGCCCACTTACTATTCACAACCCCAGTGAGGGATAGGACTCACAAGTCCCTCCCCCATACAACATGAAATGGTGGTGGCACCAGTCTTGTGCAGGTCTTAGGCACGTAGCCACAGCTATAGTGAGCTCACAAGTACAATGGTCAGGCTGTGTCCAGAAGACCCTAATTTGAAGTACTCTTCTTCCCTAACATTTGCCTTGTACATTCTACCGCTTCATGAGCCTGGGAGATGGTAATGCCCTACTTAGAGTCAAGCGTTCCTTGGAAACTTATTCTTCATGCTTTGACCTAAACACTTCTATAAAGGTCTCAGAACAATAAAACAAAGCACTAATCATCAAATGAAATAACAGCGACAGACTAAATTGTGTAGATTGGAGAAGAAAGGCTAAAGCAACTAGATGCTTGGAAGTTAGTAAGCACTGCTGTGTTGCAAATCAGTGTGAGCTGGAATTGGATTTCAAGCAGGCTCCATCTGATTCCCAGGCCATTCTATGATGGCTTGGAACAGGAAGGCAGTACTGGTAAATGGCTGCATTTTCCCCATCCACACCCCCAGGAAACAACACAGGCATGGCTGCTTTGCTGGACCAAGGGCAGGTTTCACTTTGTCCTGCAGCAGAAAGAAGGACAGGACAGTAAGGCAACATGCACAGCCGGAAGCTGGCAGCAGCCTAGTTGCCATGGAGACGAGAGCATGAAGCAAGTGTGAGGTTTGGGATTAGAGGTTTGGGATTAGCTGGAGGGGACTAGCAGAGGATGAGGCCCCATCCCACCCTACAGCTGAAAGTATGCATTGCTTCCTGGAGCGGAAACATACGACATAGTTCTTGTCACTTGCAGGCTTTGATGTTGTGGTTACCTGCCCTGTCTGCACCTGTCATATCCTTAGGAAACCCTTACTCTTCATTGTATGGCTGCTGTCCTGTTGTGATGTCCTAGGTTATATTTGGATTTATGCCCTGCAGATTAGCATCATCTGTTCCCACATGCTCCATGCTACTTGAAGCATAAGGCAGAAATGATACGCCAGGCCGGCCCCTCTCTAGAGTCAGGAATTTGGTTCAGTCTCCTTTTTAACACCTCTGAGCCTCTATTTCCTCATCTCTAGGGAAGAAATTAAAATGCTTCCGTGCTACATAAAAGACCCTGAATTTGATCTCCAGTACTTCAAGACAAAACAAAAGCAAAGAGGGAATCGAGATACTGGCAAGCTGACCTCCTTCACCCCACTGTTGGAAAGGCAGGGCAAGACACTGTCTCTAAAGAACCAGGAAATGCTGAAATTACTTAGGCTTGTGAATATATCCTGCCTCTCTGGGAAGTTTTCAGTTTCTTGAAAACTAGGTCCAGATCTTCCTTTTGACTGCTGGGTCTAGTTATGTGAACATTGTTTACTTGCAAGTGCATATGAGAACTGGCCCTGTCCACACTTCTTGTGAATTTGGGTAAGAAAAGCCTGCCTGCCCTAGGGTGTCATGTACTTGATGATCATCTGTTCAAGTTCTGTGTCTGCGAGAGGACGCAAAAGGCCACCAAAGTCAGGGAAGGAAACCAGAGAATGTACGGACATTCAAGGACAGAATGGGGAGAGGCAAATGGAGTATTTAGAGTAAGCCATAGATGGAACATGTGTGCTATGGACCCTGGACAATCTTCCAATCCTAAGCAATTCTGTGCCTCATGTTAAGATCGCCCTTTAGTAAAGCTTTCCTTCTGAGACAGCCTGACCTTGAGGAGGAAGTGCGCCCCCTGACATCCCCCTTGAAGATACACATAGGCCATGGGGAATGAACAGACTGGATTCAAAGCCACAGAGCTGATTTTGAGTCACAATTCTTCAACTTGAAAGTTATGTGTCCTGCAGGGAACAACGCTACTGGCTCCCAATATTATTTTTCATCACACCTGCTATGATGCTCTTTTCCAGTAATCCTGGTGATCAAATCAAAGGTTGTCTGTGTACAGTGCACTGACAGAAGATACCTAATTCCACAAGGAGCTCAAGCTTAGGAATAATGAATCTGAACATAAACACCCCCCAATCTATCAATTTAACCAGTTATTCCATTCTGAGGTATCCATTCTCAAACCCAATATCAAGACAGGCTCTATAGCATGTGTCTTCTTCTTAGCCAAGTCTTGAGTCCTCTGGGTTCTGTTCCCCTGGGTTTAGAAGAATGGAGGTACTGTTTCTGGCCAAAAGGTTCATGTACAAAAGCCTTCAGAAACAAACCCCGGAATATTGAACTGCACAGGGAAAGAGGGAAAGAGCAGAATATATTCTCTATGTCCCCTCCATCTCCTTTTCACCATAATCCACCTTGTTTATTTTAGTTCAAGGTCCATGGACTCTTCCACACTTCCATGGAATAGTTTGTCTCTTGACAGAGTCAGTTAAGTCATCCTGAGAACTAGATCCCAGAAACCCCCTTGGCAATCCACCAGTGCTAGAGTGAGTCTCTCCCTGTAGTCTCCTCCTCCTCTTCCTCCTCCTCCTCATCTTCCTCTTCCTCCTTCTCCTCCTCTTCTTCCTCCTCCTCCTCCTCCTCCTTCTTCTCTTCCTCCTCCTTGCAATGAGTTGGTAGGATTTATAGGGCTGTCCCAGCGACACGCCATCTCAGTAACTGCAGAATGGCAGTTGTAAAAAATCCCATTTGCCAGGGTATTAGAATCCCATTAGCACTCCCAATGGAGAAATAACCCCAACCCTTCAGAAGGAATTAAAGCTATGCAGGCACCAGCATTTGCAGTGTTAGAGGCCTCTCCCCAGTTTGGCAGATCCCACCAGCAGACATAAAGCTGCAGGCACCAGATGTCCTTGGTCCATAAACCCCTTGAGAGAGGCTTGGGAATGATTTATAGGAGGGTCTCTAGTGCCACAAACAGCTCCAGAGTAATCACCGGGAATCATTGATAGACTTGTTGGTTTACTTCTCTCAGAGAATGAATCATTTTTTGGAAAAATCAGGTTTAATCCAAGACTATCTTACAACCTCTTGTGGCCCTTCTTCCTCTTCTCTCATTCTAATACCATTTTCCAAGTTCTAACTGACATCAGACAGCAACACTACAAACACAACATGCATGTGGTTGTCAAAAGAGAGTCAGCTGAAAAGCAAAGGCTCTCATAATACTGTTCTGGTTGGGGTGTTTTCAACTTGACACAAACTAGGGTCATATGGGAAGAGGGAACCTCCACCAAGAAAATGCTTCCATCAGTTTAGACAGTGGGCAAGTCTATGGGGACAATTTTCTTAATGACTGGTGTGGGAAAGTTTGGCCCGCTATAGATGCTGCCACCTCTGGGCAGGAGGTTCTGGATTGTGTATGAAAGGGAGCTGAGGTAGCTTTGGAACAAAAGCCAGAGCCCGGTGTTCCTCCATGGCCTCTGCTTCAGTTTCTGCCTCCAGGTTCCTGCCTTGAGTTTCCTCCTGACCTCCGTCTATGATGTACTGTGATCGGGACATGGAAGCCAGATAAACTGTTTCCTCTCTAGGCTGCTTTTGGTCATGGTGTCCATGACAGCCATTTCTAGTCAGCTAAGAGAGAAACCCAGCCAAACCATTCACTTTAAGGAAAAAAGAAACAGGCTCAGAGAGGTGAAGTAACTTGCACAAGAACACATAGTAATTAAAATGAAACCTCCCTCTCTCTGGTCTAGTATTTTTACCACTGCACTCTCAGCTTGCTTTTGACTTTCTGAACTATGAGCACCTCTGAGGTTATGGTTTCTGAATGCACCCAACAGCATTCATCTCTGTCCAGGGAGGAGAGAAAGAGTTCCAAGCTTAGAGCTTAGTCATGATAGACTTGTGGTCTAAAACACATTAAAATTATTTAATGGGTTTAAATACCAGTTTATTAATCCGTAAATGAGGGTCAGCAACAGCAGTATGCTGCTCGTAGTGTCTTGGGGATCTTGCTAAACACCACTTCTGATGCCAAGGAGGTGAAAATGGAGACCGAGAGTCAGCGTCTTTAACAAGCTCCACGTGACACTGATGCTGATGTCTGGGGACCACACTGTGCTGATCAAGGTCATTAAGTCATGTAAAAATGAAAGACAATGAAGCGTACATAGTTCTTAGCATGGTGAGAGTGGTGATTCAGTAAACAGTAGTGGTTAGCCTCACGTGTTGAGCTGGAGCCTATGTTCTACAGACTAAAGGGCATCTCTCATGACCAGTCCATGCTGGGAACCAAGCCAGGTGTGCAGAACTTCTTGCCAGCTGACCCTCAGGCCACACCTGTAGCACAGGTGAAATGATTCCGGTTTCTCATCTGCCAAAGAGCACAAGGCTCCAAGAAATCAGTGACTTCCCTACGGTCAAATAGGAGCCCAGGGTGTGGAGCTGAAGTGATGTTCCTTCCACATCACTGAGAGGTCAGCGCTGTGTCCTGCCTTCAAGTCTGCCCCCTTTGCCTCCTACCCAGAGATGATATTACAGTCCAAGGTGGACCGGTACTGGAAATGCTTCCAAGAGAGGAGAGAAGTCCACACTAGTCAGGAGCAGGGGTGCTGGAGGGCACATTGCGACAGGAGGAGCGGAAGAGGGTGGATGGCGGATGGGCGCACAGAGGCAGGAAATTTACAGATCAATAAATAGACAGAGATCCAGCGAGTTTGACGGCTGACAGACGTGTGGGGGTGTGCCGACACCCAGATGGTCAGGAGTGAGCAGGGAGGGAGAGCTGGTAAAAACCATCAATCTGGGTCACAGCAGCAAGGCTCAGAGACAGACCAAGAACAGCACATACAATCTGGCAAGACCATTTGTGAGTCAGAGAACCTGGTGCCACATGAGGTGGGTGGTATAATGGGATTCCGATGTTTTCAGTGTCTCTCGGGTTTCTACTAAGGAAGTCATCTGGAAAAGTCATTGTTGTGGAACCTGAGGGGTTTAGGAGGACTAAGGTGGTAGGCCTCAGGTCCTGGTGGCTTATGGCAGATGGAGGCAGCCAAGAATCACCCAAATGAAGGGCATCTTGGTGGGAAAGAAGGCATTCATGTTTGCCTCTGGGCACTCGAGCCCACAGAATCCGTGTGCTGGTGTCAGAAGTAGACAAGGGGAGCCAGAACAAGGTGGATATTTCTCACCAAGGTTAGGAAACTTTGACCCTCATAAGGTCTGGTGTCAATCTGAAATCCTCTAGAATCCCTATAGTTAGCCAGCATTTTATTAAGCACCTCTGCTGTGCCAGGCCCTGACGCGTACCAAAATTCATGAGAAAGTCCAAGCCCTTGCTCAGTGAAGCTACGTTCTAGTGGGAAGACAGACAATGCCACCAGAAACTACTGGAAGGTATAAGGGCAGGTGACAAGTGATGTGGAAGAAGACAGAGCTGCAGAGTGGGTGAAGGACAGCCGTGCCTCGGGCAAGATACTTGCAGCAGTTTGTGGTCCATCTGGCTGCTGACTATCGCCACACTCTCTGTCTTCCTTTCAGAGCGTGCTACCTGCATGTTCTTCCTTCCCTCTGTGACGTTTACTGGCTCCTACTATCCTTCCTTCCTCCTAGAAGTATAGGGCTTCCTTCCTTGTTTTCTCCCATCCTCATCTCCTTGAGTTGCTGTAGCAAACAATGTTGATGAACAGGGTAGTGTAAATGACATGTATTGGTTTCTCACTATTCTGAAGGAAGGAAAATACAAACCCAAGTCCCAAATGTTTCTCCTCCTCCGGTGCCCTAGTTCGAGAGCTTTCTCCAAATGTGTGATCCATCCTTTCTACAGCCTGGGACCTTCTTCATGCAGCTATTTATCTAACCTTCTCCTTTCCATCTGTCTAGAAGTTATTTCCCCAGAAAGGCCTTCATGGATCAGTCCACCAACAGTTACCGCCTGTGCCTTCAGTCACCTGAATCCACTTCCAGCCTTCAGCATCTTTACAGCACTTCCTACTGCCTACTGGGGTCCCAGAGTGGGTCACAGTTATTCAAAGCAGGCCAGGAAAGCCAGACAGCTTGAATTCCAGGTGGACCTGCACAACTTATGAATTGGAGGGTCTTAGGCAAGTGGTTCCTAAAGTTTCTGAGCCTCCACAACTTCATCTCTAACATGAGGGTGATCATAATAATGACGATAAATTCCTGCCTAGTAGTGTTGTTGTGAGACTCAGAGATGATGAAAATGAAACACGAGGACCAGGACTTCACAGGCCGTATTTTCTCCATAAATAGTAGATCCTAATGATTCCAGGAATCATTGGTACCACCAAAATACCCGACCTGTGCAAAGAAAGCAAACGTGTGGAGCACTCTGAGTGGGAACCTGGGTTGTTGAGGTTTCTGGAAGCTTGTGCTCCCTCTAAACTACACAGCAGTCAGAGGAGCACTGAGCTGCGGAAGTGAACTGAACTCTGTTAGGAATAAGGGGACTTTGGTGCCCGTGATCACTATCCCTGATCTAGGATCAAAAAGCACATTGTGCCTGTGCCTGAGGCTCAAGATGACACCTCTGCCCAATGGGCAGGGCTGGAGTACAGAGGAGCCACCCTTAGCCATGCAGCCTTTCCAGTGAAATCCACTGCACCCACCATGGCCAGCCACACCCGTCATTTCTGCCCTTTGATTTGTGGCGCAGCACGCATCATTCAGAAGCTTCATCTGCAGCGATGCAGCTTCTCAAAGAGGCATAATGATTCACAAAATTATAAAAGATACCATAAGGGAAACCCATGCACAGCTGATAGAGCGCCATGAGTGAGTAGACAGAGTGAGTGTGGTGCAGGAAAGTGGGAGGGGCCCAGGCATGATCTGGGGCTCAGAGGAATTTTTTAAACATGATAAACGGAAGAGTATTACATTCTAAAATAGTAGAGAAGACCTATGTGGCTGATGGTGTGTGTGCACATGCGTGTTGTGATGTAACTGGAGGGGCATAGAAGAAAGACAGGATTTTAAATTTTCTGTCACAAAGAATAAGGGAGGCCAGTTTAAAGCCTAAAGCAGAGAACAATACACTCAGCTTTTGTCTGAAAAGAGGACATCGCTATGTGGTGTGACACGGACCGTGGTTTCAGAAAAAGCCGAAATGATGTGTGGATGTTGCTCTGGATGAAGCAGCTGCCGAGTAAGAGTGATGTGGAGGTGACTGGAGATGGAGAGCAGGTGCCTGGGTGAGCAAGCCCTCCCTGTCTCAAGACCTCCTTGACTATGTGAAGTGATTGTTCCTAAGTCCATGCTAAAGACGAGGAAACTGACCCTCTGGGTAGATGAGTGCCCAGCTATCCAGCTGTTTTGTGGCAAACAGCACCTGGATCCACATCTCTGGGCATCAGGAACATTTATCTCTAACATCACTCACTTCAGGGTTAATGTGTGTACTCATCAAGCCTATGTCCCCTATTTCCCTATGGTACTGTAGACACTGCTTACTGTCATAATGTTCCACCACACAGGAACTGAAATAAATATTGTGTCTCATTCTATACCTCACTTGGACTAAAGAATGTGCAAGGCCAAACTGGTCTACAGAGCAAGTTCCAGGACAGACTCCAAAGCTACAGAGAAACGACTGGTGGAGGGGATTCTTGAACAAATGATGCTGGCTCCCCCAAATACCAGTAGTAATGTGAGCCTCCTGCCACCTTTCATGTGCCCAGGTCACATCTCCTGCCTGTAGCTTACAATGGCAAGGCGAACAGATGCAGAAGTCTCAGTGGCACAAGCTTGAATCCTCCAACCAACCAGCAGGTGCCTCCACCAGAGCAAGAGAGCACCAAGGAGATGAAACGAGGAACCTAGTGAGTGGCCAGCCCCCACCTTGCAACCCAGGCCCTGGCTCCCCCAACCCCCAGTCCCTTCCAACAGAGTTCCCTTTCAGGCTCAGCTCAGCCTAGAGGCCACAACTCCAGAATAGGAATGAGTGCTCATGTATATTCAAATGCGAGGATGGGAAAACAGGCTGGGGGAATTAGCATTTTTAGTGAAACAAGACCACAGAGAAAGAGCAGATGTAATGGGCAATAACTTGCTTTGGAGTTCTGGGAGAAAAAAAAGGAGGGAAAGGTCACGGGCCTGGGTGGTGGTCAGAGTCATCTGCATGACTTGGAAGAAACTACAATCATCTTAGTAAAATCAAGGACAGCAGAAGCTCTAAAGTAACCATACGAATTATTCAATATTTCAGAAACCCCCAACCATTCCTCAAGGGGCTCGGTGGTCATTAGCTCCATTTTACAGAGGGAGGAAGCTAGAAGTCACCTCACCGTGACAGAGGACGTGGGTCAGCCTGACATCAGAACCCCACATGCCTGACCGCTGCTCAGAGCTACCTCTGTGTACAAGCACTTTCGAACACAGCCATATGTATCATTCATGCAGGCACCGCCCCGGCTCCTTGCAAGAGCCCCTTGCAAACAGTAATCTACAGTGTTAATGCATAGGTGGCTTGGCAATGGAAGTGCTGTTTACTAGAGCATCCCCAGGGCAGAGCTTCCCTCTCCAGATCTTAACAGCCTTGGTGTGAAGCAACACCTCCCAATCCAGTGTTCCAGCCCCGCATTCCTGCTGGAGAGAACCCCCTGAGGCTGTGAAGCCCATCCTGACAACCACCAGAGCCAGCAGGAGGAAGTCTGATACAGGAGCAGACCTTGTCCCTCGAAGGTGCTCAGACTGGCTGACTGCTGCTGGTTGAAGCCTCAGGGACCCTCCTGTGCTTGTCCTCGTTTGCTGTCATTAGTCCAGTATCCGGGCTAATCATGTCATTATCACCTGGTTTTCATTTGCAAGGTGGGAGTGGGGAGTTCTGTCTCAATAGGTGCGACAACCCACATTCCTGCACCTGCCCTGCAGCCACATACCCATTTGGGTTTCGTGTCAGGCACTAATGGTTTTATTGAATGCATTATTGAACTGAAACAAACTAAATGCTCTCAAATGAGCTGATGAAGATGCTGGTCCCTTCATGAAGAGGGTTTTACTCCTCTTTACTTACTGGGCGGCAGGCTCTTAGGAGCCTTGAAGGAGTGAGACGGGAGTACATAGGGATGTGAGATGGGGATGTGGTGTCTCCTTAACCTTGGCCTTCCTGAGGGAGTCTGGCCTGACAGGGCTTCACTCCCTCCTACTGTCTGCTGTAAGGCCTCTCGGTACTATCATAGGGTGTCTCATTTTTTTTCCTGGACAAAATGGCGTGAAATTCAGGGAGGTAGGTCCGAATTTACAGAAGGTAAAGCATCACGGTGTCACCAGGGGGTCCCTCTTCTCCGGAACCCAGCCTGTTGCTCACAAGCACTATCTTCCAGGTAAGGGAGCCATTAATTCAGTACCTAGCAGCCTTAAATCTCTGAACAGGAAAAGACTCCCAAATCATTCCCCGCCCAAGCCCTACTCAGGTCACTTCACCCTTGTATAGGTGGCTGAATGGGACAGACAGAGAGATAACAGAGTCACCATTTACTCCCTTCTATCACAGTCTACTTTGTGTCCCAAGGAGAGCAGCCAAAACCCTCTCGCGCATGCTTCTTAACCAAGATTGGAAGAAAAATCAGACATTCTGCAATATTTTCTCAAATTCTTAGCATCTCTTTTGATAAAACACCTCTCTTGCCCTCCAGCATTTTGTTTTACTAGAATACTGTCCTGGGAGTGGAGTCAAAGGCATCTTTGTGTGTAATCGCTGAAGCCCTTTGTTGATGGGCAAGGAGGGGCTGGAAAAGCCTTACTGCTCACTCTAACCTAGGGCCTTCCCTGTGCCCGGAGAAGGGCCTGCTCCTGAAGCTGAAACAGCACTTCAGGCCTTGAATGGTTGCCCTGGGCCCTAGGGGGCTGGTCCCTGTGCACCCCCAACCCTTGCCAGCCACCTTTTCATGCCAGCTTTTCCTGGCTGTGCTCCCAGGCTGCAGCGCATGATCCCAGTGCTTGAGCCAAGGAAAGGAGGCAAATGCACTCCCAAATCCGCACCACTGAGGCCCAGAGGGGGCATGTGGGAGGCAGGTCAAGGAAGCACTATGGGAAGAGGAAGTGCCCAACCCTGAGTTCTGAATCACCTGACCACTAAACCCCAGAGCACAGTAATGGCTCCCAATCAGTGTGATTGCAATCAGCTGGAAGCCTCCTGCATTCAACAGAGGAGGCTAAAACATGCAATCTGCAAAATGCATGTCAAAATCAACAACAACAACAACAACAACAGCAGGGGAGGGGCAGAGTGGGAACATAAGAGAAGTAACCAATGCTGCTTTCAGATGGGCCGGCTGACACAAGGTTGGCACAGGGGCTATGTGACCCAAGAACCTGAGGAAGGAATTGAGGACAAGAGCAGAGCCCAGAAGCCCAGCCGAGACCAACATCAGTCCACCAATCAGTCTCTTTTAATACTAATTTTCCCTCATGTTTTTCAATTTAATTCTCAGCTTCCTTCAAATACCAGTCAATGAACCGTCCAAATTTCCTCCAAATACCCTTGAAAATGTTGAATTATGCAATTAAGGATGGTGTAATACAATAATATGGGAAGAAATGTTGTCATACATATTTTAATGAGGCACACAGGCTTGGGAGGGAGAGGGGGAGGAAGAAAGCTATTTCCCAGAGCTGTCTGGACCCAGCTCCTGGTGACAGCTTCATCGTCTTCATTGTTCAGACCCTGCCATGCACACATGCCATAAATGAGCATTCCGAGTGGACAGAGCCCCGCAGTGCCGCTGCAGAGCCAGGCCAAGTCCGCTTGGTAAATACGGAAAGGAGATTGGTTGGTAGGATGTCACTCTTTTCCCATTTAAATGCATCATCCATCCATTCATCTATTCATTCATCAAAACCAACCAACAAACAAACAAAAAAAACCTTTCCAAACTCATGCCTCCAGCCTTTGATGATAGGTCCTCCACTGGCTTGATAGCACCCCATTTGTTGTTGTCTTCATTGCTTCTGATCAAATTATCGTCTCAAACACCCCATGCAAGCAACATAACCCTAGCCTGGTGTCCTACTTTTATCTCTGGAAGTCCTAACAAATGGAAAGGATTGATCAGTGTGCAAACGCATCACCCTAAAGATTAGTTACCTGAACGTGACAATGCAGTTCTGGGATGGCCTATCATACCCACTGGCCATCAGCCAGAACCTACTGTATGGTATATCGAGAGTCCGCACCATGCAATGATGCCTTTCACACTTGAATGTGTCATCAATCACCTGTTCACCCTTCCCCTGCCCCTTTCCTGTATCCTTGTGGCTCCGCTCAGCAGTTTGAGGAACATTAACTTAATGAACTTCAGGGAAAGCTAATTTTCCAGCTTACATATGGCTGCCAAGGAAGCTAGACCTGAGCCATCTAGGTCATTTTTAAGCCGGAAATATATAAAAAACAGAGCTCTCTTCCCCATAAGCTCCTGGTCCATTTAAATATTTTATGTATGATTTTATGGTTTTAGAAACATAGATTTTTTTTCTTGTTTCCATATGCGCATTACTTCCTCCTAGACCAAATGCCACACGTCTATGTCTAAAGATCGCACCTTTTTTTCAGCCAGTATCTAGGCAGATTTGTGGATGAATATGATCAAGATACACTGTATACATGTAGGAAATTGTCAAAGAATAAATATTAGATATTCTGATGTTTTAAGAAAGAAACTATATTTACTGAATGCTAGTGTCTTCCAAAATAAGATTTACACTGTGGTGTTCAGAACCCCACCATCTGGCCCCTTTGTTCTTTAGTTGGATGTTCAGTCATTCCAGGCTTTAGTCACGCGGGTGGGATTAATGTTCCTTGAACTCACCATCATGCACTTTCAAGTGCTAAAATGTTGACCCATCTTCTGTCCCCGTGGCCTCTCAAAGGACGTGTTCTGTTCAGGACTGGATAAGTAAGCTGAGGATACATTAGCTTCTGTGAAAATTATTGTTATTGGAGAATCTGGAGTCAGGAACTCCAGAGCTCAAGTGCAATCTGCACACTTGTCTCCAAGAGCCATGGATTCCCCTGTGGTCACTTTTGGAGAATAATAACCACTGCTTAGAAAGCTGTGGAAAGAAGAGTGTTAACATTGAATATAAACACATTTTAGAAACCAGAAAACCTGAAATTTATTAATCCACAGTGTGGTGTAATGAAAAGCATACAGGAGTTGGCTTTTGATTCTAATACTGCCACTTACTAGCTGGGTGATCATGAATAAGTCACTTTGCAATTTTAGATTTCAATTAATCACGCATCATATGAGAGGCATAGCAGCTGTCCTGCCAATTTCTCGGGGCTGTAAGGATGGGCAGTGAGATGCTTTATGTAAAATTGCTTGACAAACTGCACAGCAGTAAAGGAATACAAAGGTGTCAAGTGAAGTGAGCAGCTTCAGGATTGCAGATTACCTCAAGGAAACCTGCTAATGCCAGATTGAGTGACCTGGGGCAAGTTCCTGGACCTTTTGGTACCTACTGTCTCTGTTTACTAAATAGATATGACCAAGGAAATGGTACCATGGGGTTAGTAGACAGGCCAGATAAACCAAGGCCTATAAATTATTCAAAATAGTGCTTGCTATGATAATTAAACAAGTAGGTTAGGCTATTATTGTTGGAGTTAGGCTAAGCAGTATTGATCTTCTCCCTTTATCCCCACAGCCTGCTCAGAGCTATGTTTCATAGCTTAAAAGATAATGTCCCCATCACTTCCTTTATAACACTGGATAAGCTCGCATTTCATTATTTATTATTATTACTATTATTATTTTTTACTTTTTTATCCTTCATCTTGTCTTATTTCATCTCAGCACCATCTGGTCCTTTCTTCTCCCTAAAAATCCAACTGAAATAGGTCATTTTATAATGAGCACAATTCCTTCATGGTAGAGATAGCACCAGCTCCAAGATTCTATTAGTTAAGATTTTCATATTGCCTTTGGGAGGAAAGTTTCTTATGTGGGGAAAAAAAAGTATTCCGGATACATCAGTGCTTGATTCTTCAGCAGTTTCAGGGTTGTGTTAAGGGAAGAATGTCTAGGAGCTATGAAGATGGCTGTTCATGACGAGACTGCCACACAGCATGAGGATCTGAGTTCAGATCCAGCACCCGCAGAAAAGCCATGTGTACCAGCAAGCTTGCGAGAATTTACCTGAAACATAAGGTGGGAGAGCTATGGAGGAAGACAGCTAATGTCAGCATCTGGTTTTCCTATGTGTGCACACATGTGCATGCACACACATACGTATCCCATGTACTCATGTTTATAACAACATGAGCACATGCCATATTCATACAGCATGCATATACCACATGCACATACACATTACTATCACACACAATGTACAATTGCAAATGTAAGAGGAAGTATGAATGTGTTGCTTATTTGAAGCAAAAATCAAAGTGATAATTTTTTGTTTTGTATCAAGACAGAGTTTCTCGTTGCAGCATTCACTGTCCTAGAACTTGTTCTGTAGATCAGGCTGACTTTGAACTCACAGAGATCTTCCTGCCTCTGCCTCCCTAGCACTGGGATTTAAGGCATACACTACCATGCCTGACCAAAGTGGTCAATTTTTTAAGGCAGAAGAATAGCCACAACCAACAGAATTTCCAACATAGCGGCATCTTGTTATGAAGGGCTCCACAGTGCATTTTTCTATGGCCTTAGCCATATACATCTTATCCTTTCTTCACATGCCAACAATTTCATATTACCATTTCCTACAGCAAGAGCAGAGAAGTGATTCAGTATCTCCTCCAGCACAGCTAATTGATTTTTTTAAAAAAATTGATAGCTCCAGATAGTTTCTTTCAGCTTCCCAAATCATGACTGGTAATGTCATGGAAATTGTTAGGATTTTGTTCTGGAAAATCAGCATTGAGACTCTTTATATGTATGCTAGGATGTTTGGAGGAATGTCTCTCAGACAAGCTTTTAGCTCTTTATATACAAAACCTTTCCTTTCCTCCACTCTCCATACACATACAGTGCTGGGCCTAAGGGACACATTTTCATTGCCGTGTGACTTCCTGGAGACACCAGTGTTTGTAGTACAGTCCACACCTTTGTAGAAGTCATCTCTACATCAGAACACCTGGCAAGAGTTTATTGTGTATGAATGTGACATCAAGTCAAGAAGGTGCATCTGAATAAACCCAAACTCAATGAATTCCCAGCTAAAATACTCTCAGTTGGATCCCTAAAGTGTTTGTGGTCACTCAAATGCCACATGAAGTATGATAAATGTTGCATCAGACTAAAAGTAAGAAAACCTTGACTTATTTGAAACATCTTTGAACACAGTCTAAAAAACATGACCAGGTGACTATATCTAAGTTCCTCTTCCAAACTCTTGTATTTGGCCACTACATATAAGGGACATTTTTTTTCCTGATACTTATTACTGTCTAAAAAATTGTTACCAAACCTAATGGATCAAGGCATCCTCTGACACCCAGTCTCAGAGAAGCCCACAGGTGAAGGTACCACAGATCCCAACCATCACTGAGGGAGCCAGGGTTGAGATGTCTCTATTCACCCTGTGCAAATGGCAAAATTCTGAGCAGGCTCAAGTGTTGTGTTGTAAGTCTCTGAGTTTGGAAAGGTTTCTTATCAAGCAATGGACAGTGGGCTTTGTAATTTGTTTTCATTTGTTTCTTTTGCGTTTCTGGTTTTGGAAGGGGAGCTGTTGAGGACCTTAGATATGACAAGGTCAGCCTTATACACTGAGCCAGATCCCAACTCTTCCAAGCAATAGGTAATGAAAACAGTGACAGGCAGTTACCTAGAGTGTGAAACTACTGTGATAAAAAAACTTAAGATGAGTGTATTATTGGCTTTGAGATTTTGTGTAAGGCTGGAGGCTCAGAGAGGAGAGATTAGCAGAAACTTGGAGAGTAGGGAGGTAGGGACTTTATACACTAGGCTAAGGCCAGGTACAATGTTGAAGAAGACAAGAAAGGTGACTTCTGCTCGCAGTGCATCTTATGGTGTTGCAAAGGGGATTGGGACAAGGGAGAAATGATCACCTTCTAATATAATTTAGAGGCGATATAGGAACCAACAGGAGCTTCCTTAAGTGACAGAAGAGTCTCCGAGCAGAAGCTATAGAGAAAAAAAAATTAGATCAAGGCCATGACTGGAGGACTCTTGGCTATGACGTCTGGAAGACCTAAGACAGTATTCCTTGGACCTCTGCACCAGGCTAAAGCACTCCTAGGAACCATATGAACAATAATCTCCAGCAGCTTTCCACCTCCAAGGTAGACAAAGAGAGCTGTATTCCAGGTCCCCAGAACTTAACGGGTCCCATAATCTTAGCAAGACTGACACCGTGATGGAAGTACCATTTGGGCCTTGAAACCCAACACATAGGCAGCAACACCGGCCAAAACGAAAACAAAGACCTAATCCATCAATGTCCACAGTTCAGGGAAAGTTCCTAACTGGACTAACCTTGTTTTTTGGCTTCTGTAGCTCTGCTCTGGTGAACTGTTCTGGCTAACTTAAGTGCATCAACCCGGGATGTGGTTTTGGAGCTTAAAAACTCAACCCGAGAGAGGGTTGGGATTGTACTCAGGTCCAGAACACCCGTTGAACTCCCCTGCTGGTTAACATGATTTTCCATTGGCTTGACCTTGTATTCTAGTCATCTCCTCTAGCGGGGACCTCATGATTGCAAGTGTTCTGCTGGGTCTGGGGCAAGAAGTAAGCGCCAGGAAGATTGATTGTTAGGGGAAAAAGGATGAATGGACCAAATTTCACACAGAAAAACATATCACTCTAAACTTTGAGCCCTGCCACAAAATTTCAACTATGGAGTTTATTCCACTCTGATACTTACATAAAAACATAAGTATCTAGAGTGGACCATATTTTAAATGAACTTAATTTATTGATGAAAGCCTAACACTTACTCTATCACTATCACATTAAAACTATAAAATAGATTAAATAAGGTAAAGAGATCCTTCATTATTAGTGTAGGATCCAGCCCCCTCTGCCAAAATATAATATTGTATTTTAGGAAAAACTGCTGTTTTCTCATAGATTATAGGACTTTAAAAGATAATTTTATTTTATATATGTTGTTAATTATGGTCGAATTACTGTGTCAATTGGAACAATTAAAGGAGAAAGAGAGAGAGAAAGGCAGAGAGCCATAATAATTTGCAGAGAATTATTCTAAAGAGAAAGTCAGCATTTTCAATAAAGCGATGGAAAAGTTCAAGGTGACAAATGGTTGAGAGTCACCAAGTCTCTACGTGAAGAAAGCAGACTAAGAAACTCATTTAGCACAGCCAATTTTGATGAACCTTGAGGGTGAGGAAGGGGTCAGGGAAAGAATCCAGAAGGCAGAACCTGGAACCCGGAGCTCAAGATAATAGGACTGTTCGCTCAGGCACGATTTAATATTCACCAGAAAACTTCATTTGCCCCTCCCCCAGGGATGCTGCAATGGCAGCGGATGTCTTCCAGGATGTGAGGACTGTTGTGAGCCAGGGGCTGTGGTGTTCTCGTGATCTCCTTTTTGAGTGAAGTCACTCTAGAGTTGATACGAGAACGAGACTATAAGTTGCACATGGAGATTTAACTCGTATTTTCAGCTCCTGGTCCATTATCCGAAGAGGAGTCACATCACATCTGTCTTGGTCCAATACAAGACATGAGGTATTGGACATCAGTTTGATGCCATAATGCAAATAAAGTTTTTAATTTCTTAGGAAGAAAGGAAGTAGTTTCCACATAAGGATGGTTGAACTGCAGTATTCCAAAGGTATACTGTGATGGGTAAGTCAAAACAATGCCCCCTAGAACACTTCCTGTGCATGCTGTTTCTCCATCAAGATGTGAATTCACCATTGCCTCCTCTTGTTCTTGGATAACCTGCCGTTCTCTGTAACAAATAGAAGGAGGCGGAGTGATGTTGTGTCTCTTATAGACTTAGTCCTATAAAGCCTGGTAGCATTTATTTCTCTGGGAAGAGGTCATTGGGAGCAAGTTCAAGAGAGACCACTAGATGATGGCACCTTTGGAAAAAACAGTGTCGTGTACAGTGGAAGTGAGGACCGTGGGCATGCGAGTAGAGTTGTCTTGTGTGTTTTAGACTCAGATGGGTTCCTAGTTGCTTGTCCGTTAACAGAATGAAGATGAGAAGAAACACATGGGAAAGCATAGAAATGTAAGAAATAATGAATTTTAAGGCCCGAGAATTTTGATGGACTCTTAAGCAACAAGATGTACTGGAAAAGACCCTGGAGTGTAAACTTTTTCAGCATCATGGTGACTTTATCTCTGGATATAGAATGTGGGAGTGGAGGTGGACTACTACACTCTTGATGTGGCTACTCTCCTTTAGTCCCACCCCTCACAGGCCCTGTCTCTCCTCCTCTGCCCATCTGACTACTATAGCCGAATCACTTTCTTCTTTGCATCTTGTCTCCTGGAGCTTGGCAATGGCCTCACAAGGACATCATTGACATCCACTGCCTTTTGCTTCTGGACTGGCTGGCAGTGGCCAGGCCTTTCAGGGATCCCAACAGGCAGATCCTCCTGCCAGCTATAGCTCTTAACTTGACTCCAGTACATTCCATCCTCTCTTCCCCATCTTTCTGTTTAGGAATATAGGTGTTAAATGCTTCCTTTGATTGTGAAGCAGCAATTTCCTTGATTGAGGACACCATCATCCCTTTGGGAATTCCCTGCCTAAAATATCTGTAATTTTCTCTCCTTTTTTGTATCTACACTTGAACCAAATAGAATTCTGTTTTTCACTGCTAGTTTGACTGGTATGATCCTCTATGCTTGTCCATAAATTCTGACTCCTACTCAGCACAGAGTTAAGATGCCTATGGAATAGGAAGTCATAGATACTAGATTTCAATCTTCAGTATATAATTTCGTAGTTCAGTAACCTTGAACTAATCAATTAACTCGTTTGAATCATAATGTCTTCAGTCGAAACTGGAATGAATAATAATCTATTTCAATGGGTTATATTTGGGATATCCAGTATTCACCAGGACCTGAGTCCTGAATATGGAACTTTTAGGCACATTGATTGAATGCACCAGAAAGCTGAGCTGGGAGCCTTCATCTTTCAGAATAAGATATGAAGGCTATAATGAGATGTTGAAGTGAAGGAACATGAGCTTGAACTGAAATCAGCCTGGCTACTATGATGATGGTTTCCAGTTCTCCCAGGAATTGCAGAGGCATCAGAAAGCAAAGGCCAGCAGACCTCCTCCTGGGTCCATTCAGCAAGAAAACATCAGCCCTTTGTTGGGGTTTTAGACTGACGAGCAAGGATGTGTGTACCTGTGTCCAGTGCTGAGCTGATGGCATTAAGAAGAAACAAATAGGAACCGTGATATCAAAAGATCTTCTCTTTGTAATCAGAGGGCCACTCGGACTGCTTCTGTGCAATATGCATTATTTATGGCCCATCCAAGGCAAGCATTTCGCTGTTTGCTTTCTGAGAAGGGAGGCAGGAAAAGGAATCTTTTACACAGCAGTTTTGAACAAGTCGAAATAAGATGGAAATGAGAGGACAGGGAAGAAAGAAATATTGGGAAGCTATACAAATAGAAAGGAATAAGAGAAAAAAGAAGTCAATGGCAATCTGTCCTGGGTGATCAGGCCATTCTATTTGACCTGGAGAGAACCCAGCCCACACTAAGAAACTGCTTCTAAATTCCAGTGACTCAGGATGGAGGGATCAGTTGTTGACCAGTGAAACTCCATCTGGGAAATCCATTTCTTACGACAGTGACTCAGGGACCAAGGTTGGCACATCTGAGAGCTCTGTCACCATTGTGACTTAGTTCTTGGCCTTGTGAAATACTGAGCAGAGAGAGCAGACAGCTCAGCAAGTCTATTTCTTTAGACAACCCTGTGGCCTGCCCGCCCTGATTAGCTCTGCCTGGAGCTAGGACTTGAGCCTATAGGAGTATGGATGAGCAAAGCTCTGTCTGCCCTCCACATGGAGCCTGAATTCCGAGTCCATCTTCCACCCGGCATGCTCACACTGATACTCTCATTATCATTATCGCTCCGATCATCACCATCAACAACACTAAATCTTTGCCAAGCGTCCTTCATTTTGTATTCTGTGTCAGGAAACTAATATTAACTCAGCCTCCAGTTAAATGGGGGCTTATCTTCCTGGTATTTAAATTGTTTTATCGAAATTAAGCTTTACAACCACACTGTCAGATGTTACAATCCCCATTTTACTGAGGATATAACATGTTCAGAAAAATAAAGTAAGTTGCCTCAGGTCGCATAGCTTGTCATAGACAAAGTCGGGGTTATAACCCATGCTGAGGATCTGAGAGAGAGAGAGAGAGAGAGAGAGAATTTTCCCTTCAAAGTCATGCCCTACAGTCATCCCAAAATTCTGTGTGCTCAGAAAGAAGGGGATCGTACACTTTAAGGAAATATCCACTTCAGCCTTGACGTATGACAAACGAAGACAAGTTTAGACCATGGAAGTCTCACGTTTATATTCAGGATAATCAGTGAATAAACCCATTGTCTCGGGTATCAAACCATGTCTGTGAGGAATAGCGAAGAAAACTCTAACATCTCACTTACAACTTATTCTTAGCTGTGACACAAATCCTCATTGTTTTAGGAATCAGTGTTGCTGCCACACGGCAGTGCGTCCTATAAAGGGACACATGGCGGTGGTCAGAAGACTTTTCATTGCTTGGAGGACTAAGACATTGTAATTGTTCCTTTGTCCTGCTGACCCCACGGTGAACATTTGCCTGGAGTTTTTGAGATGAGATGGGGGTGGAGGATTCATTCCCACAGATGCATCTAACAACATCCTCCTCAAAATACCTAACGTGGTACCCAACACAGGAGGACCTCTTACCATTTCTTCTTACCTTCTCTTGCAATTTCTTTAAATCTCCTTCCCTTCACCCTACCCTTTATTCTAGGCTTTCTAGAGCAAGACTGTCATAGATTAGGGGGTGTGTTTGTTTGTGGGGACAGATTCTCACTACATGTCCCAGACTGTCTTCAAACTCATACACAGCCTTAGCCTCCCAAGTGCTGGGGTTACTAGAGTCTTCTACCATGATAGTCTTAGAAATGTGTTGTTGCTTGCTTACTTTTAGTTTTTAGTTTTTTTTTTTTTTACATTTTATGGTGCTAGGTATAGAACTTGGGTCTTACTCCAAGCTAGTGCTCTACCACTGAGCTGTATTTGTAGCCCTTGTAGATTTGCATCTTTTTTTATTTTAATGTGTGTGAGTATTTTGCCTATAAGTACGTTTGTGCACCAGAAGCATGTCTGGTGCTGTCAGAGGCCAAAACAGGGGGTCAAATCCCCAGGAACTGGAGTTACAGGTGGTTATGAGTTGCCATATATGTGTTCTGAATCAACCACAGGTCTTCAGGAAGAGCAACATATGCTTACATATGCTTTTAACCTCTGGATCATTGCTCCAGCACCATATTTACATCTTAGTGGAGTCAAATAAGAAGCTTTTTTTCTGTTGGCCTGTGGTGATAGATACCCTGGTGGTTGCAGATTCATCCCAGGGACAGGAGAGAGGGAAGGAGAGGGAGGGGGAGGGAGGGAGAGAGAGAGAGAGAGAGAGAGAGAGAGAGGCAGCTCCAGCCCCACTGGAGAATTAGAGGGATGAAACTAACATGTAGGTATTGAGCAAGGATGTGGTAAAGGCTCTATGCACATTGATTTAGATTATATTATTTAATCCTTCCCAGTATCCACTGCCCCATTTTATGTGTGAGATCTTAAATTAGATGTTTAAGGAAAGAAGGGCCTGGGGAGGGTATTTTCCCCTCGGATCTACATCTCTTTCATTTCTTTTCCATTATCACATACATTTTCATAAATGTACTTTTCATTCCCAAGGGTGTGGCCTACCGTCTGTGACATAGATAGTGTTTAATAAATGCTTATACAATGGATGCAAGTGAATGCACACGTATCCCACAAAGGCCTTTAAGACCTGAAGCTCAGACTGGAAGACAAGCAAGGGGAGGACCAATGGAGGCACTGAAGTGGCTATCATTGCTCCCGGGGAAGGAGTGGTATCCATGTTTGGAAGAAAGTTTCAAGTGTTCCTCCTACACCTGTTGGAATGGCCACTTGCAATGCCTTGGGCTGGCCCAGTCCATCACCACCACTTTTGTACCCTGCTTCTTTCCTCACCCCCATCTGCTTCCTTGCCTAAAGACCAACTGTACTCCAGGCAAAGCTGCATTCTTCTCCAGTCAAAAGATTGTACCCTCCAGATCCTCACCAGGTAAAACGCAGGATAATTTTTCTTCTTCTTAAATATTTACACTTAAAAAGGAGAATCAGCTTGTGACTATATGCCAGTTTTACCTCTTTGACTTGTACCCTGATACTCACCTTTAAATTGAGAGACCTTCTTCAAGACTCCTTCTTCTGCCAATATAAAATTTACCAATAAGAGAAATTCAGTAAATAGATTTCTGGCACAAAGCGATTGTCATTTGTATAGACGCTGGGACACTTAACATGATGCAGGCAGAAAATTAGCCTGTAATCATTGCTTTCTTTTGGGCCCGCTTTAGATGTATTTAAGCCCAAGAGACTCCCCCAGTGAGTGTGCCCCTGGGACTCGGTCCCTCCTCCGCTCATTACCTGGGGTGTTGTTGTCTCTGACTAGGAAAATTAGGACACCAGAGCTATTGAGATGCTTCTGTTCAGCCAGTGGGATGTTCACACAGAGGAATGATTGGCACTGCATCTGATTTTAGATGCTTTAATGGCATGAATTATCATTCAGGCTCTTGTAGGAAATGCCAAAGCTGGCGGCACTGAGAGAGCGCCCATTCTACCCCTGGCTGTTCCTTAATTGCCAAAGGTAGAAGACGGATTCTACTTCCCCATCCCACCCTATCCACTGCCCTTTTCTTGGGTCAACAGAGAAGGCCAGAGAAATGAAGGAACCTAGCAGCCACCAAAGCCATTCTGCTGTATGAAGGGCAGCAAGAAGAGAAAGCCCCATCCTTGCCACAAAGGGCAATGGGGAATGAGTTTAGGGGAGCCTGAAGAAGAGCCCCTTATCATTCCTCAAATTCCCACTCCTACTTACAAACTCGGTTTCGGCTCCTAGCAGCCTTTGACCCTTTTTTTTCCTCTTCCCTTTGATAAAACAAAGAAAATAATCTCAAATGTCTGCTCTGCACTGAGTTGCTTGTGCTGTGTGGCCATGAACAAGTTGGTGGTTCTATGGCTATGGGCCTAATAAGAGGACTGCGATTCCAACTGCTGAGAGTCTGTGGGAGGATTTAATAAGAATGTGATTGCAACTGTTGTACCAGCCAGGGGCGCTCCTGAAAGCACATCTCAGGAGAGGAAGCACAAAGTACTGTGAAGTTAGTGGTCTCTCACCCCTGCCCCCACTCCCTTAAAGGCGTGAGGAGATGTAGTGTCATTAAATTCTTTACTCATATTAGGGCCCTAATTCACTTCCCCCTACTTACCTTACGTTTTTCCTCTCCCACACAAGAAGGCTGCCTAAACCCTTATGCCTGCCAACCCCATACTTAACTCTCCACCCCAACTCGTGCCCAGACTGAATTTGGCACTCATCTTTCTTCATCTCCCTCCCTGTCTTTCTTCTTTTGGAGGTGGTGGTGTTGAGTCTCTCTAAGTAGCTCATGATGGCTGCGAACTCTGGATGCTCCTCCCTCTACCTCCCCAGTGTTGGAATCATGGCCCTACACCACCACACACTGCTGGCTCCTCTCTCTTTTGCTATCCCTCTGTCTTATCCCCCTCCCCCATCTCTTTCTCTCTCTCCAGCTCTGTCTTCCTCTAGCCACTGTCCCTAGTTTGCATTACAAAAGTTGATCCCACAAGATTAGCATACGGCAAAGGTCGGGTTTTCTTGAAGAGGGTAAAGGGAATAAGAGGAAACAGAAAAGGATAGGCAAAAATAGCATCCTTTTAGCCAATCAGGGGAGGGCAGAGGACAGTCAAAATTCACCTGCTAAGGATTCTATTGCTGCGTCAAGTATGAGTGAGGATGTGTTGCAGGCTAAAGCCTCTCCTAGCTCTCCCAGGGAGTGTAGCGACAGAGGAGCTCAAACAGGTGAAAAGCAAGAGGGTGCCACGTTTTTGTCAGTCTGCTGGAAGAAAACCTGAAATGATTTTGCCCATGAATATGCATCACGCTCATCTTAGCTATCAGCAGCGATGCTCAGCAGATGGCTGGAATGTGTTGAGATCTGCTCGATGCTCTACCTGAATGTTATGATGGGGAGGATCAAGCTCCAGACAGAAGCTGTCAGAATGCATAACACATTGTCTGGGGGTGTGGCAACTCCCCATTACCCTCAGACCCCGGACCAAAGGCCAGGATCTTATAGAAGATAAAAGGTAGCTCTAATGAGTGAGACATGAAAGGGGGCCTGACCATTAGTGGTCATTAATGCTCCTGTTCCCAGGGCCATTAACCTTGGGTTCCTTGGGCACAAATCCAAGTAGGTTAATTACATACCGCCTTCTCAGACTTCTTCTGCCCTGACAACTGTATTCAGTGTGGCTGTAAGAAACGTTAGGGGTGTCGGTCATCATCATCAACCTGGGAATGATGCCTTCATCACTGACTCCAGGATTTCAGCTATACAGTTAGGTACTAGTTGGAGGATAGGGGGCGGGGCTTAATAACACAGGGGAATTGTTGTGCTACTAAAGACATATATTTTATTTACCATCCCTCTTCCTGAACCCCATTTTCAAGAGGCAGTCACACCATATTCTTTTGCCTAAGAGGGAGCTGCATGGCTGCATTTCAAAAGCAGAGGCAATGCTGTTAATGATGCAAAGCTCAGGATGATTGAAGGGGATGCCAAGATTAACAACAGTAACAACAAAAAACAAATACCAAGCCTCCATTTGCTCCATTTATTAGAAAGTGCGAGCTGTGTGGCTGCCGATGCTGGCCTGGGGGCTGATTCTACTGCGACGGGAGGAAGTAATCATGAAGATCTCATCCTGTTTTCAGTTCATGAAGATACTGCCTAACACGGGACACTTATGCTCACCAATATCTTTCATCTCCTCCATCTAGTCTCAGCAGCCATTGTCCCCAACACTTCTTAAGTGCCCCATCTCCCGCAGCCCTTTGCATACTCCAAACTTCCTTCTTCTCCAAGCTCTGCCCAGGTGATCATAGCCAGAGAGAAACTGAAGGAAGTCTGGCTCACGGGCTGCAGGTTCAGAAGATACACAGATTTGCTTTCAAACGCGTTAGTTACCTGTGGCCAACTCTCAGTGCATATTTTGTAACTGTGACACCATGCTAAGGAGCCACCTGAACCCATGCTTTCAGGAGGCAATCTACTCACCAACTTAGCTAGGAAAAGGGAGGCCGCTTGACATTCTTAGCTTATTTCCATCCATTCCCCACTACTCTCAAAATCTACAGCAATGTCCATTCCTGCCTACTCTAGCATTTTCTCTGCCCAAGCCTTCTGATGAGAACCCCTCCTCCCAATACCACCTCTCTCCCCTCCAACCTTGACCAGTGCACTTAATTTGCATATGGACATTCATTTGGAAAACTCCTATTGAGTTACCTCTTCCATTTCCAGAGACTGCCTACCAAGCTTTTCAGAGATGAATGATTCGATGCATATACTACATCTGCATCCAGCCAGGTTGTAAAGCGAAAAGAACCTTCATGGACTGAATGGAAGTGAGTTTCTTCCCCACTGAAGGCATGGGCATAGAGCTGCCTGGCCCTGCAAGTGGACCACATTTCTCTCCCATGCTGCTTGACCCAGGAAGAGTAAGATACCCTTTGGCACTCTTTGCCCAGACTTTTTGTTTCGGAGGATCTCTGCTGCTTTCCAGAATCTGCTCTATAGGAATTCCTTAAATCATGCTGCTTTATTTTAAACCACCTCTATTTTAGAAACTGCTGGAGCTTAGAGACGAATTTCCATGCTTTCTCCAAAGTATGGGTGATGTTTAAGCAGCTTGTGCACAAAGTTTCCTCACTGGAGACCCACGCTGGGATTGCTCCAAGGGAGAACATGGGTGGGGTCTGCATGATGTCTTCTTTGGTGAAAAGAACCAGACTCATCAGCATTCGAAGGACAGAGGACAGGTACCCAGTGTGTACTGAAGGATGAGAAAAACACCATGGTGGTCTGCCGGCACATCTTATTTGACATCACCTCTTCAGCACAATCTACCTCTCTTTCCCCTTGCTCTGTTCCAGGGCCACGGGTATGGTATAAAATTTAAGAACATAAGCAGAAAAAAATTAAAATAAATAACAACTGGAGTCAACAATTTTTACTACTGTTAAAAAAATAGGTACTGCAATAATTTAAAAAATTAGAATAATTTACTGAAAAGCCAACAGGCTTCCACTTACTGATGTCTTCATTTTTCATATCCTTTTTTTTGGTTAAATGTTTTTCTTTGACAGTTTCACATGTGTGTGGAATGCAATCTGATCACACTCACCCTCTCCATCTCTTTTATTCCCCTCTCAACTCCTGCTCATCACCTTCTTTCTTGGCCTAATTTCCCTTCCAACTTTCAGATCTTTGCGTTTTATGCTTGCTGCCCATGGGAGTATTGGGTATAAACCTATCCTCTAGGGCACAGACAGCTTACCAGTGGCTTTGTAAATGGATACATTAACTTCCTGGCCCCCAGAAACCTGTAGCTCCCTGGGGAGGGGGCACAGCCCTGTGCGTCCCTTCCCTTATCCATGACTGTCAACATTTAAAAAAAAAACCAATGCATAAACACTGTTATAAACAATCCGTCCATTGTTTAAATAAAGCTATGATGAGAACACTACCAGGTCATGTTAGAGCTGGAGGCAAAAGCAAAAATCAGAAATACTGATCCTGTCTCTATATAAAATCGTGATATTTTGCTAATTACTTTTAATATTGATTTTTTTTAAAGCATGTAATTAAATAGTTTTCAGTGTTATTGAGCTTTGGCCCCTGTGTCATTTCTGTACAGAGTGGGTACTTGCCTGGCCTTGCCCTGGCCCCTCCTGTCCTGCTCCACCACATATTCAGTCACCACAGCCTTCTCTGTCCACCAGTGTCCTTTGAGTTTCCTCTTTCCCAACTGCCATGGCCCCAGTTTGTTTCTTCCCCATTTCTTTCTCGCATAATCTCAATACTTATTTCTTCAACACGGTAATTTCCAGATCCACCCCTCAAAATGCTGCAGAGCCCATTTGTCCTCCTTAGAAGGCCGAGCGGGTTCTTCAGTATTAAAAGGTATGGGGTCCAAACCTTTGCCTCATGTTTAGTCCGTTTTTTCTCATTACCACAACAAAATACCTGAGACAGGCTAACTTTACAGACACAAGTGTTGAATTTCACTAAGTATAGGAAACTGACCGTCCAAGAAGGGAAACCACAAAGCCCCGCCTCTGGTGAGAACCTCAAAGTCATGGAATCAGAACAGCAGACGTGTACATGGCAGAAGACACATATCAGCTAAGGATACTAGCTACTCTTTTGGGAACCAAGCCAGCTCTCAAGACAGTGCCCCCTGTGGGAGTACAAAGATCCCACAAAGATAATTTAAACCCTTCCCAGGGCGGTGCTCCTGAAACCTAAGGATCTCATATTAAGATTCACTTCTTAAAGGTTTCACAGCTCTTTCAAACACTACCAGTCTGGGGACCAAACTGATGGGGGGGACAAAAAAAAGAAAAAAAAAGATCCAAGCCTTAGCCCCTTCTTTCTTCTTCCTTTGCCTTAGGCAACTCTTAGTTCGAGTCTGAGGCTCAGTTCTCAATATTCCCTTTTGCATGCTCCCCAAGTAACCCACGGGAGCTCGTTTTATGATGTATTGCTCCTGCTTCCCGACACATCGAATCTCTCCTGCTGCCTCCTATTCTTCTCAAACTCAATGATTGCTGCTAACTCTGCCTAGATTGCCGGTCTCTTCCTCCTGCCTAGAAAACTTGCCCTTTGTGTAGCCGTCTATTAGTGTATCCTTTCCCATTGCATTATAATTGTCTGTTTGTACCTTTCTCTCCTCCACTGAGCTCTAAAATGCTTCACAAGGACAGGGAGGCTGTCTCTAATTCATCTCTATATTGAAGGCATATAACAGGTGTTCAAAGCAAGCTTTGTGGCTCTATAAATGAATTATGAATAATTGGCTAATTGAATCACCGCGGAGAGGATGCTTATAAACAGGGCTTTAGAGAGCTCCTGATTTGGCGATGTTGCATGCAGGGCACTCATAGTGAGTGCTGCCCTCAGCAAGCCACCTTCATGGTGAACTTTATCAGGCCCAGGCTGCTCTGAAATGTGCCCTTTTACTGCTCCCAACAACTCATGAGTGGAACGGAGTAGACCCAACACAGAGAACCCAATAACCAGAAATGGATGTTGTGGCGTTCTGGGTTATGCATGGCTGTACCTGGTTCTTTCATGAAGTTTAGATGATCCATTTTAATTTTTAAAAATGTTTCACTGGGTAGAAGTAGCTATCTTTAAGAAGTAACCATCTCTGGTGGGAACACCCGAGTAGTCTTTTTCCATCTGGAGTGCTGTGTGATAAAGAATGTGGATTGGAAAGATTGTTTTTAGTAACAATAGCCACAGTGATGTCATACATTCATGTCTCTGCTAACTGTGCTGCTCAATACCCACTGCAGAGGACGCTGCAAGATATGGGGGAAAGAGCCTTATAGTCTTGTGGTGGAGACAGATAAACACAATGGATACAGGCTTGCTCTGCTATGGGATGACCAGTATGTTAAGAACAAGAATGGGTGTTCTGACATCACAGCAAAATGGTATGTAAGTCTTTCACCAAAAGTCCCAAAATACTCGTCGGAGAAAATGTCTCCTGATGCATTAAAATAGCCAGACAGGAAAGACGAAGTAATTTAGGTAAGAGGAGAAACATTCTGAGTGTAAAAACAAGATAAAGGAAATTGCAAGAAAGTCAGGATAAAGAAAGAGATGCAGCTTGAGTGTTGAAGAATTATTGGATCATTTAAATTTTTGCATGTGTGCAGGGGCTTGTGCCAAAAGTTTGGGAGGCCTTTGCAGATTTTCAAAAAAGATTGGTCTTATCTGAATAGGTGTGTGTGTGTGTGTGTGTGTGTGTGTGTGTGTGTGTGTGTGTGTGTGTGCGTGCGCATGTGTGAAAAATTATTCTGAGGGCCGTATGAAAATACATGAGAAGGATCAAGACCAGAGGCAAGACGTTCAGTTTAGAGCTCTGCTGTGGTAGAAACCAGAAAGCTGTGTGTGCTACCTGAGGCAATACTAATATAAGCAGGGCTGATTCCACTGGTCTTAATAAAATTGCCAGAACTCGGTGACCAGCTAGAAGCTGCGGATAAACGTGAGAGAGGAACCTAGAATTACCTACGGATTACAGAATTGAACTTCTGATTGAGGAGAAACAGGAAGAAGCAGAGAGCTGTGGTGAGCACAGCTTTTATCACTTGCAATGTGGGGCCTTCTGATATGTCTAGGAAGAGAAATCCAGAAATAGTATCTATCTTGGCACTAGCAATTTGGGACTCATTAGCAAATGGTTCTACCAAGTCACGGAGAAGGGAAAAATTAAAATCTAGAATACATTAGCTATTTTTCTCATTGCTGCAACCAAATACATGACAAACAACAGCTCTGGCTAGACAAAAGTTATTCTGGCTCACAGTCTAAGAGGCCACAGTTCATCATGGCAGAGGAGGCATGGAGACAGGGTTGTGAGGCAGCTGTCATATCATGGTTGTGGTTAGGAAGCAGAGGGAGAAATGGATGGTGCTCTGCTCACTTTCTCCTTTTTATCTCTTTACTCTGTGTCCCTTGCCCAAGGGACATTGCCACCCCTACTTAGGGTTGATATTGCTCCCACTTGGTTAAAATTCCCTGGAAAAGCCCTTACTGTCGTGGTCAGAGGTGTAACTTCTAGACAAGACTAAATCCAACCACATAGACAATGAAGATTAACCATTGAAAATAGGAATACAGACATTGCAGGCATCACCATCGAAGGAGTGGGCAGATGGAAAGTGGTCCACAGAGACAGATGGAGCACCCATGTCTGTTGAGTAGAGGATAGTCATAACAATTGTCCCCAAAACATAATTCTTATATCCTTATTCCAAATAGGAAAGTAATATCTAATGAAGAGAAACTCTTCTGATATTCAGGAAGGTCACAAAAGAAAGACAGGATCAAATGCCTGTAGTAGTTATACCCTAAGATGAATATGAAATGCATTCTGCTCCATGTTGGACTAGGCAGGATAAAGGACAGGGGACATTGTGAGTTTTTCTCAAAGCACTCCCTCTTAGTCTCTCATAATCTAAAAGCTATTTTCACTAGAGGGTCCCTAGGCTCTTTTCTCTCCCTTTTATTGTCTTGATAAATCCTTTATTGGGACAGCTGTCTTACAAACTAGCCCAGAACACACATAAAACCTCTTGAGCACAAGATATAAGTGTGTGCCTCCTCCCATTGCTCTGTAGCCTGTAAATAACAAGAGCTGGCTGATAAAGAAAAGAGACTGGACCAGCCTCAGCCCTAAGAACCATCCTACCTTCACTTCCCCCTCCTCACCTGTCCACCCCGAGTGAGCAAGAGCTCGGTGACACAGGGATCTGTTGGAGTCCTATGGGGACTTGGCTTTTGAATCCCATCTCTACCACCCACTCTCCAACTCTTTATCTGTTTTTATAACTCGTCAAATTTAACCTGCAGAACTGATGATATACAGTAATAGCCAACGCTTCTTGTGTTTGCTGAGTTGGTCTTTCTATTTCTGGCTCTTGCTTCAGTTCAGTCTTTGGATGATGAATCTACTTCTTCCTCACTCTGTCTTCACCAGCCTGTGGGGTACTGAGTTCATTACCTTTAGCTTTCATTTCTAAAGCTTGAATATTCTTTGGTCTGTCTTAAAAGTTCACATTAAAGAAATTATCTTTGACAGCCTTTTTTTTCCCTTTAAGAAAGTGAGCATAATGTTGCCAGGGGCAATTATAGTCTTTGTATTTGTGTTATTTAGAGGAGCATTTTATCTTTCCCATTTTAGGTGACCTAGGCGTGAACTTGACACCTAACTCACGGGAGTCAGTTACAGGGTTGGCTCAGGTCAGTCTGGGACGCAGACTGGCCTCTAACGTGCGCTCTTGAGTCTTGTTGCAGCTTTCTCTTCCAGGCCCTCTGTGACTTTATACCCTTTGTCCCATCTCACCAAGAACTTCACTTTGACTACTGTCCTGACCCCCTTCCCTGTGGGGACTGATAAGAATGTGAAGGATTAATTTTTTCCAAGGGAAATTTAAAGGACGCCCCCCAAACAAAAGCCCAAGAATGAAATGATAAATTGATAAAAATAACTGTAAATAAGGAATGTTCATTAGCTATGAACTTCCTTAATCCCTACCATTTAAATATGTGGCAAGGAGCCTCATCTGTTTATTTATGAATCTGGGACTAGTTTCCAAAGCCACTCATTTCCTTTCCCTGAAGCACACTCTTCATGAACCGAGAGCAGGGACTGAAAGCTAACGTTGTCAAATAACAATTGCGGAGAAAGTATAGGATGCTCCAAGTAGATGGAGAACTATGGTCAGAGGGTAATTTGACAACTGAAAGTGTTATGCTTTGGTTATCACACAAGGAACAAGGATTTCACAGACCTGGGCAGAACTGTGCCTGGAATTCAGCCTGTCTCTGGGATATGAGCAAGTTTAGACTTCGGTGGGATATGAGGACTCACAGTGGCAGTTCAGCATTTTGAAAACATTGTTCTATGAGCGACATGGAGAGATTTTTGAGTGAAGTAGAGGTCAGGCAGAGTTATATAATGGTTCAAAAAGTGTATAATGAGAAACTGTACTAAGAGAATGGTATCAGGATGACCAAAATGGATACATTTGAAATAAAATTCCAGAACTGGTGACTGATTCTAAATGTATCACTGGAGAAAGATGAATATTGAGAAGTCCAGGTTCCTTGCTGGGCAAGTTAGCAGATGGGAGAGCTACAAAAAAGGAGAAGTCAGAAGGAAGCAGGGTAGGAGATAAAGAAGATAAATCCATGCTGCCAGTAAAGAGCCTGAAGCATATGGTACCTGGGAGGCATCCAGGTGACAGCTCAGCAGAGTGGACTATATAGGTATGGAACTCTTGGGCTGGAGATAAAGATTTGGGAGTTTGTAGCATGTCAGTGGAATGTACCAGCATGGATACAAGTAAAATTCCCCAGCAGAACACATAGACTGCGGCGCACACCAAGGTTAAGGCCCAGAATACTGAGATAGGCGTTAAGATCAGGGCTTAATGGCCAAGAACTAAGTGTAGGACCCAAAGACATCAACTACATTAGAAATCAGCTGGGAAAGAAATGAAGGTGACTCAAAAACCCAGGCAAAAGCATTTCAGGTGGGAGCCATGGTCAGCCCTATCACCTGTCACAGAGATGTGATATGTGCACACAATTAAAAAAAACAATGGTATCATCAAAGTCCTAAAAATGCCCTGTGGTTTTGTCATACACAGGTCCATTATTCTGAATTTTATAGAGAGTAATTTTAGTGATATAGTGAGACCCCAGGTCCAATTGCAGCGGGTTGAGGACTGGATATGGAAGATGTATTATTTGAAGGTACAGGTAGTGAGGAGGTGTGAACTCCTCTATGAATACGGATTAGACTGGAGTGGAGGTAGGCCATCACTAGATAACTCAGATTGAGGATTATTTTAATTCTTCCTGTCTAAAAGAAAATTGACAAGTTAAAACAATATGTAGATTGAGAAAACATTGTCAAAGGGGGAGAGAGACTGAAGATACTAGAGAAAGAAGAAAGAAACAGTGGAACAGAGAGGGAGTGAGGAGTCAGGATCTTCTAGAAATGCAAGGGACAGCTCCTCCTCAGGCAGGAGGACACTGCCCAGCTATGTATGGTGGTTAGTATTATTCTCTTTGGGATCACCATGGAGGAAAGGGACGGGAAGCCACCTCACTTCAGCACACTGCTGGGCTGTAGGACAGCAGCTGCTGGCTGATGTCTGTCCTGTTTTCCCTTCCCAGTTGTGCTTCTAAGCCTCTCAAAACGTTGCAGCTAGGAAACTGTAGAGGACTTCTTGTCTCTAGTATGCTTGATGGTTGAAACTCCACCTGCCTAGCCTTAGCATTTGAAAACTGAAGAACACCTTAGTTGCATGCATTCCCAGGCTGTAAAGGAAGCCCGTGCCCCTAGCATAGAATAAGAGGCAAAAAGTTAGATTGTCTGGATGGAGTCTCAAGCCTATGGCTCTTTTCATGGTCCACACATTTTGCTCAGGGCTGGCTCCCTTAGGAAGGCAGAGGTCAGATGGTGCGGGACAATTCTGTATTCTGTCAATTATGTTTTAATAAATGCTGATTGGCCAGTAGCCAGGCAAGAAGTATAGGTGGGACAACCAGACAGGAAGTAGAGGTGGGTCAATGAGAACAGGAGAATTCTGGGAAGGAGGAAGCCCATTCCTCCCCAGTCCTGTCCAGACACCGAAGAAGCAGGATGTGACCTGCCCCACTGAAAAAGGTACCAAGCCATGTGGCTAACATATACTAGAATAATGGGTTAATGTAAGTTATAAGAGGTAATAAGAATCCTGAGCTAATGAGCCAATCAGTTTATCATTAATATAGACCTCTGTGTAATTTCTTTGGAGCGTACCAGCTGTGGGAACTGGGCAGGACAGAAACCCCAACAAGCAGGTGCCTACCTTGGCTCTAACTTAGGATATGGCTTCCTCTCAGGTTTTGCTGCTCACCAGCCAGTCACGATGAGTGAGGAGCTTCCTGCTCAGAGTCAGAGCCACATTCCAGTTAGTGGTCAATTTTTCAGATATAAGCATCTCATTAAATGAGCCAACACATGTCAAATGTTATGAACACAATTTAGAAAATAATAACCACCATGTAAATGTTAGTTATTAATATTGATATTATTATTAATTTATTCCTCCGATTCCATCCAGCACTGGAAATCTATTCTACACTCCGTAGTTCCCAGAGCTGATAGGTTAAGTGCAGAAACAGCTTGAAAAGGAGTCTAGGGGTGATAACACCCCTGGGATGTGGTAAGTTAGTATGGGACTTCGAGTCAGACAGACATGAGTCTGAACTGGTATTTCCCTCCTTTATATAGTTTCCCAAACCTTAATTTCTTCATCTGCTAAATAGGTGTCTCATTATGCCCAGCTAACTCAGAGGCCTCATTTTAAGGAATTAAAATTGCATACATTCATTGCCAAATAGATATGTTTCAAGTTAAAAAATTATATATAAAAAATTAAAGCCCTTCTCCCTGTCATTCATACCCCCATTTCCTTCTCGGTGTGAAAAAGTCATGCTGAATTGATCTAGAAAATGGCGGTACCTTCCCTAGGATACCTAACACCTGCTATGTTGCATTTGGTCATTATATGAGTTGTTCATTGATCCCCTGCCTCTTCTATTAGTCACTCTCCAAAACACACACACACACACACAGACGGGGCAGTGGGAGGGAGGGAGGGAGAGAGAACATGAGGTGCTGGACTAGCTAAATCTATAAAGCAGGACAGCTGTGACCACGAACTCAGTTTCTTAGGTACGTCTCAGATAGCCATTTCCCATTGTCCCCAGACTTCCCTAACATGTTTACACTACTTTCTTGGGACAAGAAGCATGCCCAAGAACCCCTCTAAGACGTGGGCACTGATACCAGGAAGTGACACTGAAAGCAATGAAGCCCAGCAGGGTGGCGTCTTCCAGTCGTTACATAATTAAACAGCTACAGAACCACTCACTCGGGAACCCCCTGGTGTGGGCAGAAAGAAGAAACTCAGTTATAGCCCTGGAGCAGCATGGCTTCCTGTTGTTCATAACATGGCATCCAGGCCAGGAAAACCAGGAATGAGAGGTGGTCAGGACTGAAGCGCTGCCTGCTAATTTAAACATCTTGGTCTCAGGAAGCTGGTTGAATCCCCCCAGCCATAGCAGCACTGGGCAGCGAATCTATGTTCTCTCTGGAATTGCTCCATATGCAAATATTGATTCCCTCCCTTTTGCGTCACTGCTGAGAACTTATTCCTGTGTGGACTCTGTGGAAGATGCCTGGTAGAAGGACAAGCACCAGCTGCTCCGCATAAACTCCTATAGTTTGGGCAAGTAGACAGAACTTCCAATTTTCCCTTCTCCTCTTCATCCCTGGAGAGAGCAGGCTACTGTAAGGGCATTGAGCCTTTCAAGATGGCGTTAATTCACAGCCTCCAGCTATGCTCACAGTGAAGAAATGCAGTTACCTTAATTTTGTCACTTTATCCTGGAACCCACCTGGAATTCATTCCAAGAATTCTCACCATCACTTCCTACATCTTCACATAAACAACAGCCCCTCAGAGACCCGCCCCTCTCCGCCACGCTGTCCTCCGGAGCATAAGACTGGGCACCTTCCATATATACCTTCCAGTTGTCACGTGACCACTAATCCTGATTGTCCACTTGATTGGCTGGAGAAGTGCCTACGGCCCTAGAAGAGCACATAACTAGATGTGTCTATGAGGATGCTTCAGGAGATGGTGAAATAGAGACTGGTCCTAAAGAACAGCTTAATCCAGTTTAACCACTGTGGAGACTATTGAAAGTCTTCCAGTGGAAGCTGGAAGTCAGGGCCTGGTTGGAGGAAGCAGGGCGCCGGGACCAAGTCTGTAGGGCTGTGTCTCACTCTCCCTCTTTCCTGTTGTGACTCCACTCTGCTTCCTTCCATTCTAAGATGGAGAGTTTCTGTTCCACACTCCTGCCACCACGGTATACTGCTTCCTGTGAGTCCAAAATCACTGGAGCGGAAGACTTTGGACTAAAATATTTGACACTATGGACCAAAAAATTCTTTGCCCCCTTAGGTTACTTCTGTTGGGTATTTGGTTACAGTCGAACAAAAGCAGCTAATGCACTTACTAACCCTCTTTAATATAGTGAAATACTGAAACAGGAACAGTTTATGTGACAGACACAGAATATCCACCTTTTCTCCTAAATCCTAGGTGGACAAAGACTCAGACAGCATCACTTCCCCATGTGGACATGCTTTACCTGGCATAGAGCAAGAATTCCATAAATATCAGTCATCTGAGTAATGAATAAGCCAAGAAGAATTTTTTGGGAAAGCAAACAACACCATGCTTTGTGCCTAGAGAAGCCATGAACCAAGTTGTCTCATAGACAAACACCTCCTCCCTGAAGGCATTTGCATCAAAATTAGACTCCCCATCAAGAGCACAGAAGAATTGACAGTGTTTTTATAGAAATTATATATCTGCAGGATCCAGCTCGGTCAATTCTATTTGGTTTCCAGGAATTCATTCAGCACCTAGAATGCTCCCAACATGACGTTAGGTGACAGAGGATGTAAAACTACATGGCTGGCTTCCTATCAACCCTGAGCTTATGATCTCCTGAGGGAGATGGCATTTCCACTCAGGAACCTGTGTCTTAATCAGAAGTACACTGGCTATATAATAAAGGCTTCAGGGGGTTGGGAGTGCAAGCATTAATAAACTCATTTCTCTACGTATTACTTAGAACAAGCTCCAGGGACACTGGATACATCTCATTTTAAGTTCACAGATCTCTAGCCTTTCCCATCCCCGCAGGACCTTTGTTCTGACTTTGGGTATGTACAAGCCAAGAGGAATGTGTACCTGTGTACATGTGACTCCCCAGGTAACAAGAGGAGCCTTTGGGAGGAGCCTTTGGGAGCAGCTTAACTGGCTCCCATAGGTCAGGCTTTGAGCTTTCCACAACCCCTTCCTGCCTTGGGCTATTTCATGTCTTTTCTCCCAGATAATTCTCTACTTTCAAGATAATGCCAATGTGTGCCAGCATGGAAGGATGACAGGAGGTAAGACTGGCTGCTTTTTCATCAGAAAAAAAAAAAGAGTACATTTTGATGCTTAGAGAGGCAAGGTGAGGTGGTGGAATAAGCCATTCATCTTGCTGTGTCCGGTCTTTTAATTTGGAGTGAAAACAATGTCTAATGCTGTCAGACAAAATTCTGCTTTCTAGGATGCCTCCTTGCTTGGCGTTTAACACAGAATCTCAAATCTCTTTGTCTTGTTTTGTGCGACTGAGAACTCTCTTGGAAGCATTAAGCATGGATCTAAGACTCCCTTCAGTTTTTTTTTTTTTTTAACTTTGGACTACTCACTTTACAACTCATTAAAATAGAGCAAATTAACCCCATGCTATCCATGGGGATAGCCTGGCGGCCGTGGGATCATACAGAATGACATATAGGCATGAGCTGCTTTGCCGCTGTAAAAGCTATCTAATGTGTATGCAGCTTATACCACCTTGCCGTTCTGTTTTTCTGCTGTGGCTTTGCTCTTCTCAGCCTCACATCATAGAGAACCTGAGCAGCTTAGGAAAGTTTAAACACAGAGCAGATCCATACTATTTCTAAACCAAAGACCTTAATGATTCTGTCTCTAATTCTCTTGTGTTATAAATATGTAACACAGACAAATGCTAAATAATGAGAACTAATATGTACTAAGGTTTACTATACAAAGCTCAAGAGTTTCTGTTTTCCATTGAATGGCTCATGTAATGCTCAAAACCATTCTCTTGAGGGAGCTATGATGAAAATCACTTACATTGTATAGTTGAAGAAGCTAGCCTCTAGTAACTTCTCCAAGTTTATACTGTGGGTAGTGTCAGGGTTTAAAACTGGGCAATCCCTTCTTGGCCCACCTTCCCTGCTATTTCACAGAAGGCCACCGGCAAGGGAGAGACAACTTACCCCATATTACTCAACAGTCAGATATGGAACCAGGATTCCTGATCCCCAGCTCAGATCTCCGTTGTCTACCTGGGATGGTAACATAATATAAGAACAAGACCTTAAGCTCAAATCTTGTTTAGACACTTGATGTTATTGGGAATGACCTTAAACAAATGATTAGGTAGGATTTGGTTTTAGAATTATAGAAGAGTGCCATAAGATTGTGTCTTCAATTTGCATGCAAATGGATGGAAATAGAAAACGCTATCCTGAGTGAGGTAACCCAAACCCAGAAAGATGATTATGGTATGTACTCACTCATTAGTGGACCCTAGCTATAAAATAAAGGTCACCAAGCACTTAGCTCGCAAGCCCAGAGAAGCTGAATACCTAGGTGAACCCAAAGAAAGCATATACAGAACCTCTTGGAAGTTGGAAGCAAACAGGATCATCAAGCAAAAGTTGGAAGCCGGGGCGGGGATAGAGGTGGGAGAAATTTCATCCGATGGATGGAGATAGAGACAGAGACCCACATTCACATCAGAGCAATGGATTGAGCCCCCAAGGTGCAGGTGAAGAGCAGAAAGTGGGAGAAGATGAGTTAGGAAGTTAGGACCGTGAGGGGCTGGTCCACCTACTGAGACAGTGTGCCTGAACTAATGGGAGCACA